>CM065726.1:14112189-14124689 GCA_033310375.1 Conus canariensis
TGCATACATCGCTGTCACCAAATTTTTGGCATTATCGCAATGGCATTATACCTGACAGACCTGCACTTTCTTCAATTCGTACAACTGGCTTCTCATTTTCTTTTCCATCTTCGATTTTGAGTCAAACAGGCTGAGACTGACACACGCCAGTCGAAGTCGATGGGGAAATCCCATCGTCAGCTTCGCTGTCAGTTTCTTCGTTGGAATCGAAATCAAAATATTCCTTTTCATTGCTATTGCTGGTGGTGAAATATTCGTTTATAAGGCCACTAATTCCCTGGCCTTCATAATCGAAAATATTTCCTGATTTTGATGAATTTAACAGCGTTACAATACGTCGATCCATGATGGTGATTTTTCGAGTGAAGTGACAACAAAGGCAAAATGCAATAGATTCCATTGAGCTGTGACCAATGAAAGGCAGCATCTCTGCTGTTAACAGCTGAGTTACTAAGGCCATTTTGGTATTTGATTGCTGATTGGTTGGAAGGCTTTCGTATGTGTACGACTTTGAATGCCTCATAGAGGCCTTCTGATTGGTTTATTTAAAAAGATTGTGTACAGATTCTTAAAATAGACACACTGAGCTTTCGAATGATGTGCGGCATGCCAGGGGCTCTGTGAGGGATGTGCACTCGATTATCTGTTGAAAATGAGTAACTTTTCGCAATCAGTGCTGCTTAAAATTGATGACATGGAGTGAAAAAAATTCATTTAATCACATTTCTAGCTTAATTTAGGTAAAATCAGTGAAACATGATATGCTTCAATGGTTTTCCTATGTGTTGGTGCAAAAATCTCATTTTATCCCAAAATGACCCTCACCACTCTTTGTTGCCCGCAGTGGCGATCAGCCCTGCGCAACTTATCTATCATTTTGTGGGAGGCCGTCACGTATGTCTTTTTCAATACCTTTTCTGTGTTAACATCTTGTTGAAACAAGGGAGTTAAGACAAGGCAAGACAAATGGTTCATCGTTCAAGGCCAACACCACCAAACAATAGGGGCAATAACAACAATCTGACAAACACCCTGAACATTACTCCCCCCTCCCCCATGCACCTATATCTACAGGCACACGCACTGTTTATACCCTGACAAGGTACTCTTAGGTTTGTTATCAGTTTTACCAGCTGTTTTAGTCTAGGGGTGATAAATCAACTGGAACAGCTAGCACCCTCAACATAGCCTGGTTTTTACCATCGGTATGGCTGTCAACAGTTCAGCCAGGACTTCATGAATTGTTGCAAATAGTTTAGCGGTAATTCTGTCCGGTTTGTCAGGCTCATTTTCAGGGACAGGACTCTTTTCTCTTTCTGTTACTCTGCTATAATAGCCCACAAAGGGTTCTGTGTGGTCGGCTGCACAATAGTAACACTGAACCTGTGACAAGTGCACAAATACTGACATACATACACACTAACATTGCTCACACATAAATATGCACTCACATTCATACCCCTACACTTTCCATGACAGGGAGGGAGGGCTCTCTTTCACAACAGACAGGCCAATTACCAAAGAGGACAAACACAGCCCCATCCTGAGGAGAGGCGTTGGAGCGATAGCCAGGAGCTCCGATGACAATGTCTTCGTTTCCATCTCCATCAAGATCCCCCGAGACCATGGACCTGGGACATTGGGTTTGTTTCCATGGGTCACACTCCAGTGCCAAACCAGTCTGATGTCACCATTTTGTCACTGTCATTTGTTTTTAGAATCCCGCAAGTATTTTTAATCCCTTTTTCAAATCAGACAAAGGCACAGCTACCACCCTAACAAGTATATAGTGCGGGCTACTTATAATAAAACCAGAAATTTTGATATGAAATCTCTTTTCGAAACTGTCACAAACTGATTTGAGAAAAAAAAATCAGTAACAGGGCTGCACAAATTTGGAACTCACTTCTTTTAAGATCGAAAATATGCAAAAACAATAACACTTTCAAAATTTTTCTAGACAGAGACACAAAATTCTTACACACGTTGTAAGAATTTCTTAAGTGATTTTGACAATATAACAAATCAGTGTGTATGATGCACTCACTATAAAGACAAAGAAAAACAAGCAAATTCACTGGTAATATGAATGGGACACATTTATGCCAGTGTAGGGCTGTAGTCAGCTTGTAGGCCAGTCTCTGCTGCTAATCTGCTACTAGTACTAAAGGAGATACTTTCTTCAGAAACAATTTCAGAACACTGTGCCAAATTTCAGATGTCCTCAAAATGATCTTCCATAGAGCGTGATTAATCATTTTGTGCTACAATCTGTAGGATATGTAGCATTCCATGATTCAGGCAGGCAGGAAAGAGGAAGAGCACAATTTCAGAAAACTGTGCCAAATTTCAGATGTCCTCAAAATGATCTTCCATAGAGTGTGATTAAACATTTTGTGCTACAATCTGTAGGATACGTAGCATTCCATGATTCAGGCAGGCAGGAAAGAGGAAGAGCAATCCAAATCTATCACATCTCCAGACTGGATTCTTTTCATCATCATCACTGTTTGCTGAATGGACTGTGAAGAGGTTTGCTAAACCTAGGCACTTTCTCACAACCTTCTGAGGTGGAGACAACTGGTGCAACATGCATTCTCATGTGCCAGTGACTGTATGAGGACTCCACCCACCGTGGAACTTAACCCTTTCACAATGAAGACAGGGGTGAGGCAGGGCAGCATGCTGCTGCTGACAATCTTCCTGTCCACTCACTGGATCATGGACAGAAGGACTATGGACAGTAGCATAGGCAGTCAATGAACCCTCAAAAAACATCTTGAAGACCTTGAGTTTGCTCATTATGTCAGCCTTCTCACAGACAACAACAGGTGCAGTGAAAGCTGACATGACTATCTGAAGAGCACAACAAAGATATGACCTGAAGATCGACATGAAGAAGACAGTGGTGCTGAGAATCAACAAACAAGAGCTTCCAATTCAACTTACACTACAGAACATCACTGTGATGGACTGCTTCACATATCTTGGGAGTGCAGTAAGCTATGAGGAATTAAAGAGCTGAATAAATACAGCAAAACATGCCTTCAGTGCCCTGCAACCTACCTGGAACCCCAAGGCATTGTCCCGGACAAAAGGAACAGAATCTTCACCACCATGAAGGCAGTCCCCCTATACAGATCTGCGACATGCAGAGTGATCATTACATCACCAGTAGCTCAAGACATTCACTGACAGATGCCTAATACACATCCTGCTCATCAGATGGCCATTACATCACCAGTAGCGCAAGACATTCATTAACAGATGCCTAATACACATCCTGCTCATCAGATGGCCCAGGAAGATCTCCAATGCTGCCATATGAGGAAAATCTGAATCCCATCACCAAAGACATAAAGAAACAAAAACGGGTGTGGATTGGACACACCCTACGTAAACTAGCAGACAATTTCAAAAAGCAGGCATTGGAATGAAATCAAGAGGAAGAGATGAGTTGGATGGTTGAAGCCAACCTGAAAAGACTGGTTGAAAGTGGGGCAATTGCTGTCGGCTGACATGGGCACAAGTGAACAGAACTGCCCTGTGCTCCCACAGGAGTCCACAGGAATAAGTCAGCCGAGTCACAGAATGATCCACTACCAAGTTCGCTTCATTTCATGATGGACCCTGACATTTGTAATGATCCAAGTGGGATAAGAGTTTTGCAAAGCTAAAGGGAAGTGGACAGGAGGAGGAGGGCAGAAAGCAGGGAGAAGGGGGGAAGAAGGGACTGGGCAGGAAAGAGGGAGGGAATAGATTAGGAGAGGAATGGGTAAAGAAAGTGGTAATGATGATGATACTTGTTTTGTAAAGCACGGCGTGGAAAGCACTGTGATAAATGCATTGCATAAATGTTCAGCATCATCTTTATCTTCATTACTAATAACAGGTCATATCTATAATTGTTTTACCTGTGTATTGGTTTATGTTTGCTTTGTTGTATACTGGCCAAGGAAACAAACAGAACAAAAATGCTTGGGAGAAAAAACATTTTTAACAGTGCACACAAGAGACTGATATTCTTGCGACTTACAAATTCTGACAAACTGGAATATACGGGTCCCTATGTTAATTTTTGTTTATTCTTCCTTTTTTCAGGTTCATCCTACAGCACAGAGTGACATTTTGCATGAATTAATTTTTTATGTTTGTGACTCCCCAATTTACGGCATTCAGTTCATTTTTGTTTCTCTAAACAAGCGTTGTATTTCTGCCAAGAAAAACCACCACACAACTGCTGCAGTCCAATTCTATTGACTTTTGGGTTTATCCAAATATGGGTATGTGGAATGGCTAAGGTACATCCTCTTCATCTGACCCCTTATAACTCAGTTTAATGAAATCATAAGTGAGCCAGCTTTATTGTAGCTGTTCCAAGACTGCTTTGTAATAGGTAATATGAAGGACTGATGACAACACCTATGATTACTGGACTACCTTGGGTCTCAAAGTCAAGTTTAGACGAGAACAAAAATGAAAATCAGCATAAAAAAAAACACAGAGGCCCTATACTCCAGTTTTACCAGAGTTCGTTACTTAAGTTTTAGCTGTGCTTACCAGCCAAGTTTGGCGTATGTATTGTTGACATAATACACAGCATCAGGAGGTTTTCCCTTGCTCTGGAGCAGCTGTTCACCCATCTTCTTCATAGCCACAGTCTGTCTCTGTTTCTCTTTAAGCAACAGCGCCTCCTAGTAAGAAAAATAGTGCCACATACTTAATATAATACTGGTAATGTAAGCAATGCACATTTCATACAGCACCATGTCCAGAACAGCTATCTCACAATGCTGTACAAATCACAGAATAACAGCAGACAAGCAAACAGAATTCTGTTCTGCATAAATTCATTCATATCCTCATTCACACACCCAAATATGACCTAACAGACAAAGTTAGTGCAGTCTCAGTCAACTAACATTAATTGGTTATAAAACTCATGGCAAGGAAATAGGCATATGATTTAAAACCAGCTTAAGTAGATTTGTTTTTTTGTATGAGACTGACAGTCCCTCATGAACTGTTTGAATTTCCTTTCATACCATATACATAGTTAAGTGAGTACAACAGACTAGGAGAAATTTCACAAAAAAGGCCAAAACAAAAAGTAGGTGGGAAATGATGTTAGGAATTGTCAGACAACTGATTCTGAAGAATGTGACCATGCTCTTTTCAGTTTTGTTGTCTGACAACCTCTCAAAAGCATAGTTTTTGCACTAAAATTAAATATTCAAAATGGCTGCCATAAATACTGGCATAAAGATTCTGTAACTAAACTTCCATTGTTTCTGCCACAAGTTTTGTTTTTGACTAATTATTGTAATATTTCACATTTAAAAGAAAAAAAAAACCCATCTTATTCCTTTCTTTAACATATTCAACCTGGACTTGCATCTCCTTGAACACCACATGTGTAGTTGGGTCTATTTCTATCTGAAAAATGTAAGCCAGACTTTAATTTTCTTTCAAATCACATAACAGTAAGGTGTGTGCCTGTCTGAAAAATGTAAGCCAGACTTTAATTTTCTTTCAAATCACATATACAGTAAGGTGTGTGTCTGTCTGAAAAATGTAAGCCAGACTTTAATTTTCTTTCAAATCACAAATACAGTAAGGTGTGTGTCTGTCTGAAAAATGTAAGCCAGACTTTAATTTTCTTTCAAATCACATATACAGTAAGGTGTGTGTCTGTCTGAAAAATGTAAGCCAGACTTTAATTTTCTTTCAAATCACATATACAGTAAGGTGTGTGCCTGTCTGAAAAATGTAAGCCAGACTTTAATTTTCTTTCAAATCACATATACAGTAAGGTGTGTGCCTGTCTGAAAAATGTAAGCCAGACTTTAATTTTCTTTCAAATCACATATACAGTAAGGTGTGTGCCTGTCTGAAAAATGTAAGCCAGACTTTAATTTTCTTTCAAATCACATATACAGTAAGGTGTGTGTCTGTCTGAAAAATGTAACCCAGACTTTAATTTTCTTTCAAATCACATATACAGTAAGGTGTGCGCCTGTCTGAAAAAGCAGCCCCGACAGGCCTTTCCTTTGATACCATACACATGGTTAGGTCTTCCTGGACTGAACCCTTTCAACCCTTTCCAGTTTACAGCCTGGGCAGCCTGTCCGGCCTGGCCAGTGTGGGCCGATCTATGTGAACAGGTTACCTCACTTACACGTTAATATCTCTGAAACTTTTTTGCCAAGTGGTGTACACATTTACATATTTATTACCACACGATTTTATAGCAAGTTAGCAACTCCATGTAATATGGTGTGCTTTTGAACTTTTGATGCTTTGACAAATGCAAACATCATTTAACTTCTTACAGACCTGGTGCTTCATTGCAACTTTAATATACGAAAAATCATTCTGCCTCAGACGTGAAAAACTTTACAAGGTTATAACAAAAACAACTGTTCAGCAACATATTTGTCACACTCAGACTTGTCCTGTCACAGCCCTGGCACTACTTGCTAAGCTCCCTAGGGATGGCAATAACTGCTCAGTATCAGAGTCAGCATAAATGATCTTGTCCCTTCAGAGGGCACCACCACATCCATCCTCAGACAGTAGCCATGAAGTTACTGATACATCCTCAGACAGTACCCATGAAGTTACCGATACATCCTCAGACAGTACCCATGAAGTTACCAATAAATCCTCAGACAGTACCCATGAAGTTACCGATACATCTTCAGTACCCATGAAGTTACTGATACATCCTCAGACAGTACCCATGAAGTTACCGATACATCCTCAGACAGTACCCATGAAGTTACCAATACATCCTCAGACAGTACCCATGAAGTTACCAATAAATCCTCAGACAGTACCCATGAAGTTACCAATAAATCCTCAGACAGTACCCATGAAGTTACAATAATCCTCAGACAGTAGCCATGAAGTTACTGATACATCCTCAGACAGTACCCATGAAGTTACCGATACATCCTCAGACAGTACCCATGAAGTTACCAATAAAATCCTCAGACAGTACCCATGAAGTTACCAATAAATCCTCAGACAGTAGCCATGAAGTTACTGATACATCCTCAGACAGTACCCATGAAGTTACCGATACATCCTCAGACAGTACCCATGAAGTTACCAATACATCCTCAGACAGTACCCATAAATAAAACAAGAAGTAAAATACAATGTTTGAAGCAAACACAGGAGAATGGTCCACACAGAGGCAGAAAAACAGTAAGCGACAACTGAAAAAAAAAGATGGATTCAAAGAGAATGAAGGAAAAGAGAAAGTTACTAGCGCAGAACTTTCAGAAGACAAGGGAACTCTTTGTATTGAAAGAAACCCTGGCAACACAAGATGGCCATATACAGAGGAGTCCAAATCATGGCATGGAAGTATTGCTACTGCGAGGCAAGGACAAAGTGACAGCTAAACATGACGTAAAACAACACACAAAGCACCCACCTGGACATGTGGTCCTGGCAGCAGCGTCACCCCTCTCAGCCCTTCTTTGACCACCACATCCGCCTTGCCCACTTCCCTGAACTTCCGCTTCCTGTAGAAGCCATTGATCTCTGGCTTTCCGCCGCTCCTTTTCCGTGGCTGGTTTGCCTGGCCCTTACACTCAAGGAAGAGAGGGTTGTGGTCGAGGTTGCAAGCCCTGGAATTGGCAACAATCATGATGACAAACAAAAATTTTTTTTTTTTTTCTGTCCCACCCTCTGCGCGACTTCAGAGGCAGTGCACCCACGCCGCTCATTCTGACACCCCGTCCACAGCCACAGCCCTGTCGGCCCTGCCGCAGCCCCGGCACCAGCAATCCACAGGGAGCTGTCAATGTCAAGTTGTCAAGAGGCAACCCACCGGAGGTGACACTGCACTGCTGCCGAGTCACTTCGGTGGTGTTCAGTGGCGCCTGTTCTGATCTAACATACGCAGGACACAACTTCTAAGCCCCTACTGATGACAGTAATTGCTTAGTCGCAGAGCCGGCATGAGTGAGCTCTCCCTCTGGAGGGCGCCACCACGTCCGTCCAACGACAGCCCGCAGCGACTCGCCGATACCGGTGACCCCGACGGAACCAAACCAAGGCCATAGACGTGGAGACGACATCGAAATTGAGGTCACCATGAGAGCAGGGCATGAAGGGCCACAGAACTTGAGACTTTTTTTTTTTTTTTTTAAATTTCAATGCTGATCGATGAGAATGAGGATCATTAAGATGATGCTACGGATTTCCATTTCGGTCTGAGACTACATGACAGGGCTGTACTCTACGCTTCCTTTCATAATATATCCCGGCGTCAACCAGGCCCGAGAGATACAGGCACCTGCAGTGTTGGTCAGGAAATTTGAGCAACACTCTCAGAAACGCATCCATTAAGTGGATGAAACTTGACTGTGTGGTGCCAGTCTTCCCGACTGAGTCCGCAGCAAACTCAACTCTGGGTAGGAGCCGGTCGGGGCAGAAAAACCCACATAACTCTAATGGGATTCGAACCCACGACCTCCCAGCCGGGAGTCCGCGACGCTAACCACTTCGCCACGGCGGCTGGTGACAAACAAAATATTTGCAAGCTAAATGAAACAAGGTTTAACAGGTGAAAGAAATACAATGACACGAAAGTTAAAGGAAAGTTGTAAAGTTTAGACTGTAAATAGTATCTCTATATTACAACTACCTCTACCTGCACACCATGTTCATGGTCAAGACAGTGTGGGAGTATGGCAACTGAGAGAGGAAACAGCACAAAACAAAGAGGAACCCAGCAGTACCAGCTGCCGTGGCAAAGTCGTTAGCGTCATGGACTTCCAGATGGGAGCTCACAGATTCGATTCATCACAACCACTTATTTCAGGGACTTCTCTGCCCCTACCAGCTCCTGCCCAGAGCTGAGTTTGTTACAGTATCTGTTGGGAAGACTGGGACAACACGACTGAGTTTCATCCACTTAATGGATGCATCTCTGAGAGTGTTGCTCAGATTTCCTGATTAACACTGCAGGTGTCTGTGTCTCTTGGGCCTGGTTGATGCCGGGATGTATTTAAAAAAATAAGCATAGAGTTCAGCCCTGTCATGCAGTCTCAAACTGGAATGGAAACCCACAGCATCATCTTTATTGTCCTCATCGATTAACAATTAAAAAAAATGTCTTGAATTCTGTGTCCCTTCAAAGCCTGCTGGTATGGTGACCTCAGTTTCCATATCCTCTCCACGTCTATGCTTTTCATTTGATTCTGTTGGGGTCACTGGTATCGGCAAATTAATGGGGGCTGTCCTTGAAAAGATGCGGTGCCAGCCTCTTAAAGGAGAGCTGACATATACACCGGCTCCACAACTAAGCGATTATTGTCATCAGTAAAGGGCTTAGTAATGGTGTCCTCTGTATGTTGGATCAGAACAGGCACCACTGAACACCACTGAAGTGACCTGGCAGCAGTGCATTGTCTCCTCTAGTGTGTTGCGTATAAACAACTTGACATGAAGTGTGTGTGCCCAGTGGATTGCTGATGCCAAGCAGGTCATCTGTGGCTTTGGGCAGAAGGTTGGATTGAGTGGCACAGGAGCAATGCCACCGAGGTGGCAGACAAGATGGGACAGCAAAAAAAAAAAGAAGAAAAAAAGAGGAATCTGGCAATGCCGATGCCTGCTGTCCCTCTCTCCTCTTCATTTCATCCAATGTCTAACCTTCAGAAATCTGTGTCAACACAACAGGAAGCATCCACTTGAACACAGAGGTCTGGCTGCAGCATCTTCCTTCCCAGCAACCTTTTGATCACCTCATGATGATGATGATGACTGGAACTCAATCACTAAGGACACAGATGATGATGGTGATGATGGAAATGATGATGATGACTGGAACTCAATACTAAGGACACAGATGATGATGGTGATGATGATGATGACGACGATGGCGACAATACTAAAGTTAGGATGCAGACAATAAAGATGGAAGTGAAGCAACATTAATAATGACGATGATGTGAAAGCTGTGATGGCAATGCAGTACATAACCTTTTGCCTCGACATATTCAAACACCTTAACCTTTCTGTCTCAGAGCACCCTGCTTACTGTGTTCCTTGGTCCAACATCAGAATGGCTTTCCGCCACACATTCTGCGTCCACACAGCCATGTCATCAAGCCCTCCGAGAAAGTAGTCTGTCAGCTGATCCACAAGGTAGGGACTCTTTTTGGCATAGTCCGCATACAGCTGTTGACATGCAATCCAGCTCTCTATAGTGTGAATAAATTCAAGTCAAGCTGGTTTGTTTTTAGCTAAGCCAATCAATGCACAAATTGCAATCCCTAGACTAAACACCAAAACCTGACCAAATGGTATAACACAAAAACATGATATATTAAAAAGTTGATCACAACCCTAATTTCTGTCCAATCAAATGAAAAAATGCTGATTTCCGTTAAAAAATAGAAATAACATTTAACTGAACATCTCAAAAGGAGGTTTTCAGGGAATCCACAAAACAAGAACACATCACTTGCATGGACCACACACACACGCACAGAATCTTAAAAGAATTAGCAGCACATGAGTAAATTATGTAACACACACACACACACACACACACACACACACACACACACACACACACACACACACACGACCACAATTAATTCCACACACATATTGACAATCTCATTTCTTTGTTTGGATGATTTGTGTTTTCACAGCCATAATTTTCTTCAAATCTATATAAAACCAGGACAGCAGCAAATGGAATCAAACTAAAAGGAAGCATCAATCCTACCTTATCTATGGCCAGCTTCTCACCAAGTCTGTGAAGAGAAACAACATGAACACAACCTGAGATACAGTATGGTGGTTTAACCTTTGAACTACTTACATCCACCCATCCGCCATTACAAGTTAACTAAGGGTCCAACCATTGAGGATTGTCCTTCACTTCCTTCCCTCACTGTGTGACACAGGTTATGTGAAAGGGCCAAGCACTAAGGTGCTGCATTCTCAGGCACCTGCTCTAAGCTCATGGCGACCATGCTTCCATCCATTCAAGAAAAAGAAAATCCCCAAAAGTGGTTAAATTATTATTATATCATAATGAATACATACAAAGCACCTATTCTTGGCTAGAGACCAAACTCTAAGCACTTTACAATCCAGACTCCTTTACACATATCATAATGAATACATACACAGCACCTATTCTTGGCTAGAGACCAAACTCTAAGCACTTTACAATCCAGACTCGTTTACACAACTTCGTTTTTAACAATACTTCCTCTGGCTCCTACTGAAAGTGACAATGAGTGACAGTGACAGAGGATGGTCCGTTTAACATGATTGTGGACAATTTTAGTGGTCCTGATACAAGTGAATTATAAAACAATGACTCAGAAAGCAGTGTAAAGTGTACAGGTCCATGTGTGAATCTGCTTCACACCTACGTGACAGTGTGTTAGGTGACCCAGAGGAAGACAGTCGGAATCCATGAACACATATATTCTGGATTTTAGGAATAATACCAAGTGACTTCAACTGTCAGTTATAAACAACAACAACATACTTACATAATACATATTATATACAGCACACTACATTCACTGTTTGATTTCATATAAAATTTGGTGTGGTTTGAACTCACTTTTGGCGAGCAGAACGGGAGGAAAGGAAGGGGCTTGGGGGTGGGGTGGGGAGTAAATAGTAACCAAAGTTCAAAAGTTACTTGGAAGTCTACAAAATTAATTTGCTAGATACATGTATCTAAAGGATTAAGACGCTCATTATGAGGTCTGCTCCATACTAAATCCACAGGAATACTTGCTGCCAGCCAGACACACAGACATTTTCCTAAACAGTACCCTTTAAGCCAAAATTTTGTTTTGACATCAAGTGCACCAAACTACCACTATAATCTTACGGAGTGCAAGACAAACATGGATATTTTAGTTTTTGTTTGTTTGTCTTTGTTTTCGTATTTCTTTTATGGCAAAATATCCTACTAATCTAATCTTCCAACAATTTTGCGTAACAATTTTAGGCGAGGATGTAGTTTCAAGTCTATGTGTCTGTGTGTTGTCAATGCTTATGACCGACCATTTGGCCACTCACCTGGTCAGAATCACCTGGTCAGAAGATTCAGAAACATGGTACTGATTCAGTACATTCCCCAAGTTTGGATCCATTTCAATAAAATTTATCATCTACATCAATACTCAGGTCCTCAGTGTTGATTCTGTTGTACATGGGCTGCCAGTATGCACAATCATCTCTTATCTGACCAAACACTCTATCTTCCTCCATCCCACATAATGTGAAAATCAGACATCTGATTTTAAGATGGCCATGCCTGCAAAATAATCCTTTCAGGGGAGACGAGTCAGCCTGCTTCGAGAGCTTTGGGTGGAGGTCCAGTCAGCTCCCTTAATTTCTTCTTTTTGTACTCCCAGTTCTTATAGAACAGGGAGTACTTTGGAATGGGAATGAAGAAATGCTGTCTGTGGTTCTGTCTGTCTGTGTGTCCGTGGTCAAAATGT
>CM065726.1:14129689-14154689 GCA_033310375.1 Conus canariensis
AGATGGGATTAATACTTGCCTGTCTATACAGGGAGCGTCCGCAGGAGTATCAGCCTGCATACGCAGAGAGAGAAAAAACAACAACAACAAAATCAGCAGTCTTGATTCCCTGCCTGATCATCTATCCTGTGAATGCATTTCTGCAGTTCAGTACTTAAGCCAAAAAACCCCCCAAACAAACAAAAGCTGATACGCAATAATCAATGCTCCTTTTTGCGTTGAGCCCATGCATTCCACCCCATTCCAATTTCTCAATTTGGAAAATACCCCACAAGATCATCAAATTGTGTGTGTGTGTGTGTGTGTGTGTGTGTGTGTGTGTGTGTGTGTGGGTGTGTGTGCGTGCGTGCGTGTGCGCATGTGCATGCATGCGTGCATGCGTGTGTGTGTGAATGTGTGTGTGCGAACTTGAGCGTACACAAGCATGTGCATATATGTGTGTGTGTGTGTGTGTACGTGTGTGTCTGTATGTGTGTATATGTGTGTGTGTATGTGTGCATGCATGCATATGTGTGTGTGTGTGTGGTGTGTGTGTGTGTGTGTGTGTGTGTGTGTGTGTGTGTGGGGTGTGCGTGCGTGTGCTTGCGTGCATGCATGCGTGCGTGCGTGCATGCGTTGTGTTTGTCAGTCTGTCTGTATAGGTGTGTGTGTGTGTGTGAGTGTATGTACATGAATGTTCACACATATGTACACACATGCACACATGTAACTCACAGCTCCCATGGCATCTAGGAACCCCTGCTCAATGCCCAGCCCATGCCAAGAGACATCTGCCGTCTGATGGGACACCACGCCCAACAGGAACACCACCAACTTCTCTGTGGCCTGAACAAACAGGACAGCCCATCACCCTGTCCTCCACAGCATAATGTCACAGATGTACTGTTACAGCTGGCCTACACATCCATCCAGGAAGAGACAGCATCAAAGATTTGTGGTCTGACTACTGATAGCAGTAATGAACAATAATAGTAAGAATAATAATAATCATTATTATTATCATCATTATTTTTATTACTATTATTATTATAACTATAATGATAAAAATAATCATAATTCTTACAAAGCACAAATCCTTGACAAAATATCTTGGACCCATTCTTCAGACTAATCATCCTCACACAGTCTTAAAGAAGAGCTACACATGAAATGTTCATTGTTCAACTCTTGCATGAGGATCCTCCTTTCCACCATCAAGATCCTACAGCTACCAAAGCTTCTTCTTCTATTTGGGTGAAATACAGAGAAAGAAATAGTGCACCATGTGAAACAAAAGAATGAAGGCGATCGGTCCAATGAGACAGAAAATAAGGATATCACACACACAAACACATGCACACACATATGCACATGCACACTCATACACACACATAAGCATACACACATAAGCGCACACACACACACACACACACACACACACACCCCCTTTCATTCTACCTTGCTCATAATATGCGCAAACTTACCTACGTCTTCATACCCTTGCAAATATACATACGCTTACTTGCATACCAGCCCTTTTCCCTCCTCCCTCCCTTTTGCTGAAAGGCACAAACAGCCAGAGATAGTCAGTGTGCAGTGGGATAATCTGGGGAAGGGATGTCAGTGATGAGCAGGGAAAGGGGTAGAATACCTGCCCAGATGATAAGCCTTATCCAGTTCACATGGGCAGGAACAATGGGCTAGCTAGAAACAACTGGCTGAGGTGGAGGTCTATGATGGAACGAGGGAAGGGGGTAGGGTGGGGTCAGAGGTGATGTCTCAAAATGCACAATCTGGAGCCTTCCACTGAGGGTGATGACGCTGCCTTCAGTGGAAGGCGGCAGCTCACTGTGGGTAACTGAAAAGAATGAGTTCCTTCCTGAGCTGGTCGTAACATGCAAGGAAAAAAAAAAAGAAAAAAAGAAAAGAGTGGGAGTGGTGGGCTGTTCTTGGAGGTGGGTTTGGTGCTGAGTTGACTGGAGTGTTGACGGAGACTGACCTGGTCCCATGGAGGTGGGTAGTGATGTCTGATGTAGTTGATGGTGGCATTCATGAAGGGTGTCCAGTGTGTGTCCTCAGAGATGCTGTGGTATTTGCCTGCCACAGCAAACATTGTCTGTGACTACTTTGGCATATACCTCAACACTTTTAGCTTCCACAGATTATTCCCCTCCCCCATGAAACAGTTTCTATGAGTAGAAATCATGCTGACAAATACCGACGTTTAAACCTCAATGTGCTTGGTTGTCAGTGGGCTGCGATACATACTGGAAAGCTCTAGTACCTAAGATCAAGTTTTCACCTGCAAAACTGACACTTCCCATACTTTTGAACAATAGTGCGAATGTTGTGTGTGTGTATATGTGTGTGTGTGTCTGTGTCTGTGTGTAGTGTATGTGCATGCATGCATGCTTGCTTCCATGCATGCATTTGTGTTTCTAAAACTCTGACATGGGTTATCAGGTACTTTACTGTGCCTTTTCTTAACTCATATCTGGTCCTTATGTTTACAATCATTGTGTCCTAAGGACCGCATATGCGGTCCAAAGCTTTGGAATTTTTCTCTGAAGTGAGCGAACCTTTTGTATGAAACTACATGTTACAGATAGCTCCTGCATACTAATTAAAGTGCAGGCATACTGGTACTTTGGCTTTGCAAGCTGAATGCTTGCTAGCAGACATTTTTCACACATCACCAGCTCAGTTTGGCTTGACGTGGCAACGTGTCATCGTCTGCTACTCCATCAAGCATGTGGGATAATCGAAACACTATTAATTGCTGTCACAATGTGACTGAAGCCCCTGAATTGTTGCAAACAGTTGAATAATTTCAGGGCATAATACCAGTTAATTTGAACTTTTTTGTTCACAGGGTGTATACCACCCCTATTTTTACATGACACCCAAAATCTCATTTTCTTTGTCATGCATACTGTCTTAACAAATAAATAGAAAAATAACTTTGCTATATTGTTTGTGGTTTCTCAATAATTCATAAACATGACTTGAAAAAAAACCACAAGTCTGTGTCTATTCATTAGAAAAAAAAAATTATATATATATATAGAAATGGTCAGTTTCTGGGGGAAGTAAGGGGAGAGAATAGCTAGTATAGAATGAGTTAATGTTCTCTTCTACACACAAAGCAGACAGAGGCCCCACACTTCTGAAAATATGTCATGTCAACCGGAAAACAAGAAGATAAGGTTCCATCCTTGTCTCATTCTGGAAGACTTACTCGGTAACTCGTAATAAAAAAGCTGCCACATCAGCCAACTTATGAGATGACTTGGATTAACAAGAGTGATCCATATCCTTCAACAAGTCCAAATACAGTCAGGACCATGTTTTCATGCTAATATCACTGCACAGCTTCCTTCAGAGTGCTGAATGTGGTGCTGCAATGGTGCTAGAATGTTTGGATTGTTGTTTTTAGTGCATGCAGTGCTTTCTTCTGCATATTCTTCAAGGCATCCCAGGCCACAGGGTTGAGATGGTGTTGGCCAGAGTCTGAAGTGGGCGAACACTTCAGGCACTGCCCAATTTGAATCAGAGACCTCACAATAGAAACTGGTATTCAAATCACTGGCTACAGCATGAAAGTTTGAGAACTGTTCCATACCAAAAATGCTTCAAACTGCATGGGCGTATGGCAACATTACAACTAAACTGATTAGCCTCCCTCCTCACCCCCCCCCCCCCACCCCAACAACTTTTCTTTCAAAACAGACTAAAATGAAGGCTTTTACTTCCAAAACAGCACAAATGTACACCATCAAAACAGACACAACTTGCACATTCCCCCCGCCCAGACATATGCACATATTTTTTCCCACAAACAGAAGTGTCCATCCTTACCTTCAAAACACCTTTATCTCCAAAACACCAATGCACACCTTTACCTCCAAAACAGGTATACACACGCACACCTTTATTCACAAAACAGCCACAAATGTACACCGTCACTCCCAAACCAGACAGCAATACACACAACTAGCAATACATACAGCCTAAAAAAAAAAAATCTTAAAATAAAAAAAAAAGAAAAAATCACACACTGACAGAGATGTGACTGAGTACCTCCAAAACAGGCACAAAGTACCTGCATTTTTAGCCTTTCCCCTGTGTCTTTCTCAAGGAACCTATACCTTTACCTACAATTAGTACAAAACAGACAAATTTGTGCTTCATAACAAAATGCTTTTGCATTTGCTAAATTGTTTACTGTTTATCAGCATGCAAGAGTAGTGTGCTCTCAGCCCAAACTGAGTTCTGCGTTAGATAAAAGTGATTGTCATCATTATCATCACTAGGCCTTTACCTCCAAAACACACGCTATCATAGAATGCATCGGGGTATGGGCTTCCTCCCTCCAGAGCATCTTGGTGCTTCAGCAGCAGCTGAAAACACAACAGGCTTCATATCCTTCATTTCGTTTTCCTAAATCCAGGACTCTGCAAAGAACTACAGCACAGCATATTTTCATCCCATACAATTCAACAAGGCACCCTTTGATGGACATTTTGCACATGATGACATACAATATACCCTGTCAAAGTATGCTTCAGGTGTCAGTCGACCCTTCAATATTGACAAAATAACATCCACACTATTTAACCCTTTAGAATTTCACTGGCAATTTTCATTTCTTACACCCACATGGGGCTCTGAAGGTTGTAAGCTTCAAGTCCTTGAATGACATGGTCTATATTGACATACCACCAGTGATATGATGCACTAGGCCTGGTTGTCGACTTTGCTTTAAACTCGGTGATATGGTTCCATGTACCACTTCATGACAGGGTAGAGTCTGAGATGGGTTCTAGCTGTTCCCTGGTAAACTGCTTTCACTATTTTGTCCCTTGCATCCAGGCAGTGCATGAAAGTTTTTGGAGGATCTCAACCTTGCATCCTGCCTTGCCATTGTGATATACATAATTTCCAGGTCAGCCTCCTGAAAGGACACTAAACTGTGGAGGTGTCTAGCAGAGTCATGGAAGCCAGCCCTCTGGAAGAAAAAATGGTAAAAATCTTTATTTTATTTTATTTTTTTTCCAATGCCAGTCAATGAGATTGAGGATGGTGAAGATGATGCTATGGATTTCCATTCCGGTCTGAGACTGCATGACAGGGCTATACTCTGCGCTTCCTTTCATAATATATCCCAGCGTCAACCAGGCCTGAGAGATAGACACCTGCAGTGTTGATCAGGAAATTTGAGCAACACTCTCAGAGACACATCCATTAAGTGGATGAAACTTGACTGTGTGGTCCCAGTCTTCCCAACTAGCCCGTAGCAAACTCAACTCTGGGTAGGAGCCGGTCGGGGCAGAAAACTCCCACATGACTGATGGGAATCGAACACACGACCTCCCAGCCGGGAGTCCGCAAGCTAACCACTTCAGTATGGCAGTTGGTCTGTAAAAATCATTAATAAGAGCTGTCATCACATAAAACATGGTAAAAGCACCGTCCTTGCAGAAAAGTCAGTAGAAGAGTTGTCTTTAAGGAAAATAAATCATGTGAGAGAAATGCAGAATTACTAGAAAAGATAACACAATAACTGTCCTCAGGGAAAGACTGAAGTAGAGCTGCCCTCATGGAAAAGACTATAGAAGTTGTCCTTTGTGGAAGAGTTGTCCTTGATGGATGAGATGTCCTTATAGAAGAGATGGTGAAAGAACTGTTCTTAGGGAAAGAGTTGTCCTCAGAAGAACAGATATACTCTGATGGTGACAGAGTTGTTTGTGGTTGAAGAGATGTCCTTATGGAAAAGATGGTGACAGAGTTGTTTGTGGTTGAAGTGATGTCATTATGGAAAAGATGGTGACAGAGTTGTTCATGGTAGAAGAGATGTCCTTATGGAAAAGACGGTGACAGAGTTGTTTGTGGTTGAAGTGATGTCCTTGTGGTTGAAGTGATGTCCTTATGGAAAAGATGGTGACAGAGTTGTTTGTGGTTGAAGTGATGTCCTTGTGGTAGAAGAGATGTCCTTATGGAAAAGATGGTGACAGAGTTGTTTGTGGTTGAAGTGATGTCCTTATGGAAAAGATGGTGACAGAGTTGTTTGTGGTTGAAGTGATGTCCTTATGGAAAAGATGGTGGAAGAATTGTCCATAAGGAAAAGACGGCATAACAGATGTCCTAGGAAAAATAGAATGGAAGAGATGTCCTTATAAAAAGATTTTGGAAGTGTTGTGTTGGTGGGAGTGATGTCTTTACAGAAAAGATGGTGCACAAGTTGTCCTCAGAAGCAGAGATGTCTTTTAGAAAAGATAGTAGAAGTTTTTTTTCAGAGATGTCTTTCTCGAAAAGATGGTGGAAGAGTTGTTTTGGTGGAAGAGGTAATTATTATTATCATTCTTCTTCTTATTATTATTATTAAGAGTGCTTATAGAGCACCCATCCTCAGTTAGAGACCAAGTTCTATCAGTGCTTTAAAATCCACACTCTCATTTACACAACGGGCTGCCTACCTGGGAAGAGTAAACTGAAGAGCCGCCTCCCTGCATTTCGTTTAGTCGTTTCCCATGTCATTCAGTCATTAACTCAATTTTCTTTTTCTTTTTAAAATTTTTCACACAGAATGCATGCTATGTTTAACATGTCATCCACACCAACAGCCAAACTGGCCTTTCCCTCTGAAAGAAGATGTCCTAATGGAAAAGATGGGGGAAGAAATTTTCTTAAGGAAAAGGCAGTGCCAGAGATGTCCTCTGAGGAAGAGATGTCCTTATGTAAAGATGGTGGAAGAGTTGTTTCAGATGGAAGAGGTGTCCTTATGGAAAAGATGGTGGAAGAATGGTCCTTTAGAAAAAAGATGGAGTAAAAGTAGTCCTTGGAGGAAGAGATGTCTTTATGAAAAAGTTGGTACCCTTGTAGAAAAGATGGTGGAAGTTGTCCTTATGACAAAGATGGTAAAAATGTAATTTTTGTGGAAAAGATGGTGCAAAGGTGTCCCCATGTGAATGATGGTGAAAGAGTTGTCCTTACAGGAAATATGGACGAGCAGTTGTCATTAGGGAAAGATGCTAAAAAAGTTGTCCTTGTGGTACTGCAATTAGTGCCGTGGACATCTGGATGGAAGGTTATGAGTAAGATTCCCGTCAGAGCTCTTTATTTGTGGTATCTTTCTGCCCTGACCAGCACCTCACAGGGGAGGGGGTTAAGGGGGGAGGGGGGTGGGGGGTAGGGGGTAGGAGGGGGGGGGGGACAAGCCAGGCAGTGGCTGTGAATGGGGAACCAGAATAACCAGCATGGGCATAATTCTACTGAGGCGGTACAGAAGATGTGATGGCTCAAACACAAACAAACAAACAAAAAAGTTGTCCATAAGGTGAAGAAAAGTTGTCATTAATTAAGGTAACGATGAAGCAAGGTGATCCTTAGTGAAAAGAAGGTGGGACAGTTGTCCTTGAGGGAGAAAAAAAAATGGTGGAAGAGTGACCTTCATGAAAAAGATACTGGGAGACCCGAGTTTGTTCTGAGTGTGTATCTTTAATCTCTTTCAACACTTAGGATGCCTCATCTTGAGCTCTGCAGAACTTTGTAAATCTCTATGGCATCGTTGACTGGTACCATCTGACTCCCGGGCTCTCACAATTTTTTTCAAGTTTTTCTTTAAGGTGGTGTAGAAGCTCCTTTTCACTTCTAGTTCTACGCTTTCTGTCTAAGGTGAAGAAGGTGTTTATTTCTGTTGTAACAGAAACACAGAGGGCTGGACTATTATCAGGGTAATAACTGGCAATCTACTATGCACCTTTTTCCTTCTCAAGGAGGAAGATCACAACATTTGTTGTTGTTATTGTTGTTGTTGTTTTGTGTGTGTGTGTGTGTGTGTGTGTGTGTGTGTGTGTGTGTGTGTGTGTGTGTGTGTGTGAGTGTTGTGTGTTGTGTGTGTGCGTGCGTGGGTGCGTGTGTGTGCATGTGCGTGCGTGTGTTTTTCACTGTAAGTGTGCATGCGAGTGTGCATAGATGCATGTGTATGCATTTGTGCATATTGTGCATGCGCGTGCATGCATGGATGCATGCGTTCATGCATGGATGTGTATGTATGTAGTGTGTGTGTGGTGTGTGTGTGTGTGTGTGTGTGTGTGTGTGGTGTGTGTGTGTGTTAGTGTGTGTGTGTGTTGTGTGTGCGCGCATGCGCGCGTATGGTTGTGTGTGTGTGTGTGAGTGTGTGTGTGTGTGTGCGCGCGCGTGCGCGCGCGTGTGCGCACATGTGTGAATTACTAGTATGTTAGAGTGTATGTGTGCCTACAAAATGAACACAATAAAGGAAAACAGGCTTTACACTATAAGATTACACACTGACCACTCACTTTTGCATAGCTGACATGTGGACTGACAGACTGAAAACTGTCCTGGGCTCGATAACCTGAAAAATGATTCTGTCTTAACAAATAAAATGCACTATAACAGGTTAAACATAAAAAAACAAACAACACACACACACACACACACACACACACACACACACACACACACACACACACACACAAAAGAACAAGCAACAGCAAAGAAAACAAATTGCGCTCTCTCATAATTCAGTATAAATACCTTTCTTTAAAATATCAATAAAGCAAAGTAACAATGACATAAAGGTAGAATGGAAACACTGACCATCAAATAGGTTCTTACAGACATGATCTGATTATTCAACCATTTTCTCTTGGCCAGCTTACACATTATTAGGTAAAGTTTTAGGTTTTTTTGTTTTATTTTATTCTCTTTTGGGCAAGGCTTCAAATTCAGCCCAATATCAGATTTCTGTGTGCATAAATTATGTAAGTGCGAATGTGTGTGTTGGTGCATCCATGTGTTTATATATACAGTCTAAGCCGCTTATAACGAAGTCAGATGTAACAAATGCCGGATATAACAAAACAAAAAGGTTGGTCCCGGCAAAAATCCTTCTTTACATGACTAAAGATCAGTCAGATGTAACCAAGTCGGATGTAATGAAATGCCGCTTACAACGAAATGGTTTTAGTGTCCCCAGCAGGCGATCACGCTTGTTATAACAAAGCAGCTGCCTATAGCGAATCACGATGTTCAGCCCCGCAAAAAGTTAAAACCGGATGTAACAAAGTGGTTACTTTTCTCAGAAACGGTTGGTTAGTTTGCTGCGATGTGTATTGCTTGATAACGGTCAAATACTATTCAAGGGAGATGGAGGAGTGTCAGCATAGCATATAAAATGTGGAGCTTTTTATGCGTTGTTCTAAATAGAGTTCATGCATTTATACATGTATTTGACTACCTGCATAACCTCATCTTGATTTATTTTCTTACACAGCTTCATATAGGCAGATTGAAAGTTCACAGTATTTTTTACTGTATGTTTGTTGTGTGGTAAACGTCACCGCTGTAATTCGTAAGCAATAAAATCATGCCAGTGATTGTCGAAGCAGAGCAGTGAACTCAGGTGGGGTCAAGTTCAGCGACTGTGGATGGAGGAGAGATGCTAGAGAGAGGAGGGTGGGGTGAAGGAGAAGGAAGGTGTCAGGGCGCCAGGCTATGATTTAATAGGCCATTTCATCATGGTGTCTGCACGTCGCAAAGGTCTGTCGCTAAAGAGAAAAATTGAAATTCCTCAAGTAGTTGCATGAAATCCAGCCAAGCAGAAGATGATAGCCAAAGTATACAAAATTGCGCTGCTGACACTGCCAACCATTCTGGCTTCAAAACAGAAGTGTAAAAGTCAGTATTTTGAAGGTGAAGACATCGCAGCACATCAGAACTCTTTTTTTAGGTACCTATCGGAGAGAGTCAAAAGAGAAGTTTGACAAAACTGCTGCACATACATGTACTTGGGGCCTTTGTGTAATCATGTGGACTGCTATGTTATGAGGATGAAAAAAAAAATTATCCTTTTTTTATCTTTCTCTTCACTGTTCATGGTTGAGGGTTTTTTTCATTTTTGTTTTGTTTTGTTTTGTTTGTCCAGCTGTGGCAACAATCAACCTTATCTGTTTTGTCAAAGAGTGCGAGATTTGAGGGATTTTTTTTCGAACAGTGTGGTAACAATCATCCTTATCTGTTGTTTCACAGAATATGAGAATTTGAGGAATTTCTTTTTCTTTTTTCATCCAGCTGTGGCAATAATCATCCTTTTCTGTTGTTTCACAGAATGTGAGAATTTGAGGGGTTTTATTTTTCATCCAGAGTGGCAACAATCATCCTTCTATGTTGTTTCATAGAATGTGAACATTCACGTATCAGACATTTTAACTGCCACTCCATTAACTGTATATGAGTGACCTAATGTGTACTTCCAATGATAAAGAACTCTTGACTGCATACACTAAGACATAATAACACATCTGTGACTTTCGCTGCAATGATGGAGAAAAGTCATAAATCATAATTTTCCTTTCAACACCCTACTGACATGCTAATTATTTTTGGTTATTGTAATTTCTTGTCAAGCTGTGACAAGTGCCAAAAATTGCTCTGTAGGGCAGAGTGCGTATATTTTAAAATCAATTGCTTAAGGGTTAATTTCCACACCTGTGCATACTCTAATAACCCAACAGTGTTAAACAGTGCGTGAACAGTGCAATATTCCCGCCTTCCCCCCTCCACCCTCAAATCGTGGCGCTGTGTAATTTCTTCTGACAATCTCTTCTTCTGAAGTCTGCAGAATTATAGTGTGAATTTTGTTCACCTGTTTCACTTCTTATCAGTTTCTAAGCCTTCACATTGCAATATAGGCCTATGTGATCTGTTTACATTCATTTACAGCAATGTTTTGGAAACAACCTTTAAAATCATTTTCATTAAAGTCTATAATAACCTGGGAAACAAGCTTGATTACTGCCCTTGTATGCGGGCACTCACATGTGTGTGTTGGGTGGGGGGGGGGGGGGGGGAGAGATGAGAGAGAGAGAGAGAGAGAGAGAGAGAGAGAGAGAGAGAGAGAGACTGACTAGTTGATTGATCTCAAAATATACAAGGATGAAGATTTAGGCCAAGGCCTAGTCTTACAATCTGTTCTTACCATGCATAAATTATTTCAACACATATCATTTATACTGACAATTTAACATGGCAATACTGTAATGAATTCTACAACGACAAGCAGACTATTCATAAACATAATTATGACATGACAGGTAGTCAAACAGAAGGAACTAAAACAAACAAACAAAAACAGAGAGAGGAGAGAGAGAGAGAGAGAGAGAGAGAAGAGAGAGAGAGAGGGGGGTAGATGGGAGAGGATGGTTGGTAGGGGGAGAGGAAGAGGGATGGTAGACAGAGTGGGAGTGAGGATGAGCAACTTCATGGAGTAGGTTACATGTGTAGACAGTGCATTCAATGTATTGTTTACAGAAGACTTTGCGAATGGGTGTTAATTAATTTAATTGAACAATCAAACTATTGAGACAAAATGTTTATGTAAATGTTTCTGGAAAAGTTTGAATGTATTCGTATTTTGCAAACTTGATGGAAGTGAGATCCAGACATATGGTCCAGAGTAGGCTAGGCTTGTTTTGCATTGATCAATGCGTGGGTAGAGGAGAATGAAATTCTTCAAGCCAGAAGAGCTGTTCAACCTTGTAAAAATGGCACTGATGTAACACAACATGGTATCTGTCAATAGTGTAAGCATGAATGATGCCTAGTTTAAGTCCAACTGCTTACGCAGGCGACGTATGTTCAGTGCTTTTCGCTTTTCATCTGTTGTTAGAGGTACGGCTGGGAAGAGTAGCTTTGCTGCACGTCTATGGGAGGAATTCAGCCCTTTTTGGGGGGGGGCCATCACTACTCCCATCCCATACTGTTGAAGCGTCATTGATACGTGACAGTTTAAGCGCACTACTGTTGACATACCGCTTTAATTGAGATTACAGAAACATTTTTTTTTTCAATGGAATATCTTGCATACATTATTGAGATGAGATTGCCTTTTCGGTTCTTTATCTATTGTCACACATAAAATATCTACCTGTATGATAAAAGTACTATTCAACGAAGTTTTAAGCTAAGAGGAGTCAATTGGTGTGTTTTGGTGGGTGACTATAATCACAGACTTGGTTTTGGCTGGGTGTGCGACCACTGAGTTTGAATTATACCAGTCTGACACTTCATTTAGACTTTCTTGGAGAGACATCTCTATTGTTTGTTGATTATTATCATTTGTTTGGAGTGACGAGTCATCAGCAAATAAATCTATCATGACCTTTTCATCTGATACGGACGATGGTATATCAGTGATGCAGATGTAGAATAGAAGGAGGCCTAGCACTGAGCCTTATGGGACTCCATGTCTGATGAAGTCTGAAGAAGAGGTTTTGCCATTGACATCACTTACAAAGTCCTATAATTCAAGTATGATTGGAATAATGAGACAGTCGATGAATGGTTTAAGTGGATAGACAGCTCTAAAAGAATGGTATGATCAACAAGGTCAAACACCTTTTTGAAGTCAAGAAAGACAACTCCTATCACTTGTGATTGGTTCATATCTGAAAGCCATGAGCCACAGAGAGAGAGGAGAGAGAGAGAGAGAGAGAGAGAGAGAGAGAGAGAGAGAGAGAGAGAGGTCATGCCGATATAGCGAAGCAACTACGAACTAGATAGAAATTCGTTATAACCGGGGCGTCAGTTGTAACGAAAGTTGGATATAACGAAGCAATTTTCAATGTCCTTCAGTGTGTGTGTGTGTGTGTGTGTGTGTGTGTGTGTGTGTGTGTGTGTGTGTGTGTGTGTGTGTGTGTGTGTGTTCGTTCTTTAATTTAACGTCTATCCACCTAACAGTGATCTTAGACAGTATGTAAGTGTTATGTGTGTGTGCATGTGATGTTTTTGGGTGTATGCATGCAAACGGTTGGTGTTGATTTTGGGCGTACGTAGGTATGTATAATGCAATTAGGCCTAGAAAAAAAAAAAAGAAAAAAAAAAAAGAAAAAGAAAAACAAAAAAAACAACTAAAAAAAACACCACATAACTGAATCCAAAACTATAAAAGAAACACTAAATAAGCAACTAACACCAAGATGGGGAAAATAACATAGACGTTAAAGTAAATGTCCAACTGGGCTCTTAATCAGTCCTTGAACAACTTCAAAAATGTTTGATTCGTTAGAGATGACGTCTTCAAAGACTGACATCGACGGTTCGGTGTTCAACAACCAAGCAGGTAAATAGGGTTTCATTCTATCGCACAAAAAAAGTAGATGGAACGGAGTGATTTGCTGGCCACAAATACAAGTCACATGTTTACAGAATTTTGTTTTAAAGGCATCAAGCCTCAATCTAAAAATCAAACTTTTTAAAATCCTCTCTTGGTAGAGATTCTTGATACCTGTTTTATTGTCTGATATCTTGTTAAATAATATCCCCCTTTTGTTTTTGGTGCCTTTTCCCTTATTTAAAATAGTATTCCTGGCTGCGTCTTTTAAAAGACTATAACTCTCATGTAAGGATAAAGGAATGTATATCTTTGTTAAATCAGTTTCAGTGATAGCAGCCTTTTTGGCTAATGTGTCTACCCTTTCATTAGCAGATAATAATAATAATAATGAATTCTTATATAGCGCCTATTCTCGGCTAGAGACCAAGCTCTACGCGTTTTACAATCCACACTCGTTTACACAACGGGCTGCCTACCTGGGTAGTGCCGACTGAAGAGCTGCCAGCTGGCACTTCATTCAGTCGTTTCCCGTGTTATACAGTCAATATTGTCAAATATCATTCACTCAATATCCTTACTTCCTCCATTCTTTCAATTTCTCACGCAGGGTGCATGCTATGTGAAATGTGTCATCCATACCAACGGCCAAACTGGCCTTCTCTTCCAAAGTTGGAGATAATCCACAGTGAGATGGAACCCAACAAAAATCGACATAAGAACCACGTAAATGCAAAAAATGAATTAGGTGGTACACTTCTGATATAAGTTCTGCTCTCACACTTGTATTCGAAAATTTTAGAGCTTGTAGGACTGATTTTGAATCAACACAAAGTAGTATTTGAAATACAGGAAATCGAAAATCAAGAAGAAAGTTTAATGCCATAATAATGGCAACAAGTTCCGCAGTAAATATGGAAATATTCTTACCAAGGTGGTAACCTTTCTCTATTTTTAAGGATGGAATTATGAATGCTGAACCAGACAAATGATTGTCTAGTACGGAACCATCTGTATAGATTTTAAGGTGATTTACATAGGTTTCATTATATGTGACTTAACATACGTTGGCAGCAAGGGTCCATCACTTTTTCTTAAACTTGTATAGTCTATGTCATAATTTGCTCTACTAAGTTCCCATTCTGGGATAGTGCTAAAAGACACCCGAGGAGCTACGTTTTGAGGTGCAGTGCCTGCTTTTGTAAATAAGTCAGATGTGTATGAGGCTATCGATTTTAGAGAATCAATTGTTTGTGCACGTTTTGGAAAATTTATTTCTGATTTTAATTCAGTTTCATTGGTATTAAGATTTTGTAGTGTATGACTTCTTAAGATATATTTTGCAGATGCAAGTTTCATATTTTCTTCAAAAGGCAATATTTCGATCTCCATATAAGTTCTTAAAGTTGATGTATGAACCGGGACACCAAGAGCTATCTTGTAAGCTTTACTATCGATACTCTGCAACTTTTGATTAAATATTTTGGGGCTGAAAAAAATGTCTCCTGGGCATAGGATAGTTTTGATCGTACAAGCACAGTAGCTAAATGTGTTAATACTTTACTCTGTGTGTGTGTGTGTGTGTGTGTGTGTGTGTGTGTGTGTGTATGTGTGTGTGATGTGTGTGTGTGTGTCTGTGGGGTATGTGTGTCTATATGTATGTATGTGTGTGTGTGTGTGTGTGTGTGTGTGTGTGTGTGTGTGTGTGTGTGTGTGTGTGTGTGTGTATTTAAGTGTGTATGTTCATTTGTGTGTGTGCATGCGTGCGTGCATACGTGCATGTGTGCTGCGCGTGTGTGTGCATGGATGCCTGTGCACATATATGCATACACATGTGTGTGCGTGCATGCGTGCGTGCATATGCACACATGCATGTATGTGTGTGTGTGTGTGTGTGTGTGTGTGTGTGTGTGTGTGTGTGTGTGTGTGTGTGTGAGAGAGAGAGAGAGTATTTGCACATGTATGTGTATGTGTTATATATATCCAAAAATTTGAAACTGCCATAAACAAATTCAAATGTCGTAACAAATTTTTTCACTAAATTATATGCCCTATGCCTTACCTTAAAATTTGTGCAATATATACAATGTGCTACAAGGTCTTGGTGGTTCCAGGGTCTTGCAGCAGGTTTTAAACTCCCCTTAATGATGCAAAGAGGTCTTGGTGGCCACAGTTTTTGTATTGAAAATATGTGCAAGTGTGTGGTAAAATTATGTGAACCACAGTAAAACATATTTCATGTAAATAGTGTGTAATTCAGTTCTTGATTAAAATGGAGAACTCTCTTCAGTTTATCTGTCTGGCACGGCAACTTTGCATGAACATGAATCGAACAGTCATTGATTCAAGACAGTGGTCCCATTAATGTACATGAGTGTGTCCCAGACTCTCTATTTTTCAAAGTTTACTGGGGATGCAATAGGTTTTATTATATAATTCAGATCTAGATTAGTACTTCCAGTCATAATGTTTGGCTGTTCATCCATCATGGGGACGATGACCAAGGACTTTAAGCTGAGGAGGACTGGGTGTGGTGTTCCTGATTGTGGCTGGTCAGCCTGATGTGGGCTTGGATGGTTTTGTCACAAGTCGGCCATAAGTTGCCTGCAGGCACTGAGGACAAGGAGGAGGTGGCCCTGGACTTTTGAAGCCTCACATTCCCTTTGGGCCTCTGCTGTCCTGTGCTGCTCTTCTAATGCAACTGTGTCAAGTAAGGCTATCTAGTGCCACTTTCTCCCAGGTGTTTGGATCAATGTCAAAGCTCTTCAGTCAGAGGCCTTTAGTGTGTCCTTGAAGTGCTTTCTCTGACCACCCTGTGAATGTCTGCTTTCTGCCAGTTCACTGTTGACCAGCCTCCCAGGAAGACATATATCGGGCTTTCATACAAGGCGTCCAGCCTGTGTCTGGTTTGCGCTCTTCTCAGCAGGTTGTGAACACTTGGCAACTCACCTTGGGAGAGAACCTCTGTGTCTGGAACTTTATCTTTTCATGTGATCTCCGACAACTTTTTCAGGTAGTTAATGCAGAAGCCATGGAGTTTTGGGCCGGGTAATCATAGATTGCCCAAGTCATACAGTAGAGTCGGCTGCACTGTACCTTTACATTCAGTTTTGTAGCCAGTTTGACACCTCTCTTCTCCCACAGTTTCTCAAAGCTACCTGAAAGATGAACTTGCCTTGGCTGTACATAAAATGTCCTTGTCATCAATGTTTGCAGATGTGAAGTGTGTGCTGCAAAGTTATATAATATTTTTAACATATTTCAGGTCTTCCCTCTTGATAGTGATTTCTGGTTCATAATACTGTTTTTGTGGTGCAGGTTGGCAAAAGACCTCTGTCATCTTGATACTAATTGTGAGCCCAAAGTTGAATAGTTCATGCTCTGCTACATTTAAAGTCTCAGTAGCAGCACTGAGTGCATAATCATCTGCAGACAAGCACTTGCGCAGTTTGCCCTCCTCTTTAGGCCTTGGCCTAAAACCTCCAACTGTTGAAGAGGTTGCCATCATTTATAAACCAGATCTTGATGCCATTATACTTAGAACATCTGATACTGCACAGATTCCGTAAACAAGTAATTTAACTGATTTAGTCAATAAATATAGATTCCAACCAACATCACCAGCAAAACACGCAGCAATCACTCAGCAAATGTGACATATGTATGCACAGAATTCTCCACTCTCTATTCTGCTGATCTAACTTTTTTTGTCTTACCAATCCTACTTGTGGCTCTTTTTGTGGCTTGGAATGCAGACATGGTAGTTACATGGGACAACCTTGACTTTTCTGTACCTACTTCAACTAAGCCAGTATACCATCCATCAGGAACTGACCCTCCATAATTTTAGCAAGACTAACCCCCACTTCCTCCACCACTCCCACCCACATCATTCCAGCCAAAGGGTCCCAAGGACCACTTCTGTATCAGTTCTAATGGGAGACCAGCAAGACGTTATTTCAATCATAGGCAGATCAGGATTCCTGCATGCACTCCCTTGAAGTTCTGTCTGGTAGAAGAATTATCCAGTCCATCCTTATTTATTGACTCATTAATTCAATTGTTGCACAAGTTCACTTACACAAGTATGTTACCTTTAGGGAAAACTCTAAAAAAATCAGAAAATTTTAAATCTACTTTCAGTGTAATTCCACATCAGCTGGCCACACTGGGCCATTTCAAGACTGTCACCACAAAAAGTCACGTCCTAAACAACAACAAGAACAAAACTGGTCAAATTATGCATAAAATTATTCCGCAACCAAAGCATATAATTTGATCATTTGAACTTTTTCTTTCCTTGTCACATTAAAAGTTGTTGTTTTTTGTTGTTGTTGATTTTTTTTTTTAAACTTTTCAATTCATTGATAAAGTATTTTAGTTAGTTATTGTTCTTTAAGTACTAAAGAGTTCTGATGCCTGATAATACTCATCTGATAGTTTTGAGAGGTGAAGGCTGAGGTCTAACATTTTTGAGAGATGAAAATAATGAATTCAGAGCATCAGATACTTTTGAGAAATGAAAGCTGAGTGCTCCCACTAGATGTTCTGCTGTACTAGGTATCCCCATACCATTTAGTAGTGAACTTAAAAAATGATTTTTATTTCTTTTGTTAGAACTTACAAGATACATTATTTGCATCAATACATGCTGGAAGAAAATCTTGAAAAAATCAAGTGGCCAAGGTATTTAGAATCAATCTTTTAATGAAAATAAGTTTACTGATGTAAACTAATAAAAGCAATGACGTTATTTGGCAACTGTTAGGCTACTGTGCCCTGGTCATGCTATAAGCATTGCACTGAAACAGCAAATGAAATGAGAGCATATTCTCTCTCTGTGTCTGTGTCACTCCATAGAAGATGTTTTTTGTGTGTCTCCAAATTGTTCCTATAATGTTTCTGGCAAGGGTTTCGTTTGTATTACAACAAGAAAATATGTTTGGGGAGTTAATGGTTTCATTTTCAGCTTTTCACCCATTCACTGATTCTCAATTTTTTTTTTTTTTTTTTTTTTTAAAATTAAACGGTGAACACATCTGCTAGTCATCTTAAGATCTTTGGAGATTTTGAAAATCGAGACACACTGGATGTAGGCTACACATAATATATGTACATTAACTACTGACATCCTTTGGGCCGACTAACCCGTGCTGAGTATCTTAGTATGATCTGAACAAGCGACACCTGTGGTAATCAGCACTGAAGACAGGGATGGTAAGCAGATCATTATAGTTCAAACTTCAACGCCGAGTACTCAATAGGTAGTACTGAGAACGAAAATGAAACTACACCTAAACCTTTAACAATCATTATTCAACATTCAGTTCATTCGAAGTAGTCCGCGAAAATCTTATCATCACTTTCTGTCAGTTTGAACTTACTGATTTCAATATGTGTAGACGTTCCACAACTGTCAGCAAGCCCAAAGAGAAGGCACAAAGCTAGAATGGCTTTCCACCAGTGGTCCCTTCCTCTCGCCATTTTTAACCGTCTTATGATCATGTGACTACACCTCCCATTTCCCCCTCCTTCCCGTTAACACCACAGCCCCTTCCTTTACTCTTTTAGATGCAATACCTCTGTGAAAATATGTCCAAAGCGCAGCAGGCGCTCTGTCACTGACCATGTCTAGCTTGATAAAAAAAAAAAAAAAAAAAAAAAAAAAAAAGAAGAAAAATCAGAGTTTGATGCTTTTTTGTTTGTTTGTTTTTTGTTTGTTTGTTTTTAAGAACATTAAAACCTGGTATTATAGGATTAACAGAGATCAATATCACACACACACACACACACACACACACACACACACACACACACACACACACACACACACACATAGGTTTACATTTTCAGTTATTCATGACATGTTTCTTGCGAAAAAAAATCCAGAGAGAGTGTTGCATTGTGTGTTGATAAGTCATTCTAGATGAACGAATGTTGTGATCTAAACGATTTTGATGAGATTGTGTGGTGCTGTTTTAATACCGCAAATGACGGCAGTCTTCTTAGGATGCTTATAAAGAAGCTGAATACGAGTTCGGAAGAAAATGACCTGAAATTGCTCGAACTGTAATTCAAAACGAGTAGCCCCGTTTGTAACGATTTTGGTAATGGTAGACTTTAATTTTCCGATGATGCGATAGGATGGAGGGTGGTCAAGAGAAAGGAGCGGTGAAATTACAGATTATTTCAATGATGTAATCATGTTTCAGACAGTTTAAAATCCAACCAGAAAAAATAATTGGACCATGGATGACTGGATATTAGAAAATGATGTAAAGCTGAATCCGACATTGTTTGTCTTGCTCTGTGGTAAAAGTAACCGTGGGGTTTCAGATTTTGAAATCTGTACATCGAACGTTTGGTTCATGATTATGCGAAATACAAATAGCAGTTTAGTAAAGGCAATTTGGTACATTTCGAAAGCGATAACCGTTCTTTTTTTTTCTTTTCCTTTCTTTCTTTTTTCTTCTTCTTTTTTTTTTTTTTTTTTTTTTTTTTTACCAATATGGACGTGGAAGATGCTTGGCTGTGTATGAAGTCAGTTTTAAAGGAAGATAGGGATGAATGTAAACCAAAGGCAATAGTGGGTGAAGAGAGGAAAAAAGGTAAACAAAACGTCCCTTCGATCGATGAATGAAAAAGAAACAAAGTTCACATGAAAGGTAACTAAGTACAAAAGGGGAAAAAGGGTATAAATGGTATATAACGGAGAGAAACAAACAATTAATTTTAAAAAAATGTAAAAAGATTCAGAAAAGACAGAGAAAAGAAATGTCCAAGGGCTGTAAGTGAACCCTAAGAACTCCGGAGATATGTTCAACAAGACAAAGAAAACAAAGACATATGCACAGGAATATCACGACACTTCGTAGAATGGATGGCATACGTGTTGATGACGTTGCGAAAGCCAATACTCAGAATAAATTATTTTCTAGTGTTTTATAAAAGTCAGAGGAATGATCTTATTCAAATGGTGAAAGTATGTGTTTTATTAGGGCATCTGGTTTGAGGCACAAGTCTCTTCGGAGGCGTGGGTTCGGATCTCAAGGCTGCCACCATGTTGTATGTGGTTGTTCTACCGGTTAAGTGGGGTACCACACTTCGAAGCAGAAGAAGATATACTAAGAACTATTATTGAATATAACAAGGACTTTCATTCATGTGATGATACACATAGCAGCGTTGGTTGGCTGACTATGTTCGTCGGTATCTTTAGATTCTTACCCGCAAAAAGGCCTGTTTTCAGGGCTACCAGGCGGCCTTCTTCATGCTCGTGTGGCGGTGGGTGCTGCGTGAGGCCGCCTCAAAGAGGGAGCAGCACGGACACCGCTGAAGCACTGCACGAGTCTCTTCTATGGTCCAACACTGACTACAACCGAGAGGGCAATTTTTCAGTCCAACCCCGAGAGGGATACCCACCATTCCTACCGAAAGCAGGCTACGGTGTTGTTCGTCCTTCGATTTCGAAGATGACCATGACTTCAATCTCAGATGGAAGATCGCTGAGTGTGGGTCCGCAGGTGGCTGGTGAGGCCAATCTGGGCCCGGAAGGAACGCCCGCATGTGGGGCACATGTGGGTGGGTGCCACAGTGGAGGTGGAGGTAGCTCTGGCCTTGCGCGCGGCTTGCTTTCTCTCAGCTTCTGCTGTGCGTCTCTTCTCTGATGTACATGCACCCTTTGTGATGCTGCTTCGCCAGGCTGGGCGGTCCAGGGCAAGCGACTCCCAGGTGTTCAGGCCTTTGAGGGATACTTTGAGGCAGTCCTTGAAACGTTTCTTCTGCCCCCAACTTTGCGCTTGCCCTGACTCAGTTCTCCGTACAGCAGTTGTTTCGACAGTCGACTATCTGGCATTCTGACGATGTGGCCATCCCATCTGGCTCGGGATTTCTGAAGGAGAGTGTAGATGCTGGGGATGCTGGCCCTTTCCAAGACCTCAGTGTCTGGGACTTTGTCCTGCCACGTGTGTCTGCGGAGACAGCTGAGGTGAAAATGGTTGAGCTGTTTGGCGTGTCTGATGTAGACAGTACAGGTCTCTGGCATAGAGGAGAGTGGTTAGTACCACTGCATGGTAGACCTTCAGCTTGGTGGTAAGGCTTAGTCCTCTCTGCTCCCAGACATTTTCTCGGAGTCTCCCAAACACAGGGCAATTTTTCAGTCCAACCCCGAGAGGGGTGCCCACCATGCCTACTGAAAGCAGGCCACGGTAATCGCAGTCAGGCAGCACTCCATCGCCGACCGCTCCACATCTGCAGGAGCTGTGCCCCGGTGATACAGACTAGACCATCCGTCACCCATACGGCTGGGAGATTGACTGCGGCACCTGACACTGACCTCTCACATCAGTGTACCTCGAGAGAGTTCTGCCGCCTCTCCCTCGGCACTCCCTGCTATGCCACCTATCAGGGGGTGAAAATGTCAGTGAGAATGTGAACACTAAGAATTAAGTAGTGACCCGGACCCGGGAAGTGCTGTACCAAGCCAAATTCTCATCTCCAGTTCATGTATCATGCGATTTGTCTATCAAAGAGAGAGAGAGAGAGAGAGAGAGAGAGAGAGAGAGAGAGAGAGAGAGGGACATGTTTTCATAAGAAGTAAAACTCAACATGTATTTTCATACCGGCAAAGTTACCTCCCTCTTCAGCGGAACTTTCGAAACTAGGCACAATGGTCGCTTTCACCTTGTTCGAGCTTTGTGTGGGCTATGTCGCCAAAAACATTTGTCTAGTCGAATCTTTTAAAGGATTTCCTGATACTATAGGCCAGAGAATTTTTCAAAGGGTCGAAGCAACGGGTCAGCTGGACCTGAAAGAGCCAGAAATGGCGCGTCAGATATTGTCTTTGTTTACGTCGGCCTATGCAACCGATATTTTAACTGATTTGAATATTGACGGGGATCATCTGCTCCTTGCTGACTGTTTGGACCATTTAATGTTATTTTCTCATATCAGAGCCTTGGACATCTCATCATGTTGTCTTGGGGACGAACACGAGCTTCTCTTTCATATTTCCACGCTTAAAAGGTATGCATTAAACGGTTGTTTGTGAACAGTTGATGGTAGGTAAGGTAAGGTAATGTAACCTAAAGCCCAGCCGACTGCAAAGGGCCGTGGCAGGGCTGTTACCGCGTTGAAATCAACGCAAAAGTCATTAATAAAAAAATCAAAAAAATCTTTACACTACCCTTTAAAACACACATTCTAAAAACACACCAGAAATTTTGTAAAAAAAAAAAGATTTCCTCCGTAAAATCTTAGATCAGATGAATAATGTTAATCTCCCTCAGAAATTCAAAGATCACATCGGATGGGACATCTTTGAACAAGGTTTTCATGGAGTCTGCTGTAAAATGTTTGTCTCACATCATGCAAATCCCAACACTCTAAAGTTGATGATAATGTAACTTACTTCATGGAAATAAGTAGAATCATGATAGTGTTTTGTTTCTTTGCCTCTCTTGCAGTAAAATTGGCCTTACTGTGTTTGAGCATCACCCATTTGCTTTTTCATTAAAGGATCTTTGAGAAAAAAAAATCATAAAATGTTGCTTATTTTAGAGTCCATGGATGTATATACGAATCAGAGTTATTAAAAATTATCAAAATCAAATGTTGTTTAAAGTTACTTCTCAAATATTTAATAACAATTTAGTAATTTTACTTATGTTTACTGAAGATTTGATTCGAAACTCAGATTGTTCTTCAAGTTAACGACTCAGCTAGCTAAAGACATTTGATGATGTGAATGACTCAATGAGTTAGTATTTAAGTTATTGAAAATCTCAAATTATGGCCATGAGTACTGTTAATTAAGATCATAAAGAGAAGTATGAGAAGACACTGAAAGGTCATGCATGCAACTCTATATCTTAATCAAGTCTATCTAATCTTCCAGTATTCTTCCAAAAGTGCTTGAGTAATATGAGTACAACACATAGCTTAATACTTCAGTCATATCTTCTCTAATCTTCCGATATTCGGGTAGCTAAAGCCAGGCCAGCCTCACTTCATAATTCAAGTCACCTGCTCTAATAATCCCTTATATATATATATATATATATATATTTATTTTAAACTCCTTTAGTTAAGTTTATGTGCTTTTTTTTTTTAAACGTAAGGATTCCGTAGCGGATTTCTATACTGCAAGGTAGGACTATACATAATGATAGCATAGTTTTATATGGTTTCCAGAAGCATTCCTGATCACTGATTTACTTTTTTTTTCATAATACTGTTATCATTTGATCATCAGATTCCAGTTATGGATCCGTAAAAAATACCCAAGCAGTTTTCAGCAATGGTGGTATACACATCGTTGATCACTCTGATAAATAACACATGTGTTCTAATCTTATGATGGATTATTTTCACCTCGATCATATGTAGTACCTCACATTTTTTTGCCATTGAAATGAAGTAACCACCATGACTTAGTTCATTCATGTAGTCCATGTATACCTGATTGTAACTTACTATGCTTGAGTCAAGTATCAATGGCGGAAGAGGCGTTAGTATTGACTGAATATTTTGATGACACTGTTAACCTTTACCGGATGATGTTTTTGACTACACAGACCCGATTGTGCGGGTTGCCCAAGATCCACACATTTTGTAGAGGCTTTTCCTATTGCATATCCCTATTCAGATCGCAAGGGTCTTGTAAGACCCACATCTGATAAAGGGCAGTTCAGCAACTTATTCCTCACCCGATGGCTTGGGTCTTGTGCGACCCATTAAAATGTGTAGGTCCTGGATTAACCACGACTAATTGTGCTGATAATTGATTGTGCCCATACATGAAATTTCAATGACCAACGGCTATTAAGATCATTGAGGAACTCCTAAGATTTCGTGAGCATAGCTCTATCCGTTCATAAGATATGATGTTTTTATTGAGTCACTGGGTCATGGAAGACCCAGGAAGCATGGTAAAGATTAACTTGTTAGGGTAGATCCTATGAATTATCCTGAAATACACAACTTGTTACACTGACTTTGTTCACCAGGTTCAACCTCTATCACATGCTCACACACACACACACACACACACACACACACACACACACACACACACACACACACACACACACACACACAAACACACGCGCGCACAACACACACACACACACACACACACACACACACACAAAGATCATATCCTCTTTTCTTTATACTTTGAATGCATATGGTCTGTTTTCTGTTTTTATGCAGACTTCAGAAATTAGTATTGAGAAACAATGATCTGACAGACGAAGGAATTCGCAAGCTGACAGCACCAGTTCGTGTCAAGAAATCTGGACCACTCTCCTTGCAGACTTTGGACATTTCAGGTACAACAAATTAAAGATTTATAGAGTGCTTGATATTGTGGATTCCATAAAAGATTCAAGCCTGAAGTTGCATTTAGTATTCTTGTTTATTACAGATTTTTCAGCATTGTAAGACATTGTGGGTACACTTCAGCTTGAGGATCCCTATTTTTCATCTCTGCTGTAAGTTTTTTTAGACTGAGTAGTGGGGCTTCTATTCAAGTCCTATGAATCGTTCTGACTTTTTCGTCAATTCTGATATTACATTACAGAGATCACATAAGATGAAACCAGGAAGAAACCTCCCACATCATGTCCCTAAACTTCAGTGTCTGCTGATTGCCCAGCTCATGGTTGTATATTTTTAATTAAACTATTTATCTCACTGTCAGTCAAAGTTTGTTGCATTACATTTGTTTTAGTTAGCCTGCCAAACAAAAGGGACAAACAAATTAAAAGACAAAACATGATAGGTTTTGACATCTTAGGTCTTCTTCAGGCAAGGTAAACAACATTCAAACAATATTGAAATCAACGCCCATCTTGCATCTAATTTGAGAAGATAAGTGATTGATCT
>CM065726.1:14159689-14179689 GCA_033310375.1 Conus canariensis
TGTATAGAGCACAGCCTTGTCATATAGTCCCTGACAGGGATGGGACTGTCATGCATCATCTCACATTCTGTTGCCTTTCATGCACTGCTCATGTGATGACCTCAGTTTTGATCTCTCTATGTCTGTATTCTTGGCGAGTTTTGTTGAGGTTGTCAGCATCAGCAAGTTGATGGGGATTATTGTTGGATTGATGTGGTTGCATCTCTTAGAGGTGATGCTCTTGCAGTTGGCTCTGCAATTCAGCAGTTGTCATCAGTAGGGGGCTTAGTAGGTCGTGTCTTGTGTATGTTGGATCAGCACAGGCACCACTGAACATTACTGAATTGACTTTTAAGCAGTGCGGTGTCTCCTCTGGTGGGTTGCCTTATGACGACGTGATCTTGACTTCTCCTTTTGGATTGTGGTGCAGGGAATGCAGCTGTACAAGCCAGAGCGTGGCTGTGAAAAGGAGCTGAAGCAGTACAGACAGTGAGAAGAAAAACAAAAAGGCAGTCTGATGGATACTTGGGCTGTTGTGAGCAAGAGTACGGGGGAATGCAATAGCTCATTGTTGCCACTCACATGCAGCAAGGGTAGGGGGTGCTCTAGCCACTCTGTCCAGCTGTTCATGTCATCTGTCCAAGACTTCTTTGGTCAGCCTATTATTGTGTTTAAAATCTGCCTGTCTGTTTGCTGCATTAAAACAATAGTGTGGATATGAATGGCTCACCTATTTCCCTGATTCAGGTTCCAGAGGTCCAGGAGTATGCCAGGGGTAGGTCACTGGTGGTGACGACAGGGGTGTTGGAGGAATCTGGGATAGCAGCAAGGCTTGGCGACATGATGGAGGTAAAGACCAAGGGATGGGCAGCCAATCTGATACACACCTGGAGCCGAAATAGTGGCCGGCGACATCAGACAACTGTGACATCAGCCAACTCTAACAAGGCTAGGAGTTTCTGTGAGTTGGAAAGTTGACGTGCTGTTTGAAAGATCAGACAGAATGTATGCTTACGTGTACGGGGAGAAAGAGAGAGAGAGTGCACACAGTTGTTTGCACAAGTGGAACGTGGCAATTTTAATGTTTTGTTTAAACAGCGGACTTGCTTATATAGAGGTGGTGAACATTCTTTTTTATCTCTCATTTTGTAAAAGTTCACAAATATGATTATAAAGGATACAATAATAACTTCCCTTGAATCAGGCATTGATGACATTTTCTGTTTTTACTGTAGTTGTATGTCGAAAGAGTTTGTGACGCAGCATTCCAACATTTTCTTAGTTCAGATGTGGATCACTGGATGTTGTTTTAGATACTGGAAGTAAAAACAGGGTATTGATTTAATTTCGATTAATGGTGTGTTTATGGATTTTAGAAATAATAACATGCACAAATGGTTTGTATAGTGTATTTTGGTGTGCTTTCAGATGGTAAAAGCAGGAGCAAAGCATTCACTCACTCATGGGCTGCACCGTCTTCTTCAGACAAAAGAAAACAAGGAACCAGCACCCTGTCTCTGGTCTTGATCCACAGCTCACTGGTCTCCCAGTATTCCCATTCCCTGTCAACTGCAACGCCGCTGTCTGAAGTCTGTCCTTCTATCAAACCTAACTTGGCTCACCCATCTTGTTTGTCCAGTGGTCCTTCCGTCTTGAGACAAGGTGAGTGCAGGATCAGTGCGTCCAGCACTATTACGCAAGTACCACCTCAACGAAATGTACCCAAAGGTCTCTGCACCCAACCATCCTCACCTACAACTTTGTCCATCGTTGGACAAAACTCTTCTGCTAGCTCTTTGTCTGAGGTCTGGCAGAAAGGATCTGGGCAGCATGTCACAGAAGGAGGTCTTGTAGAAGCTTCAGGGGTGGACATCAGAGTCCACTCAAGTGAAAAACAGCAGTCTGCAAACCCCAGTTTGGCCAAGTCCAAGCACAGTACAGATTATACTAGTTCTCAGTCTTCAAGATCTCATACCGTCCATGACCCTTATCAACGCTTGTGTACTGGACAAGAACCTTTGGATGTACTTCATGTAAAAAATCCAAATTCTTTGAAGAGAAATGTTATATTGAATTCATCAGACTGGACGAAAAGCTCTTATGATGCAGTTTATGACCTAACCAGTGGCTGCTCAGAAATGCAGTCAGCAAGCAGTGTTGGTCATCCTAACCAGGAGGAAACCTGTTCACATGTTGAGCTGAAAAGAACGGGAGACAAAGAGTTTCACTGCGGGGATTGTTGCCAGCGGAAAAAAACACGCATGGAGAGTGACAGGGGAGATCATGATGAGCTTGAATTGCTTCGTCAGTATGGATATTCAGGCATCTAATGCAAGATATCTGATTAGCCTAGATTCTTGTTGTCAGTTAGTTGTCTGTGTGTGGGAGTGGAGGAAGGAGGTTAAAAAAAATGTGTGTGTGTGTGTATGTATGTATGTGTGTGCAGTTATGTACAGATATGTAATGTGTGTTTGTGGTGCCCATTTCATCAGAAAGGTGTAAGTATTGAATGCATAAATATATGTAGATTATGAAAGGAAAGCTGTTTCTGTTTTACCGCGTACCTGCTTGTGTGGGTATGTATGTGTATGTGGTGTGTATGTGTGAGTGTGTGTGTGTGTGTGTGTGTGTGTGTGTGTGTGTGTGTGTGTGTGTATACGCACTCGGAGTAATCGTTTGAATGCATACGGAGCCGATACAACTTTTTCCATCATTTTGTGCAGTCCATTGGAACATAACAGTGCATATCTGAAGAACCGAGCAGCTTATTTTCCTTTTTAGTGCTCTCAACACCTAATTCTGTGCTCTTCTTTTTGGATCATGTTCATCCTGACTCCCTGTTACTCAATGGCCTCAAAACTTTCTCCCTCACAGTCCTAGCATAATGCAAGTGTTAGGCTGCAGTGAGGACACCCTCTGTGGAACACCCTGCATAGATGCGGAGTCATGTGGTATAGTGTTGAACGGTGCCTCTTCTAATTCAGCCTCTGTCTGTCTGACTGTCTCTCTCTGTCTATCTGTCTCTGTCTCACTGTCTCTGTCTTCCTCTGTCTGTCTCTCCCACCTCGTTCTCTCTGTGTCTTTGTTTCTCTGCTAGAACTTTGAGGTGGTTGAACTAAATTGTAGTGGTACTGAAAATAAGCCAAATATATTTGACACCAGACCCACCAGTACATGATGGCCCATTTTTCCCCAAAAGGTGAAAGTTTTAACCTGCATCCATGATTTCTTTTGTTTGTCTTAACTTCCATGTCACTTAAGTGGCATTTTGCTCATTCGAGGTCCACAGCCACCGCCTGGTCTGTTTGGCACAGTCCCCACAATGGCAATAAACAGGGAGATGTCGTGTCAAGTCGCCTGGAGGAAACTCATCAGAGGAGACATTGCACTGCAGCTGAGTTACTTCCGTGGTTTTCAGTGGTGCCTGTTCTGATCCAGCATATGCAGGACACCACCTACTACACCCCCTACCGACAACTATAACAACTATGATTGCTTAGTTGCAGAGCCAGTGTCTGTTCAACAAGTCCCTATGAATTTGCCCTGATCGGTGACCCCTTCTGAACCCCAAGTCCCTATGAATTTGCCCTGATCGGTGACCCCTACTGAACCCCAAGTCCCTATGAATTTGCCCTGTTCGGTGACCCAACTGAACCATAAGTCCCTATGAATTTGCCCTGATCGGTGACCCCTTCTGAACCCCAAGTCCCTATGAATTTGCCCTGATCGGTGACCCCTTCTAAACCAAAGTCCCTATGAATTTGCCATGATCGGTGACCTCAACTGAACCCCAAGTCCCTATGAATTTGCCCTGATCGGTGACCCCAACTGAACCCCAAGTCCCTATGAATTTGCCCAGATCGGTGACCCCTACTGAACCCCAAGTCCCTATGAATTTGCCCAGATTGGTGACCCCTACTGAACCAAACCGAGGGCATGGACATGGAGAGGTAATCAAAACTGAGGTCTCCATGAGAGCACGACATAAAAGGCCTCAGAATTTGACTTTTCTTTTTAATGCTGATCAGTGAGGATGATGCTACCGATTTCAATCATGGTCTGAGACTGCATGACAGATCTGTACTCAACACTTACTTCCATAATATATTCTGGGGTCAGCCAGGTTCGACTGATACAGATATATGCAGCATTGGTTAAAAAATTTTTTGGCAACACTCGGAGATGCATCCATTTAGTCGATGAAACTCGACTGTGTGGTCCAGTTAGGCCCATATAAACTGTGTAGGAGTCGATCAGCGCAGAAAAATCCCTCAAATGAATAGCTGTGATGGGAATCAAACCCACAACCTCCCAGTTGGAGACTGTGCTAATAACCGCTTTGTCACAGCAGCTGGCCAAAATTTTTTCACCCTTATTATTGCATGCATTCACACATGGCACCTCAGTTTAACCTTTTCTGAATGCCTGTGTGACTGTACATCCAGACATGCAATCAAACCAAACCCTCTCAACTTTCACATTCATTGTTTTTCCTGGCAGACATTATATGACTTTATGATCTTTGCTTATTTCGAACACTACTGATATATCTGTCAACTTTCGTGTTTTTTCTGGCAGGAACAAAAAAAATTATAACAGAAAAATGCGGAAACGGTACACAACTTTATTTCAATTTTGAATTGGTCTTTTCTGGCACAGAAAATATTAGCAAAAACTGATGTTAAGTACTTGATTTCATGCTTTCACCAGAAAAAAAAGATATACCAATGTAGAATAGGATGCACTTATCGCCTCAAACTGGGCGCAAGATGGGATCCCACTTTGCGCCCAATTTGAGGAGACAAGTGACTGTCTGTCCGTGCTTTGTTTTCATTGTGTTGAATGTTGTTTATTTAGCCTGAAGAAGACCAAAGGGGTAGAAATGCGTAGTGTTTGTTTTGTAATTTGTTTGTTCTTTCATCTAGCGGTACAGTAATTTTTCTTTTAATTTCGAAATATGGCTGTCCAAAATGGAATGGTTAAGTGTTTGGACGAACTACAAGAGTACTCAGAGAGGGTATTCAATCAGGACTCTTGAAAACTGCACCAGTGTGAATCAAAATAAGGAGGCAGTGACTCCGTACTGTGTCACCACTGTACGTCGTGCTCCCTTTGCTCCACAACAGAAGGTGAAGGATTAGCTGGAACATTTAAAGGCAGTCGAAATCATCCGTGAAGTGATAGACCCCATGGATCGGTGTGCTCCCATGGCTCCTGTAGTGAAACCAGATTGTAGTATTCGAGTGTGTGGACCTCAAAAAGTAAACCAAGCAGTGCAAAGACCCAATTGCATGCAGATGAATTTTGATGACATCGCTCATAAAATGGCTGGTGCTACAGCGTTTTCCACCTTGATGCTCCATTCGGTTTCTTCTACGTTCCTACAGGACAGGATACACGCACTTGACTACATTCATTACCCTGTTTGGATGCTACTGTGTCCAGTGTGTTCCCATGGGAATCTCCCTTGGTCCAGAAGGCTTATCAAAGGGCCGGTAGAGGGACTAAAAGCGGTAAACCGATCTTTCTGCATTGTTTCTGGTTAGACAGAAGACGAAAATATAAAAGAACTGAAGGCCGTTCTGCACAGAAATCGTCAATTGAGACTCGGTATGAATAAGTCCAAATGAAAAAAAAGTATAAAATGGGATTCTGAATGAATAAGCCCAGATGAAAAAAAGTGTAAGATAAGATTCTGAATGAATAAGCCCAAATGAAAAAAAGTGTAAAACAGGCCCATGGGCCTTCACACAATACACATTGTGCAAAAGCAGACCACGATGTGCAACACAGACTAAATCCTTGGGCGCTGTCACTTCACAAGCACCCACACATATGTCACTTCACAAGCACCCACACGTCACTTCACAAGCACCCACACACACATATGTCATTTCACAAGCACTCACACACGTCACTTCACAATCACCCACACACATGTCACTTCACAAACACCCACACATGTCACTTCACAAGCGCCCACACATGTCACTTCACAAGCACCCACATGTCACTTCACAAGCACCCACACACGTCACTTCACAAGCACCCACACACATGTCACTTCACAAGCACCCACACACATATGTCACTTCACAAGCACCACACACGTATGTCACTTCAAAGCACCCCACACAATGTCACTTCACAAGCACACACACATGTCACTTCACAAGCACCCACACACACGTCACTTCACAAGCACCCACACACATGTCACTTCACAAGCACCCACACACAATGTCACTTCACAAGCACCCACAAACACGACAGTGATTGTGGGTGTGGCATCCAGACATAGAACTCCTTTGATGGCAATGTCAATTTACATAGACACACAATTTGGTGGTGTCATCTACAAGCACACACAACCTTTGGATGGTGTCACTACATAGACACACTAACCTTTGGATGTGTCAACACATAGACACACAACCCTTTGGATGGTGCAACTACATAGAACACATACTCTTTGGATGGTGCAACCACATAGCACATCAGAACTCCTTTGGATGGTGTCAACTACATATCACACAAACTTCTTTGGATGGTGTCAACTACATAGCACACGCAACTCCTTTGGATGGTGTCAACTACATAAATACACATCCTTTGGATGGTGTCAATCTACATAGAACACACAACTCCTTTGGATGGTGTCAACTACATAGCACACAAACTCTTTGGATGGTGTCAACTACATAGCACACACAACTCTTTGGATGGTGTCAGCTACATAGCACACACAACTCCTTTGGATGGTGTCACTACATAGCACACACAACTCCTTTGGATGGTGTCACTACATAGCACACACAACTCCTTTGGATGGTGTCATCTACATAGCACACACAACTCCTTTGGATGGTGTCAGCTACATAGCACACACAAACTCCTTTGGATGGTGTCAGTACATAGCACACAACTACATAGAACACACAACTCCTTTGGATGGTGTCAACTACATAGAACACACAACTCCTTTGGATGGTGTCAGCTACATAGAACACACAACTCCTTTGGATGGTGTCAGCTACTAGAACACACAACTCCTTTGGATGGTGTCAGCTACATAGAACACACAACTCCTTTGGATGGTGTCAACCACATAGCACACACAACTCCTTTGGATGGTGTCAACTACATAGCAACACAACTCCTTTGGATGGTGTCAACTACATAGCACACACAACTCCTTTGGATGGTGTCAGCTACATAGCACACACAACTCCTTTGGATGGTGTCAGCTACATAGCACACACAACTCCTTTGGATGGTGTCATCTACATAGCACACGCAACTCCTTTGGATGGTGTCACTACATAGCACACACAACTCCTTTGGATTGACTTGCAGTCACACCAGTACGGTAATCATTAAGATAATTGTTCTCAAAATACACCACGAATGGCAACAAATTTTACATCGTTTGATTCAGAATTACGCAGACAATTAAAGAAGACCAGTTTTCATGAATAATTAAATGGTAATTAATGATTAGTTATTAAAACAACTGTTCGTAAGGAGCGCTGAAAAGAACGTCCTCCCTGATTGTGATTGTGTGTGTGGTGTGTGTGTGTGTGTGTGTGTGTGCGTGCGTGCGTGCGTGCGTGCGTGCGTGCGTGTGTGTGTGTGTAAGGGGGAGGAGAAATAAGGCGGAGACAGGTGTATGTGGGATGGGTGATTAAGTAGGCGCGGAGGGAAGTATGTGCTTGTGTGTGTGTGTGGTGTGTGTGTGGTAGAGAGAGAGAGAGAGAGAGAGAGAGAGAGAGAGAGAGAGAGGCGTACGCGCGCACGAGCATGCTCACTCGCGGTTGTGTGAGTGTGTGTTTTGTGTGTGAAGGAGGGGAGGGGGGAGTGCACCTGTTGTCATGTTTTTACTTTATTTGAGTTTTTCTCTTTCACCTTGATCCTGTTCTTAAAGCTAGTGAGCTGTATCTTTAATGGTGCTTTGAGAGAGAGAGAGAGAGAGAGAGAGAGAGAGAGAGAGAGAGAGAGAGAAATGTTGGGGAATGTTTAATTATTGACATCTTGGTAATGTTTATAACTCGCTTTATGCCTATGTACATTTTTATCCATTTTGGCTGATAGATTTATTACTCTTGTACCGGACACAATTTCTCACTTTAAATATAATAATATAATAAATTTGTGCAGTCCCATGCTAACATTTAGCTATAACGATTTGGAAGTAGGGGAGAAAACCGGGTCCTGGATCTCTGGGCCTTGTCATCTTCACACACGTATTAAATGTTATTCCAAAGCGGGTAGGGGTGTTTGCTGGTTGGTTGGTTTGGTCATTTGCGGGGGATCGTGGGAGGAAATGTGTGTTTATCTTACAAAATGTTTTCAGTGTCCCTTTATTAACATGTAAATGTTTGAATTTTTTGTTTGTTTTGTTTTGTTTTGTTTCAACTTGCCTTCCGCTGCTCTGTAATCGCATATATCCATGTTAATTTTATAGCGGTGACTTTCAATTTGAATTTACTTTGAGCATCTGTATCAGCTTTTGGCGAAAGAATTTTGACAACGGTGTACATTTCTTCCGGAGTATTCGTGACAGTAATCTTGGCTTTGTTGTTAAAATACCCAAACCACGTCATCGACTTTGAGCGTTCACAGTGATGCAAACGACACGTAGGCCAGCACATCCATCTTGCTCGGTTTGATTTGCACACACAATTGATATCAACCCCGAAACCTCAACCACCCCCTGTCTACAACCCCGAAACCTCAACCACCCCCTGTCTACCCCTCACCCCCGTCCATCATTTCTCCTTCACCCTCCCTCCTTTCCTTTAGTTGTCGACTGTTGTTTATCCTTCACTCCTAAATTCGTGTGCTCGATCAATGGCTACCGAACAAAAGGAGTCCGAAAATTGATGAGATTAACGTCTAACTGGCCAGAGGCTGAGGGGCAAGTTATTCCCGAACCAAAGCTTGCATGGAGTTTGGACCATAGAGTCCCAAAGTCACACGTTTCATTGTCTTCACTGACATTTCGCATTTATTTCTTTTCCATGTTGTCCTCAAAGTAGGGGCATTCACACTATTGAAACGGCGTTTTACTGCTACATGAATGCGAAGGTCTTAACATAATCGATTATTCTTAAGGTGTTGGCGAATACACAAGGAAAGGGCGTTCAGAAAATGGATTGCTTTCTTGAAGAAGAGGGAGACAACTGCGAACACAATGCGGATGACTCGTCCTTCCTTTTGCAGTTCTGCACACACAACACACACACACACACACACACACAAAACGCACACACACACACACACACACACACACCACCCACACGCACTCACACACACACACACACACACACACCACACACACACACACACACACACACACACACACACACACACACACACACACACACACACACACACACACACACACACACACAAGTGCCTTGCTCTCTCTCTCTCTCTCTCTCTCTCTCTCTCTCTCTCTCTCTCTCTCTCTCTCTCTCTGTCTCTCTTTCCATTCTGCACAGCCAAGTGTTGGAGGTAGGATAAAATACGCTGTCACCGTGCAGTGTGCGTGTTTACTGGTTTGCGAGGAAGGAGCATCGCGGCACTGTGAACTTTGCAGACATACAACAAGTGTTCAACGAAAATTCCGTAGTGATACTTGTGACGGATGCGTGTACACGGCAGTGTCGGATCACGTGGATAATGCTGAATCTGTTGATTTATTGCATGAAACTAACGTTAAGAATAAAATCATTGATGATGTGAATTGCCATGTTGATTGTCATATGACAGAAAGTGTAAAGGATGATTATCTGTTGTCTGTGCCGAATAATAATTTATATTCACCTCACATTGATGTTAACAGAACACAATGTTTTTACTTGAAGGAAAAAAACGTTTTGGTGTTGACTATAATTTATGTTTTCCGGTGCATATGATCAATGGGACAGATATTTGAATATGTATGAAATAAATCATCATGATGTGTGTCAGGATTTACTTCTCAAGAACATCGTGCTGTGCAACAGATTTCGGAAGACAGAGAGACGGTGACTGTATGTACAGGGCCATAACAAGAGGCTGTGGTGATTTGAAGACATGTAAAAAAGTAGTCAGTATATATACGAATGAAAAAGACAGTAGTGGTGACAATGTGACGAATAATGAAACTGTCAGTGGCGCGGACAGTGAAGTAAACAACTGTGGTAACAGTGTGACGACATATCAAACAGACAGCGGGACTGACAAGAGGATTGACAGTGTGATGACAAATGGCACAGGCTGTGCTGGTGACGGTGGTTGTGAAAGTGTGACAGAGCAAGAATCACATTGTGGTGGTGACAGTGTGACAACGAGTGGCTCTGATGGGAATCAAACCCACAACCTCCCAGCCGGGAGTTCGCTACGCAAACCACATCACCATCGTGGCTAGTGGATTTTCTCTTCCTTGTTTCTTAAACGAAAAATGGCATTCTATCTTCACCAGTTCCAAAATGGAGACCAGTCCTTTAACCTTCTCGTGTCCAAAAAGAACCATATTACTTCGTCCTTCTGCTCTCTAGAATGACCTTAGGCACATTTTAACTTTCCTCCAAGTTTTAGTTTCACTTGCAGTTTCATCAAGGAAATGTCACTTCGTGCGGACTGGTCGACATGCGCTACACCACTTCCGCTAAATTTTGCACACTGTGCATGATTCAAAGTTGATGGATAAATGACAGTGATGGTGATAGTGTGACGTCGAATGAACCAGGTATGACGATGACAGTATGACGGTGAGTGAATCAGACAGTGATGGTGACAATGAGTGAATCAGACAGTGATGGTGACAGTGTGACAGTGAGTGAATCAGACAGTGATGGTGACAGTGTGACAGTGAGTGAATCAGACAGTGATGGTGACAGTGTGACAGTGAGTGAATCAGACAGTGATGGTGACAGTGTGACAGTGAGTGAATCAGACAGTGATGGTGACAGTGAGTGAATCAGACAGTGATGGTGACAGTGTGACAGTGAGTGAATCAGACAGTGATGGTGACAGTGAGTGAATCAGACAGTGATGGTGACAGTGTGACAGTGAGTGAATCAGACAGTGATGGTGACAGTGAGTGAATCAGACAGTGATGGTGACAGTGTGTGAATCAGACAGTGATGGTGACAGTGTGACAGTGAGTGAATCAGACAGTGATGGTGACAGTGAGTGAATCAGACAGTGATGGTGACAGTGTGTGAATCAGACAGTGATGGTGACAGTGTGACAGTGAGTGAATCAGACAGTAATGGTGACAGTGAGTGAATCAGACAGTGATGGTGACAGTGAGTGAATCAGACAGTGATGGTGACAGTGTGACAGTGAGTGAATCAGACAGTGATGGTGACAGTGTGACGGCGAGTGAATCAGACAGTGATGGTGACAGTGAGTGAATCAGACAGTGATGGTGACAGTGAGTGAATCAGACAGTGATGGTGACAATGAGTGAATCAGACAGTGATGGTGACAGTGAGTGAATCAGACAGTGATGGTGACAGTGAGTGAATCAGACAGTGATGGTGACAGTGAGTGAATCAGACAGTGATGGTGACAATGAGTGAATCAGACAGTGATGGTGACAGTGTGACAGTGAGTGAATCAGACAGTGATGGTGACAGTGTGACAGTGAGTGAATCAGACAGTGATGGTGACAGTGAGTGAATCAGACAGTGATGGTGACAGTGAGTGAATCAGACAGTGATGGTGACAGTGAGTGAATCAGACAGTGATGGTGACAGTGAGTGAATCAGACAGTGATAGTGACAGTGTGACAATGAGTGAATCAGACAGTGATGGTGACAGTGTGACAGTGAGTGAATCAGACAGTGATGGTGACAGTGTGACAGTGAGTGAATCAGACAGTGATGGTGACAGTGTGACAGAGTGAATCAGACATTGATGGTGACAGTGAGTGAATCAGACAGTGATTAGTGACAGTGAGTGAATCAGACAGTGATGGTGACAGTGAGTGAATCAGACAGTGATGGTGACAGTGAGTGAATCAGACAGTGATGGTGACAGTGTGACAGTGAGTGAATCAGACAGTGATGGTGACAGTGTGACAGTGAGTGAATCAGACAGTGATGGTGACAGTGTGACAGTGAGTGAATCAGACAGTGATGGTGACAGTGTGACAGTGAGTGAATCAGACAGTGATGGTGACAGTGTGACAGTGAGTGAATCAGACAGTGATGGTGACAGTGTGACAGTGAGTGAATCAGACAGTGATGGTGACAGTGTGACAGTGAGTGAATCAGACAGTGATGGTGACAGTGTGACAGTGAGTGAATCAGACAGTGATGGTGGACAGTATGTGCGTTGTGACAGTGAGTGAATCAGACAGTGATGAGTGACAGTGTGTGAATCAGACAGTGATGGTGACAGTGTGTGAATCAGACAGTGATGGTGACAGTGTGACAGTGATGATCAGACAGTGATGGTGACAGTGTGACAGTGAGTGAATCAGACAGTGATGGTGACAGTGTGACAGTGAGTGAATCAGACAGTGATGGTGACAGTGTGACAGTGAGTGAATCAGACAGTGATGGTGACAGTGTGACAGTGAGTGAATCAGACAGTGATGGTGACATGTGTGACAGTGAGTGAATCAGACAGTGATGGTGACAGTGTTGACAGTGAGTGAATCAGACAGATGATGGTGACAGTGATGTGACAGTGAGGTGAATCAGACAGTGATGGTGACAGTGAGTGAGTGAATCAGACAGTGATGGTGACAGTGTGACAGAGTGAATCAGACAGTGATGGTGACAGTGTGACGGTGAGTGAATCAGACAGTGATGGTGACTGAGTGTGACAGTGAGTGAATCAGACAGTGATGGTGACAGTGTGACAGAGTGAATCAGACAGTGATGGTGACAGTGTGACAGTGAGTGAATCAGACAGTGATGGTGACAGTGTGACAGTGAGTGAATCAGACAGTGATGGTGACAGTGTGACAGTGAGTGAATCAGACAGTGATGGTGACAGTGTGACAGTGAGTGAATCAGACAGTGATGGTGACAGTGTGACAGAGTGAATCAGACAGTGATAGTGACAGTGTGACAGTGAGTGAATCAGACAGTGATGGTGCACAGTGAGTGAATCAGACAGTGATGGTGACAGTGTGACGGAGTGAATCAGACAGTGATGGTGACAGTGAGTGAATCAGACAGTGATAGTGACAGTGTGACAGTGAGTGAATCAGACAGTGATGGTGACAGTGAGTGAATCAGACAGTGATAGTGACAGTGTGACAGAGTGAATCAGACAGTGATGGTGACAGTGAGTGAATCAGACAGTGATGTGACAGTGTGACAGTGAGTGAATCAGACAGTGATGGTGACAGTGTGACGTGAGTGAATCAGACAGTGATGGTGACAGTGTGACAGTGAGTGAATCAGACAGTGATGGTGACAGTGTGACAGTGAGTGAATCAGACAGTGATGGTGACAGTGTGACAGTGAGTGAATCAGACAGTGATGGTGACAGTGTGAGTGAATCAGTACAGTGATGGTGACAGTGAGTGAATCAGACAGTGATGGTGACAGTGAGTGAATCAGACAGTGATGGTGACAGTGAGTGAATCAGTCAGTGATGGTGACAGTGTGACAGTGAGTGAATCAGACAGTGATGGTGACAGTGTGACGGTGAGTGAATCAGACAGTGATGGTGACAGTATGACGTGAGTGAATCAGACAGTGATGGGACAGTGATGTGAATCAGACAGTGATGGTGACAGTGTGACAGTGAGTGAATCAGACAGTGATGGTGACAGTGTGACAGTGAGTGAATCAGACAGTGATGGGACAGTGTGACAGTGAGTGAATCAGACAGTGATGGTGACAGTGTGACAGTGAGTGAATCAGACAGTGATGGTGACAGTGTGACAGTGAGTGAATCAGACAGTGATGGTGACAGTGTGACAGTGAGTGAATCAGACAGTGATGGTGACAGTGTGACAGTGAGTGAATCAGACAGTGATGGTGACAGTGAGTGAATCAGACAGTGATGGTGACAGTGTGACAGTGAGTGAATCAGACAGTGATGGCGACAGTGTGACAGTGAGTGAATCAGACAGTGATGGTGACAGTGTGACAGTGAGTGAATCAGACAGTGATGGCGACAGTGTGACAGTGAGTGAATCAGACAGTGATGGTGACAGTGAGTCAATCAGACAGTGATGGCGACAGTGTGACAGTGAGTGAATCAGACAGTGATGGTGACAGTGTGACAGTGAGTGAATCAGACAGTGATGGTGACAGTGTGACGGTGTGTGAATCAGACAGTGATGGTGACAGTGAGTGAATCAGACAGTGATGGTGACAGTGTGACAGTGAGTGAATCAGACAGTGATGGTGACAGTGTGACAGTGAGTGAATCAGACAGTGATGGTGACAGTGTGACAGTGAGTGAATCAGACAGTGATGGTGACAGTGTGACAGTGAGTGAATCAGACAGTGATGGTGACAGTGACAGTGAGTGAATCAGACAGTGATGGTGACAGTGTGTGAGTGAATCAGACAGTGATGGTGACAGTGTGACAGTGAGTGAATCAGACAGTGATGTGACAGTGTGACAGTGAGTGAATCAGACAGTGAGTGGTGGACAGTGAGTGAATCAGACAGTGATGGTGACAGTGTGACAGTGAGTGAATCAGACAGTGATGGTGACAGTGTGACAGTGAGTGAATCAGACAGTGATGGTGACAGTGTGACAGTGATGAATCAGACAGTGATGGTGACAGTGAGTGAATCAGACAGTGATGGTGACAGTGTGTGACAGTGAGTGAATCAGACAGTGATGGTGACAGTGTGACAGTGAGTGAATCAGACAGTGATGGTGACAGTGTGACGTGAGTGAATCAGACAGTGATGGTGACAGTGTGAGTGAGTGAATCAGACAGTGATGGTGACAGTGTGACAGTGAGTGAATCAGACAGTGATGGTGACGTGTGACAGTGAGTGAATCGACAGTGTGACGTGTGACATGAGTGAATCAGACAGTGATGGTGACAGTGTGACAGTGAGTGAATCAGACAGTGATGGTGACAGTGAGTGAATCAGACAGTGATGGTGACAGTGTGACAGTGGTGAATCAGACAGTGATGGTGACAGTGTGACAGTGAGTGAATCAGACAGTGATGGTGACAGTGTGACAGTGAGTGAATCAGACAGTGATAGTGACAGTGTGACAGTGAGTGAATCAGACAGTGATGGTGACAAGTGTGACAGTGAGTTCTTCTTCTTCTCGTTCGCCATCCGTTAGATGAGCAGCCCGGTGTGCCTGATGAATCCGTCCGTCGCAGCTCCTCCAGGGTGCCGTACAGCTTGGCTTCCACTGCTGTCGGTGTTGGCCAGTACTTTCTCCTGGATGCTGCATACGTCGTACAGACTTGAAGGATGTGGTCAGTGTCATTGGTCCTCACTACAAGGGCACTCTCCACTCTGCAATGCCAAATTTTGTGTGCATGTGGTGGAGCAGGCGATTGTGTCCAGTCCTCAGGCGGAAGATCTTGACCTGTTCCCGTGTCCAGCAAATGGTATGTGTCTTTGGGTTGTATTGGGATGCAGGAGGCGCCATTTTATTCCTTGTTGTGCCTTGATGATTGTCTTAATTTCATCGTATGACAAGGTTGTTGGCCTGTCTTCTGTGCACCATTTTTGCCAGAAGTCCGCTTTTTCGTTGCCTTGATGCCACAGTGTGCTGGTACCATTGTATCACCACTTTCTCACTCTGGCACTCAGGGCAACAGGGCTGAAGTGATATGGTTCTGTTCTTTGCAGCGGGAGTTCTTGAGGGCTTGGAGCAGGATGAGAGCGTCAGAGAAGACCACCACTGCCTGTTGTTCTTTTGGAGTTCTGCAAGACTGTGAGATGACAGTGAGTGAATCAGACAGTGATGGTGACAGTGAGTGAATCAGACAGTGATGGTGACAGTGTGACGGTGAGTGAATCAGACAGTGATGGTGACAGTGTGACGGTGAGTGAATCAGACAGTGATGGTGACAGTGAGTGAATCAGACAGTGATGGTGACAGTGTGTGACGGTGAGTGAATGGACAGTATGGTGACAGTGTGACGGTGAGTGAATCAGACAGTGATGGTGACAGTGTGACGGTGACTGAATCAGACAGTGATGGTGACAGTGTGACGGTGAGTGAATCAGACAGTGATGGTGACAGTGAGTGAATCAGACAGTGATAGTGACAGTGTGACGGTGAGTGAATCAGACAGTGATGGTGACAGTGAGTGAATCAGACAGTGATGGTGACAGTGTGACGGTGAGTGAATCAGACAGTGATGGTGACAGTGAGTGAATCAGACAGTGATGGTGACAGTGTGACGGCGAGTGAATCCGACGCTGAAAAAGACACAAAGGGACGAATGACGGTGATGGAAGTGTAAGTGCAAACAACAATAACAGCAGTTCGTATTGTCGTGATTTTGTTAATATCGGTAATTTTGTAATGTGTTTCTTTCCTTCACTAGAATGTATGTGGGTTGTTTCATAAGCTAGATAACTCACATTTTATTCAATTCATTTCTTCATTTGATTTTGTTTGTTTGGTGGAAATATTTCCAGTTTTTTTTTTTTTTATCAAACGTAGTTACAGATAATAAAATATTTGTTAAACAAGCTTTCAAACTAACAAGATAAGAGAAAGGCTCAGGGGAAATAATTTTGTCTGATATACGAAAATATCTTCTTCCACATGTGCTCGAGGTTGATTGTGAGAGTCCTTATTCCATGACATTTACACTTGATAAAGAGTTTTTTGGTCTTCGTTAAAACATTTTACTTGAATATGTGTATATGTTCCTCCTGAAAATTCGCCCTGTTACTCTATCAATGGTTTCGACAATGGCATTGATCTGCTGGAAAATTGTATTTTTAGTAAGTTGTTATCTTTGGCAGACACTGAAATATTGTTATGTGGTGATATGAATGCCAGAACTTTTGATAAATTACCGGAAATTTTACATGAACTTAAATCACATGTTGCTCATAACAAGAACTGTATAAAAAGGACTTCTCAAGATAAAATCTTAAATGCTTATGGATAGAAATTTTTGGACACGTGCACTGTTTTGGGACTGTATATTGTAAACGGAATGTATAATGGCGACCTTGAAGGTCGTTTCACATACATTTCAATGTAGGATGCATGTAAATGACACTTTTTTATGTCACGGATTTGAGCTTCTGTGAACAGTGAACTCTTACTGTTGTGGAAAGATTTGAATCTGATCACATGCCCCTTGTATTATGCATTGACAAACAAAAGGAAGAGACATATACAAATATTGACTCGAATGGTATAAAGAATCAGTTTGTTGTTAAACATTAATGGAACCGTTCCATTTACTCTCAATATGTCAAAGAGAAGATGGCACTGGCAGGTCTTATCTATGTGGATATAAATGAAGCAATATGCAGATTTGAGTGATCATTAAAGAATGGAAGAGTCACCCAGAGATCATCAGCAAGAGTGGCATGAGACCAGACATAGTAGTCCACTCTAAGTCAACCAAGCAGCTGATCATGATCGAGCTCACGGTGCCATATGAGAACAGAATGGAGGCAGCTCAAATCTACAAGACTGAAAAGTATGCTGATCTGGCAAACAGCCTGAGGAGAGAAGGCTATCAGGTCAAAGTCCTCACTGCAGAAATTGGAGCTAGGGGGTTTGTAGGAACGTCTGCATACAGCCTCATGGAACAGCTCTCAGTTGCAGGGAAGGAAAAAACCAGAGCCCTGAAAGCAATGGCAGAAGCGGCAGAGAGGTGTTCAAGCTGGATCTGGTCAAGGAGGAACAAAAGTGAACTTCATAAGGCTTAATTTCCCTACAAATATCAGGTGTCCCTGTGGCTCAGTGGTTAAAGCGCGAGTCATTAAGTGGAAAATGAGCATGTCCAGAGGGTCATGGGTTCGAATCCCAGCCATGGCTCGTCCCAAGATGGGAAAAAAAGGGGCAGCAGAGGGACATCCGGAGTCATGAACCGGGTGTGGCCCAACCCCCTAGAGTGTCAGGAGATAAGGGCCGAAACACTTGCTTGAAGGGGGCTTCTCTTCTGAGGACTCTCTGCTGCCACGCTCTCCACGAGTTTCTTTCTACTAAGCTGAAATTATGAAGAAAGAGACAGCTTTAAGTGAAAGCATTCCAAACCGTAGTTAGTATGATAAGGACTGTAAAACATCACAACGTGAAATGCATAGTCTGTACGGAAATGATCGAGTCGCATTCTGTGTTGCAAAACGTGTATGCAAAAATCTTAATTAAAGGAAAAAGAAAGAATACAATAAATCATTGCTAAATGAATTGATTAATTCTGTGAAAAGTGAACAGGACTTTCGGGAAACTGTACACAAGATTTCAAGGAGAAGATTTCAACCGTCAAACAATATTTCTGCAACTGAATGGTTCGAACATTTCAGGAGCTTGTTAGAGAAAGTTGACGGAGTCAGTATAACAGAGATCATAGATCATGGTAATCAAGATGAGGAATTTCCTATTGACAAAGCAATATCTAGAGAAGAAGTGTCGCTCGCAATTACAAAATTGGAAAATGGAAGATCTGCTAGCCCTGATGGTCTAATTGGTTAAGTTTTTGTAAATATTCTGGGAGTCCTTCTTAAATTTCCTAGTAAAACTGCTTAACTTTCTCTTTGTTAATGGCATTTACCCCCGACAGCTGGAAAGAATCCATAGTTCTATCCTTGTTCAAGAAGGGCGAGGTTAGCAATATAATCCTAGAGGTACTACATGCCTGTCGCTGAACTAGTGAGACTTGAAACTAAAAGGAAAAAAAAATGCGGTGGGGTAATTAGGTGGGGGAGGAAACGGGGAAGAGGGCGTGGGGTGAGGGAGGAGGTAGGGGAAAGGGGATAGAGGGCAGCGCCACCAAGGCCTGTGCCAACAAATCAGTGATGTCTAAGCTCCACACATCCTGGTCTGCTTTAAAGGATAGCGAAGTACACACGTGCTTGGTGGATGTCCTGGGAGACGAACACAGTGAGAGAAGGAGGTGGGCTGAAGAAACACAACAGAGGGTGGTTGAAACGCTGATTAACCAGCTTTCTCAGCTGGCCCAGGGCTCACACACTTGCCCAGGATTCGTGCACACCTTGTCCATAAGCAAGGCAGGTCCCGACGGGAAGAGGACGGGAAGACGTCTGGAGAACTGGAAAGTGGTCAGATGATGGTCACAAGGCACTGGGGACGCCATAGGCTCTGTCACCGGGCCGTGACGACAGGATGTGTCTGTCGTTGAGCTAACTGGCCAGCTGAAGATCACTCACACTGGGCGCTTGGGTCACGGCATGGCTTAAGGGCTTCGCAGCCAAGGATTAAGACAGCACCCCCCCCCCCCCCCAGGATTAAGACCCCCTCCCCCCAGAAAAAAAACACACCAAACACACACACACACACACACACACACACACACACACACACACACACACACACACACACACACACACACACAAAACTTCTTTTCCGTCTAGAAAACCGAAAAATATATATGAATCCAGGTGCTACAAGCAACTTATACACTGTCGTCAAACACACAGCGCTCGGTCACATCAAGTTACATTTGAAAAGCGAAGCAGAGCTGATCACTTGCGTCCGCACACAACGAAATCCGAGAGAGAGAGAGAGAGAGAGAGAGAGAGAGAGAGAGAGAGAGAGAGAGAGAGTCAGAGAGAGACAGAGACAGAGACAGAGAGAGACAGAGAGAGACAGAGACAGAGAGATGTGTAAAATAAAATGTTGACAGTTTAATGTCTTGATCAAACGAAAAACGAATGTCCTGACAAAATAATTATTCTGGCTAAAATTGAGGGGATAACTTTCGTGTCTGATACTAATCTAGAGGTGTACAGCTGTGCAGTTACTGCAGCCTTTTTTCATAGGCTTTTAATATGGATTCCAGACCGTACATCTATGAGCTGTGCATATTAGTAGCAAACTATAAGATATAAATGTGGGTTGCAGTGGACCATCATATTGCA
>CM065726.1:14184689-14197189 GCA_033310375.1 Conus canariensis
CGTTGGCGACAGTTTTTTTTGAAACAAGTTATGTTTAACCGAAAAGATATGTACTTTTGAGGTTCTGAGCACACGTTCATACTTTCAGACCTGGTCAGCATTGACATGTTTCGTTGGTTATTGTGATTACTTATGTACGTTTCCGGCCAATGTGACCACTTTCTTGTGATCTCTTGATTGCCGTGTCTATGAGACGACTTGGAGAGACAGGATTTCAGTTGGCAAGGGTATCAAAGTGAAAGCGAAACATCCATTTTGTAATGTCTGCATTTGCATATCCCACTATGATCATGGAATGTCTTTTTTATATCTGTGCAATAGAATATAACATCATGGTGTTGTTTGTCGTCATCATGAAGACTGTCCATGTACGTGGATGTTTCTGTGGTTCCATTGAAGCAGACAGCATTGAGGCAGACAGCCTGGCATCTTGCTCTTCTAAACCAGACAGTGCGAGTGGATCTTCAGTGCTGGAGATGGCCACATCTACAGGATGCATCCGTCACAGACCCAAGTGTTCCAAGCGATTCTTCGATAACGTGAGATTGTAACCTCATACTTACTTACTCGTTCACTTTCAGGAAATGGTTCAGTTTAACGTCTTCGTAGCCAAAGCTTTTAGGGAACAAGATTTCGCCACAGCCAAGGCTGCGACATGGAGACGTTTGTCTTGGCATAGACATTGTAGACTGGCAGGTTGGGTCGAGAAGTCTGGGTTAGCGTCGGGTGGAGGGTCCCGGGAAAGATGGCACCTGTCGGGCAGGAGCCTAGATGATGTAGCTAGTCGTTAGGACCGCCGAGCGGTCGTCTGAAACTCACATGCATGGAGACCAATGTTGATATTGTAATAAAGATTCATGTAAAAAGAGGTTAGATAAAGTTTGACATGAAATGAAAATACAAACATAAACCTTTTCATAAGAAAATTGCCAAATCAATGTTATTTGTAATGCCATTTTCAATTGAATATTTAAAAAAAAAATTCATGCATCAAAGTATGACAGTTTTAGGGGAGAATGTGTTTTAAAACATATTTTAAACTTGGTTGGAATCTGAGGTCATCTTTGGATTGTCGCCCTTGTTTCCTTTTTATCGAATAAATAGATACTTTTCTTTTGTTTAGCATTTCAGTGTATGGATTGTAACATTTCTGACTTTATTGTTTTAAGCTATCTTCGAGACAAACCGGCCAAACCAGTCTATGTAGGCTAGCTGATTATCACAGATTTTGATTTAACTCGTGATCAAGTTGAAAGTGGCTGTCATATCCTGTCACAAGCTCTAGGCAATAAGGAAGCACTAGTTCTCATACCTTTATGTTAAAGAGAGATTTTTTAAAAAGATCTAATACATTTTGATATGAAATCAATCTCAAAAGCTCCAATTTTTTCGTGTCATGAAACTGAAACTGAAAACTGTGCTAATACAACAGAGGCTGCACCCAGTCCAGCGCAGCCAGTGTGGTTCCAGGCTGAGCGGAGTTGTGTGTGTCACGTGCAGGAGTGCCAGACGAGGAAGGCCCGGCAATACCGTACTGCGGACGGTTCCTGCAACCACGCCTTCAGCCTGGGCAGTGCCAACACCCCCTTCCAACGGCTCATTCCCGCTGCCTACTGGGACTGTGAGCACGGCAGGGCAGGGGAAGAAGGGGGAGGGGAGGGGGTGGGAGTTGGGGTGGGACAGCAGTCGTTGTGATGATAACGGTGATGATGATGATGATGATGATGATGATGATGGTGATAACAGTGAAGATGATGATGATAATGATGATGATGATGATGATGATGATGATGATAACAGTGATGATGATGATGATGATGATGATGATGATGATGATGACGATAAGAATAGTAAGGTGATAACGATGTTACGATAGATTACAGCGATGACGTTGGGGACCGTGGGGTATGAATCGCTGATGACGGCGCTGTCATAGCAACAATATTGATACTGGCGATGACTTGTGTGCTTTTGGTGACGATGATAATCAGGATGATATCTCAGCATCTCTTAGTCCATACAGAACGACCCGAATGTGCCTTTCATGTCGTTAACCAATTTCACCTTCATTCACCTCCCTTGCCTTAATCCTTCATTCCCCCATTTAGTCAGTCACGGAATCAGTCCTTCCCCATTTCCATCGTGTGGTTGCAGCCATCAGCTTGCCTCGATCCCATGGGAAAGACGGTTTTCCTCTGCCCACAGCAACCGACGTCAGCCGGACGGTTCTGCTTCACAAGCACAAGACAACCCGCCACCTGACCGCCATGTACATGACGTGGGGTCAGTTCATTGACCATGACATGGACTTCACGCCAGTGTCTATGAGTAAGGCAGTCAACGGTGCTCTCCTTGATGATGGTGTTGGTGCTGGTGCTAGAGCTGTTGATGTTGCTGTGGTGTTGCTGTTGTTGTTGTTGTTGTTGATACTGCTGCAAAGTTATTTCTGTTTGATGTTCTGTGTTCCCTCGGTAGTATTCCTCCAACGCCACTCATTCCAGCCCCCCCCTTCCCCCCTCCCTCCACCCCCATACAAGGTCCCACCCGGGATCTTCCTATCTAGTCCCTGCACCACAAGTCTCAGGGAGCAGTTGATGAATGGTGGTGAAGTGATCTACCACTGGAAACATGACGTTGCTGCTGTAGTCACTGTGGTGGAGGTCAGTGGTGCCTGCTCTGACGCTACATACGCAGGACGTCAGTCCCGTCCTGACGCAGATAACTGCTTGGCAGTGGAGCCAGCATCTGTGCATGTCTCTATCCTGGAGCTGGCACCACCTTCCACCAAGGACAGTCCCTAAGAACTCACCGACCTCAACACGAGCCTGAAGGTGGAGAGAATGTTGAAACTGGGATCACCACAACAATGTAATACGAAGGACCACAGATTATGTGGGTTTCCATGGTGATGTGAAGAGGATGTTGAAACTGGGATCACCACAATGTAACATGAAGGACCACAGATTGTGTAGGTTTCCATAGTGATGTGATTGTGTAGGTTTCCATGGTGATGTGGAGAGAATGTTGAAACTGAGATCACCACAACAATGTAACACGAAGGACCACAGATTGTGTAGGTTTCCATGGTGATGTGGAGAGAATGTTGAAACTGGGATCACCACAACAAAGTAATACCAAGGACCACAGATTGTGTGGGTTTCCATGGTGATGTGGAGAGAATGTTGAAACTGAGATCACCACAACAATGTAACACGGACCACAGATTGTGTAGGTTTCCATGGTGATGTGGAGAGAATGTTGAAACTGGGATCACCACAACAATGTAATACGAAGGACCACAGATTGTGTGGGTTTCCATGGTGATGTGAAGAGGATGTTGAAAATGGGATCACCACAACAATGTAACACAAAAGACCACAGATTGTGTGGGTTTCCATGGTGATGTGGAGAGAATGTTGAAACTGGGATCACCACAACAATGTAACATGAAGGACCACAGATTGTGTGGGTTTCCATGGTGATCAAAGAGGATGGGATATACAGACGATGCGGTACAGTTGCATTCCGCTCTGAGACTTAACAGAGGGACACTCCGCACTTGTTCATAACGTACTGACATTTTGCTAACATTTCTGTAAACAAGACAGTCGTAGTGTGATTGACAGCACCACTGAAATTGTCAGTTTTCTACAACTGTGCAAGTAAGACAGTCATGATGTTACTGAAATTTGCAACACAGTAACTTAATACACATTATTACGAGGAACAATAAATCATTGGTATTATTCAAACTGGACGCCTTCTCATCCGGTATTCTGTCTGCTGGATGAGCTGATAGAAATGTTACACACTTATTACAGACGAGGATGAATTACGCACTGTCTACAGTAGTAGAAGAAACTATAGGATATTGGGGCTACGTTAGTTGTTTTCAGTTTTCCGTTCAGTGAGTATAACTGTCAATGTCTCTTTGACATATGAAACACATTTCAGCTGTTTAAGACAAATTACTTATCACTACACCATCTCATTTTGAAGCTGTATACAACTAAAACATTTTTGTTTCTGTGCATATAGAAAACCATAAAAACTGGCATGTCATTTTTCATGTGAGAAATCAAGGCCCCCTTCTGCCGAAGATTTGGAAAACAAAGTCACAAAAATGATGTGATTTTATTGTGAGTGTATCACAATTGCACATGTGTACTCTATTGTTGCAGTTGATATTTTCTTTGCCTGTTGTAAACGGTACTCATTTTGGTTTCACTCAGTTCTGTGTCTTTTGTTCTTCTCTATTTCTGTTCGGAAAGCACACGAAGTAATTAGATATCAAACTGAATTACAGATATACATTGTATTTACCTTTGGCTGCTTAACTTGGTGCAACGAACTGTTAAAAGAAAATTAGACATTCAAGCTGAAAGTAGCATACGTTCGCACAATGATACTCACAAGTTTTACCACTTTGCAGAAGCAGAAGGAAAGATCACGTGCTGCGGACCAAACGGTACATTCCCAGACCATCAGGCACACCCCCAGTGTTTCCCAATCAAGCTGGGCCCTGAGGATGCAGACAAACGATTCAGAGGTGACTGCATGGAGTTTGTACGTTCCATGCCCTCCAATGGCCTCAATGGACATCCGAAAGGTCGGTGGTTATTATTTGTTTACCCGGCATGTGGTTTATAGATTCATGTTTGTCTACCTATGGTCGGTGGTTTGTTTACCCGGCATGTTGTAGATTCATGTCTGTCTACCTATGAGAGGTGAGTAAGAGTGAGAGAAGATGCGAGAGGTGCTTGGTGTGTGTGGTGTGGTGGGATGTTGTGTGCGTAACTTGTTCAAGTTTTGTCTCCTTCACAAAAAAAAGTTAGGAATACGCTAGGTTGAAAGTTCCGTGACAGTGGGATGGGGGTGGGGATGGAGGGGTGTGTGTGGGATGGGGTGGAAAGAGCTGAAGCCAGATGTTACTAGACCACCAGACGAAGGTAACGAACACCTCGAAGGACAGAAGCAACGCATTTCAACCTGGAGATCATACCCAGGTAGGGCAACATAGGTGACAAAACAGGAACATAGAGAATGAGAAACGATTTGCCTGTGGTCGATAGCGTCCTTCGGCAGGCGAGATGGAAATGTGACAGGAGTTATCTGTCTTAGATTGTAACAATGCAGGTGACGACAGTGGCTGCAAAGTATGCTCGACCGTAGCTACAAGGCCGCTGGTCCAACCTACACGATTCAGCTGATCTGGCTGGTTTTTTTTTGTTTTTTGTTTTGACATGGTTGTGATCGTTGTGACTCACCACCAGGTGTGGACAAGCCCACAGGTACAATCGGACGTATCATAGTGCGAGATGTACACCACAATATTCCGAAAGAGGCTACCTGTTATGATGGCTGTGACAACGCAAAATGAAAGCTTCTCGCAGAACTAGCAGACAGAACTTGTTGGAAACACAAGGCGTTCAGTACCTTAGTGCCGTTATTGATAAATGAAATTACGGTTTTCTTGAAGAAAAGTGTATATTCCAGGTTTAGAAACTGTTTTCAGGACGACCAGTTTAAATATAGTCAAAGGCCAAGATATATCACAGACAAAATATTCGGAAAGGACATAAGAAAAAGTATTTTTACCAAAATAAATTGTGCTGTTTTTGGTTGTAAACATTTTTGTTTTCCGTTTATCAGGACTTTAGTACCTTGGAATGGCATGCTATGGCAAAAATAACAATGATATAGATTGAGTAGTATTGGTTGATATGGCGATCAACATGTGGACTGATTGAGTCACCGAGAGAGACGTAGGCTGTTTGATTGGTGTGGTGTTGCAGTGCCCAGGGAACAAATCAACTCCATCACGTCCTTCATAGACGGCTCCATGATTTACGGAAGCAGTGAGGTCATGCAGAGGACGCTCCGGGAAACAGCGGAGGATGGAGAACCCGGTGGGTTTTGATGCAGGAGTGGCCTTCACTTTCTCTCTTCACGTCAACAAACACTGACTGATCAGCGTTGCTGTCAAGACACCTAGTTGTGTGTGTGTGTGTGTGTGTGTGTGTGTGTGTGTGTGTGTGCGCGTGCGACCTTGGATAGATTACCATGTCATGTAAATGTTAGGGTCACTGTTCTATGTAAAGCCAGTATTGTTACGATGATGGTTAGAGACTAAATCCTGAGGGATAAATTGCCAGTTAGAACAAGGGTAAATTACTAGGGATAAATTGCTGGGTATAACAAGAGTAAATTACTAGGGATAAATTGCCAGCTACAACAAGAGTAAATTACTAGGGATAAATTGCCAGCTATAACAAGAGTAAATTACTAGGGATAAATTGCCAGCTATAACAAGAGTAAATTACTAGGGATAAATTGCCAGCTATAACAAGAGTAAATTACTAGGGATAAATTGCCAGCTACAACAAGGGTAAATTACAAAGGATAAATTGCCAGGTATAACAAGGGTAAATTACTAGGGATAAATTGCCAGGTATAACAAGGGTAAATTACTAAGGATAAATTGCCAGGTATAACAATGAGGACGACGTGCACGGTGGTGATGAAGGTGATCGGACGACGACGTGAGTGATGGTACTGACTGTTGCAGGCGCCAGGTTGAAAACATCAGGAAACAATTTGTTACCCAGGGACAGTGATGACGGAACCTGCATTATTCCTCCAGGGAAGGAGGAGGAAATGTATTGTTTTCAAGCGGGTAAGACCAGGTGTTTCTTTGTGCTGCGACTGAACCCTTTTTCATCATCACCATCCTCAGGGTGATCATCGCTGTCTGTATTGTCATCGTCATCATCCTCTTTTTCCTTCTGTTCTTTCCTCCTTTTCTATCTCTCTTTTTCTTTTTTCATTCTTTGTTAGAAAAAATAATGCAACAAAATAATGCCCTGCATTACTTTAAAAAAGCATTTTATATGTGATGTTTGCATGGCCTGATAGTACTGCTGCTGTTGAAAGGTGAACAGCACTCCGATACTTCTCTCTTGCTGTCTCTGTCACTGTCGGTCTCTCCATCCATCCATCCATCCATCCATCCATTCTTGTCATTTAAGTTCTAAAAAAAATGATGATTAAAATTGAGTACTACTGTCATTTTTGTGAATAGTTTCATAGCGCCTATCTTCGTTTAGAGATCAGGCTTAGAGTGCTTTTCAGTCCACGTCTCGGGCTGCCTACTTGAGTGTAGAGCCGGGTGAATAGCTGCATGCTGGTGCTGATAAATTGTTTCGCGTGTCATTCAGTCGATTATCAGTCACTGAGGAATACACAAGACTCTTAATGTTATGTGTCATAAGCATTTTCATTGGCTAATGTTACGTGTCATAAGCATTTTCATTGCGCTAAAATCATGTTGACGTGTCTTCTTCACATGTGAGCTGAACGTGCATTTCTAGGTAGTTCTATAGTTCTCCAGTGCAGAATTTCGAATGAACCCCTTCTAACCAAAACCTCGTGGCACTGTGTTCAGGGGACACGCGGGTGAACGTGCAGCCAGGCCTGATCGCCATGCACACCATCTGGGTTCGACTGCACAACTACATTGTGGAACAGCTTCGTGGGAACGGTTACTCGGAAGACCAACTGTTCCAGGAGGCCCGGAAGATAGTCGTGGCCATCTTGCAGAACATCCACTACAAAGAATTCGTGCCTCTAGTGATTGGCAATAAGACGCAGGAACGGTACGGCCTGCTACCGGCAGAAGGTAAGTCTGTCAACGGTCAAGTAATATTTGCCTGTAGTGTGTATACAGCAGTGATCAGCGTTACGGACTGCAACACTGTAGCAGTTATCTCCATGAGCACTGTAAATAGCATCATTTTCTTCTGATTTTTGGCTGTTACTTAGAGCTGTGCGGCTCAGGTCTGAAGACAGGTTCCGCATCACCCAGTCTTGGTTTGTTTACCTTCGGAACTGTTCGCTTCCGCTCTTATTTGTCATTAAGTAGAAAGAAACTCGTGGAGAGCGTGGCAGCAGAGAGTCCTCAGAAGAGAAGCCCCCTTCAAGCAAGTGTTTCGGCCCTTATCTCCTGACACTCTACCTGACACTCTAGGGGGGTTGGGCCACACCGGTTCATGACTCCGGATGTCCCTCTGCTGCCCCTTTTTTTCCCATCTTGGGACGAGCCATGGCTGGGATTCGAACCCATGACCCTCTGGACATGCTCATTTTCCACTTAATGACTCGCACTCTAACCACTGAGCCACAGGGACACCTGATATTTGTAGGAAATTTAAGCCTTATGAAGTTCACTTTTGTTCCTTCTTGACCAGATCCAGCTTGAACACCTCTCTGCCGCTTCTGCCATTGCTTTCAGGGCTCTGGTTTTTTCCCTCCCTGCAACTGAGAGCTGTTTCATGAGGCTGTATGCAGACGTTCCTACAAACCCCCTAGCTCCAATTTCTGCAGTGAGGATTTTGACCTGATAGCCTTCTCTCCTCAGGCTGTTTGCCAGATCAGCATACTTTTCAGTCTTGTGGATTTGAGCTGTCTCCATTCTGTTCTCATATGGCACCGTGAGCCCGATCATGATCAGCTGCTTGGTTGACTGAGAATGGACTACCATGTCTGGTCTCATGCCACTCTTGCTGATGATCTCTGGGTGACTCTTCCATTCTGGGAGGTCTGCAGTGCACTCCCAGTCATCTGCCCCGTCCAGCAGACTCTGCCTGCATGTTCCGAGTGGCACTGTTGTTCTTGGCCATGATTTGCCGCCTCCTGCCGTGAAGAATGTTGCGGGTGCTTTTGGAGTCCTGATTTTCCCTTTTGTGGTGTTGGTACTAGCCCAGACTACTTGTACAATCTCTTTGAGCACTTGGTTGTGCCTCCATGTGTACCTTCCTTGAGCCAGGGCTACTTTACATGAGCTTAGGACATGCTCCACTGTTGTTTTTCATGGCAGAGGGGGCATGCAGGATCGTCTGTCTTTCCCCACTTCACCAGGTTTGCATTTGAGGGCAGAAGGTCATATGCAGATCTGAGAATGAAGCTGATCTTGAGAGGGGCCATGTGCCAAATGTCATTCCAAGTGAGACTTCTTTGGAGTGCATTCTCCCACGTTGTCCATTGCCCTTGCTGGCTCTGCTGGACTGCTTTTTGGAGTCTTTTTTTGGTCTTCTTCTTTTCTCATCTCTTGAATCATCATGTCTCTTTTGGCTTTTCCTTTGGCCTTTGACCACCATTCAGTTTTGGTCACCCCCAGTCCTTGTCTGTTGGTCTGTGTGTGTCCTGTTATTTCTCTGATCTTGAGACTTTCTTTTGCAGAATCCATCGCCTCTTGAACTTTCCATTTTCTGCCTGTCTTCAGCTGGGGCTTGATTGCTTCTACCACCTTGTCTCCTGAGTCCTCCAGCATGCTTTGAAGTCTGATCTTTCCTGCTTTGTATTCTTCCAGGATGGATTTCAGTGGTAGTTTCAGCTTTGCTTGGCGACAGTACAGCGGTATGTCAGTCAGACAGGGTGGGACACCAAGCCATTTCCTTGTGAACTTGTTGATTTTGGCTTCCATTGCCTCCACTATGCTGGTGCAGATGTTGTATATCATCAGAGGCCATAGGAGCTTTGGTATCAGCATGAACTGCAGACACCAGACCTTGTATTCGCCAGGGAGCCCACACTGGTCAATGGTCTCCAAGCCTTCTTCCGACATCTGCTTGGTTTCTTTTGCTCTTTGTTTGTCTTTCAGCGTATCATCATACCATCTTCCAAGGCTCTTGACTGGCTCTTCTGTGACTGTTGGAATGGCCTGGTTGGCAACACTGAAGACCAAAGACTATTAAAGATTTACTTTATACTATTATATTGGGTATTTATATAGCGCCTATCCTCGGTCACAGACCAAGCTCTAAGCGTTTTACAATAAACAGACTACCTCACTCACTCACTTTACAGTATTAGTGTGACATATACATCCAGAATTTCTTTTTGCCCGAATTCTTTTATTGGGGTAATGATTCATGTCATTGACTGCATGTATCTTTTCTGCCCTCGTGTGTCGCTGGGACAGTCAGACGTGAACAGGAAGTATGAACATTTCTGTCTTTTGTTTCGGAGAAGATTCCGGTCAGCGGTGCAGCTATTCTGCCCACGTTGACCCCAGCATCAGCAACGCTTTCGCCACTGCCGCCTTCCGCTTTGGTCATTCTAACATCCCAGAGCATCTCAACGTGGACCGAAGGTGAGTCAACGTCAGTTCTTCAATAGGTCAAGGTTACAGACAGCAGAGCATCCATCAAGGTTACAGATAGCAGAGCATCCATCAAGGTTACAGATAGCAGAGCATCCATCAAGGTTACAGACAGCAGAGCATCCATCAAGGTTACAGATAGCAGAGCATCCATCAAGGTTACAGATAGCAGAGCATCCATCAAGGTTACAGATAGCAGAGCATCCATCAAGGTTACAGATAGCAGAGCATCCATCAAGGTTACAGACAGCAGAGCATCCATCAAGGTTACAGATAGCAGAGCATCCATCAAGGTTACAGAGCATCCATCAAGGTTACAGACAGCAGAGCATCCATCTAGGTTAAAGATAGCAGAGCATCCATCAAGGTTACAGACAGCAGAGCATCCATCAAGGTTACAGAGCATCCATCAAGGTTACAGACAGCAGAGCATCCATCAAGGTTACAGACAGCAGAGCATCCATCAAGGTTACAGACAGCAGAGCATCCATCAAGGTTACAGATAGCAGAGCATCCATCAAGGTTACAGAGCATCCATCAAGGTTACAGACAGCAGAGCATCCATCAAGGTTACAGACAGCAGAGCATCCATTAAGGTTACAGAGAGCAGAGCATCCATCAAGGTTACAGACAGCAGAGCATCCATCAAGGTTACAGACAGCAGAGCATCCATCAAGGTTACAGACAGCAGAGCATCCATCAAGGTTACAGAGCATCCATCAAGGATACAGATAGCAGAGCATCCATCAAGGTTACAGACAGCAGAGAATCCATCAAGTTTACAGACAGCAGAGAATCCATCAAGGTTACAGACAGCAGAGCATCCATCAAGGTTACAGATAGCAGAACATCCATCAAGGTTACAGAGCATCCATCAAGGTTACAGATAGCAGAGCATCCCTCGAGGTTACAGAGCATCCATCAGGGTTGCAGATAGCAGAGCATCCATCGAGGTCACAGAGCATCCATCAAGGTTACAGAGCATCCATCAAGGTTACAGACAGCAGAGCATCCATCAAAGTTACAGGACAGCAGAGCATCATCAAGGTTACAGACAGCAGAGCATCCATCTAGGTTACAGACAGCAGAGCATCCATCAAGGTTACAGAGTATCCATCAAGGTTACAGAGCATCCATCAAGGTTACAGACAGCAGAGCCTCCATCAAGGTTACAGACTGCAGAGCATCCATCAAGGTTACAGACAGCAGAGCATCCATCAAAGTTACAGACAGCAGAGCATCCATCAAGGTTACAGAGAGCAGAGCATCCATCAAGGTTACAGACAGCAGAGCATCCATCAAGGTAACAGAGCATCCATCAAGGTTACAGAGAGCAGAGCATCCATCAAGGTTACAGACAGCAGAGCATCCATCAAGCTTACAGACAGCAGAGCATCCATCAAGGTTACAGAGCATCCATCAAGGTTACAGACAGCAGAGCATCCATCAAGGTTACAGAGCATCCATCAAGGTTACAGACAGCAGAGCATCCATCAAGGTTACAGATAGCAGAGCATCCATCAAGGTTACAGACAGCAGAGCATCCATCAAGGTTACAGACAGCAGAGCATCCATCAAGGTTACAGAGCATCCATCAAGGTTACAGCATCCATCAAGGTTACAGACAGCAGAGCATCCATCAAGGTTACAGACAGCAGAGCATCCATCAAGGTTACAGACAGCAGAGCATCCATCAAGGTTACAAGCATCCATCATGGTTACAGATAGCAGAGCATCCACCAAGGTTACAGAGCATCCATCAAGGTTACAGACAGCAGAGCATCCATTAAGGTTACAGAGCATCAATCAAGGTTACAGAGCATCCATCAAGGTTACAGACAGCAGAGCATCCATCAAGGTTACAGACAGCAGAGCATCCATCAAGGTTACAGACAGCAGAGCATCCATCAAGGTTACAGACAGTAGAGTATCCATCAAGGTTACAGACAGCAGAGCATCCATCAAGGTTACAGATAACAGAGCATCTATCAAGGTTACAGAGCATCCATCAAGGTTACAGACAGCAGAACATCCATTAAGGTTACAGAGCATCCATTAAGGTTACAGATAGCAGAGCACCCATCAAGGTTACAAACAGCAGAGAATCCATCAAGGTTACAGACAGCAGAGCATCCATCAAGGTTACAGATAGCAGAGCATCCATCAAAGTTACAGACAGCAGAGCATCCATCAAGGTTACAGACAGCAGAGCATCCATCAAGGTTACAGATAACAGAGCATATATCAAGGTTACAGAGCATCCATCAAGGTTACAGACAGAGAGAGCCATCAGGTTCACAGCAGAGAATCCATAGGTTACAGGCAGAGCATCATCAAGGTT
>CM065726.1:14207189-14209689 GCA_033310375.1 Conus canariensis
GTTTCTTGACCTCATTGCAGATAGGTCGGTGGCCTTTGCAATTAAAATTTTCCGAGTTCCGAGTTCTTTCTTCCCATTAATTCATTTATTTTTATGTCACTTGGTGAGTGTAGATGACTATACTTTCCCCAGCCTTGTTTCATACTGAGCTTGGATATGTATGGTGGCACTGGTAAGGGGAAATATAGCGAAAATACAGACCTGCGACGAACGTAGCTCTGAGGTCTCAAAGACTTGCTTCCGTTTTACAGAGGGACAGAAGCTCAGTGCAAGATACCTGTACATTTGTCAGCCGGCGTGTTACGGTCATTCGAATCACGATCGTCCGAAATCTTTGTACTGGGGTTAAGTCACTTTCTCTCCCTCCAGTGCTCTGTTCACGACCAAAATTCACACTGGTCAGAATGCAGTGGGCGCGTCTCCCAGACTCCCCTGAAAATTTACGACTGGGTGATCGCGTCAAAAACAATAATTCTTGCGAACTTTAGAAAAAGTACTGGATAATCATAAGGATATACAGTCTTTGCCTTTTCTACCAGCTAAGGCTTAAAGCAATCGTATCTTGTTTAAGAAAAGCAAGTGGAGCGGGACTGTTTTATTTGTGAATTCTTTTTAAATTTTAAGTGCTCCTGTGATGGGAAGGCGGACACAATGGTGTTGGATGCGTTGGCTGTCTCAAACATGAAAGAGCATCGGAGCAAGAGCAAGAGCATCGATACACTCCCTTAAACACGGATCACTCCAAGTCCAGCCACTTACGAAAAAAATGCAAATTAGCAGGGGCGGACAAGTGCTAGCTAACATTTTGCGACAGCATAATACTAATTTAGCATAGACTGATTATGAAGAGTTACAGAAAGCAAACAAAATTGATACAACATGAGGTCAGCTTACAAATGTTAAGTTCTCTACAGTCAGCGTTCATGTCACCCACCCAACAGCTCTTTACCCGCTAAATAGGATTTATCCATGAAATACAATTGATAAGGTTCAATTTCCTTGACATCAAAGGGAGACGAACCTTAGTCTATCATTCTGCGATATTCTCACCACCAATGATTCGAAAACAGAATCCAGCTGCACCCTTAAGCAGCCAGTGATGGGTAGAAGAATAAACAGAAGAAAGCGCTGTAAGGAAATAAGTTGCTGAAAACTAACATCAGTATGTACAGAGTATCAAATATAGAGGGAAATCTTTGAGGCTTTGATTTTGAACCAACTTAAGGATACAAGGGAGCTAGAGAACAAGAATAAGAAAAAGAACAAGAACAATATTTTTTTCTTTTGCTCCTTTTGGGGTATGGAGGAAGGGTGAGTTGTTTAGAGCAATAACATGAAAAGGAAAACAAGCAAAAGGTGGTCAGCTCTACTACTGAATAACCCAAGCATTTTCAGTCATGTATGTCCGACAGCAGCGAAGAATGGTGCAGAACAGCCTTACTCGGGTCTTCTAGGAGAGGCAATCTTCCCCTGATCGAACAAATAATTATACATCGAACCAGTAAGTAGTGGGGGAAAGTGTAGTTTAATTCTCTATCTATCTGTCTAAGAAGTTTGATTTACTTCAAGGGCAGTGACCACAGGTGGGGGGGGGGGGGGGGGGGGGGGGGGGGGGGGGTCATGTCCATGTGTGGTCACATCGGCATGTGGTCACATCGGCATGTACCCCTGGCACAGCAGTCACACACACAGACACAGACAGACAGACAAACACAAAGAAACGCACGCACGCGCGCGCCCGCGCGCGGACGCAACAGCATCAGTGACTATTTTGTTATAATATCTTTAGGGCAATTGGCAACAGTCCCGGTGCAACTGACGGTCGTCACATCGACCAAGACAATATCAAAGTGCACTGGTGAAATCACCCTTTCTCATCTGCCCCAGTGTAGAGCACAACTGCCATTTACCCTGTGGGATCCTCAATCGAACTGGGTTCTCATCTGTGCCGTGACATATATCTAGGTCATTATCTCTATAGGAATGTATCTGTTCACACACACACACACACACATACACGCACGCACGCACGCACGCACACACACCACACACCACACACACACACACACACACACATATATATATATATATATATATATACATATATATATAAAAACATATCTTTATGCATATAAGAGAGAGAGAGAGAGAGAGAGAGAGAGAGAGACAGAGACAGAGAGACAGAGAGAGAGAGACAGAGAGAGAGAGAGAGAGAGAGAGAGAGAGGGTGGGGTTGGGGTGGAGGGGAACCAAAGGAATAGACTGATTTCTCTTCTGATAACAATTCAAATTATTTTCTCTGATTAAGACAATGACTGAGAAAAGAATACAGAAAAGGGGTGTGTGGAGGGGGTGGGGGGAGGAGGGGGGAGGGGGGGGGGGGGGGACAGTGAACTCAAGCCGTGTATGTCGAAAGTTTCATGTTGTTTTTAGACCAGCAGACAACAAAGAGCCATATCAGTTCTTTGTCTATCTATGTCTGTCTGTCTGTCCGCCGTGT
>CM065726.1:14212189-14214689 GCA_033310375.1 Conus canariensis
GACAATTCGCCCGGTGGTGCGAATCGCGACTGTCATATGCACAGGTGCAATTTGAAATTACATCAGTGTAGGTGCCAATTCTTTTCTACCATGGTGCAAATCGAAATTTACCCCTGAGCAATGGTTTCTCATCTGCACCGTAACCTATCTATCTATCTCTCTACCTGTTTATATATACAGGTAGATATATAAGTAGATATACATAGATCGACAGATATAGATAGATAGATAGATAGATAGACAGATAAATAAGAGAGATGGGTACAGACATTCACTACCTGAATGTTTCAACGCTTAAGTCTCCAGTCAAGTATCTGCACGGATGGAGAGGATGTTAAATTAAATTCTAAATACACCCTAAACATTCTCTTCTTCCCAAATACCCTCCTCCCCCCCAAAAAAAGTGGAACAAAAATGTTCAAAGGCAAAACAAACAAGCTCAAGACCTGATCCACTTGTCTGGCAGTAAGGGATGAAAGAATCATAATGGTTCCGCTCCCCACACAGGAACGGGCAAAGTGGGGGGGGGGGGGGTGGGAGGAAGGGGAAAGTGGGATGGGGGAGAGGAAGGGCAAAGTGGGGTGGGGGAAAAGAGGAAGGGAAGGGGCAATGTGGGATGGGGAAAGAGGAAGGGGCAATGTGGGATGGGGGAAGAGGAAGGGGCAATGTGGGATGGGGGAGAGGAAGGGGCAATGTGGGATGGGGGAGAGGAAGGGGCAATGTGGGATGGGGAGAGGAAGGGGCAATGTGGGATGGGGAAGAGGAAGGGGCAAATGTGGGATGGGAGAGGAAGGGCAAGTGGATGGGGGAGAGGAAGGGCAATGTGGGATGGGCGGAGAGGAAGGGGCAAAGTGGGATGGGCGGAGAGGAAGGGGCAATGTGGGATGGGCGGAGAGGAAGGGGCAAAGTGGGATGGAGGAGAGGAAGGGCAAAGTGGGATGGGCGGACAGGAAGGGGCAAAGTGGGATGGAGGAGAGGAAGGGCAAAGTGGGATGGGGGAAGAGGAAGGGGCAATGTGGGATGAGGAATGGGCAATGTAGGATGGGGGAGAGGAAGGGGCAAAGTGGGATGGGGGAGAGGAAGGGGCAAAGTGGGATGGGGAAGAGGAAGGGGCAATGTGGGATGGGCGGAGAGGAAGGGGCAAAGTGGGATGGGGGAGAGGAAGGGGCAAAGTGGGATGGGCGGAGAGGAAGGGGCAAAGTGGGATGGAGGAGAGGAAGGGCAAAGTGGGATGGGGGAAGAGGAAGGGGCAATGTGGGATGAGGAATGGGCAATGTAGGATGGGGGAGAGGAAGGGGCAAAGTGGGATGGGGGAGAGGAAGGGGCAAAGTGGGATGGGCGGAGAGGAAGGGGCAAAGTGGGATGGGGGGGGGAGAGGGCGGGGCAAAGTGGGATGGGGGAGAGGAAGGGCAAAGTGGGATGGGGGGGGGGGGGGAGAGGAAGGGGCAAAGTGGGATGGGGGGGTGGGGGTGTTAGGTTCGGAGCTGTAGTAATGGGTAAAAAGGGGGGAAGGGGGAGGTGCAAGAGGGTGAGGTGGAGAGACTACATCGAAGAAGCTTGCCGCAACATCTAAAGCACACAAGACATGAACAAGCATATTGAAATGAATAAATAAAAGATTCTTATGTACAAGTGGACGGACTTGATAAGCGTGGCTGCTTTGAAAAAAGCATGTCGACAAGTTTTGAACAGAGTGTTGATATGTATCAATGTCCCACAATGACTGGGGAGTGCAGACAGATGCACCACGAGGAAGGAATAGCCAATGTACAACGTGAATATCTTTACTTACTAACATTGATATGTATTCTTGTCAACACTGCCATAAGCACACGTGCAGATCTCGAGAATCTTGAAGAAAGAGACACCTTATGCCGACAAAGTTATCTTTTTACATTATTCAAACACAGCAAAGTACAGGTAGGCACACCGAAGCATTGGATACACAATTTGATGCTCACATGTATCAAAATCTGATTTACAAAATTCATGAATCTTCTTGAGATTAAATTGAAAAAGGCGATTAAACTTGAAATCGTGAAGCAAGTTAAAAAAAAAGTGTCATAAAGTGCTGACGAGTTTGCTGTTAAAACCTGGTCAAAACAGATATGTCATACTTTAATGTAGGTTTCATACAAATATTACTGGCACTCTCTGTTATATGTATTTTTCAAATCCTGAAACGATATATTACAGTGAAGAAAGAAAACCGCGAAGCCTTGTGAACATGATGAATACACTCAGAATATCGCTGATGTACCAAATCATTATTGGCATATTAAGAAAAAGCATCATTAGCATAATAAGAATATTACAGACACATCGATATCAGTATTTAAACAGTAGGAACATCATTTGTATATGCTGGCAAGTGTGCATATCTTTTATTATCAATAAATATTGTGTAATTACATATAGCACACACACAGACACACAGACACATACACACACACTTACACACACACACACACACACACACACACACACACACACACACACA
>CM065726.1:14217189-14219689 GCA_033310375.1 Conus canariensis
CTGACAGAGAGAGACAGACACACAGAACTTCTATATCAGGACAAACCATACTGATACAGTCAGCTCGCGAGAATATCGCCATTTCCCCTGGGAAATGTGTTTTGCTTGTAGGCCCTCGGTCGCTTGCTTGCTTTGCGCATAACTCAATGCAAAAGACTGTAGTTTGGTTTTCGCTATACAAACAGTTACATCTCCGTTATTCACTGTGACAATACTGGATATGAAATAACTACACAAGAGAATAAATGCAGTTATAATGTTACAAACACACACACAAAAAAAAACATTTTCAGAACAAAACATATAATCAATTGAAACATCATCTAGAGAGTAAACAAGAAGAACTTTGTTCAAAAGGACAATTCTGTACAAACACCCACATCTAACAAAACAAAAAACAAAACAAACAAACAAAAAAATGAAGCAAACCGTTTTCTCTCAGTGTCAGTTTGGATGAGGTATTCATCCTGGAATTGACTTGGACACGCCACAATCATTCAATCATTCTCTTTCAATCATTCAATCATTCTCTTTCGACTGGTAATGCATTGTTGCACCATGACTCGGAGTCCTGAGAGTAGTGAGAAACAAGATCTTCTACACTGTACACTGTTTGGAAAAGTTTACATGATTGAAACATTACAGTGATGGAGCCCACGCTCACACACATTGGTCGGACGTTTGCAAATAGGCGTTTGAGCTTAGACTCACTTCTGTGACTCCGACTTCCGGCCCACGATTGACAGCGAGAGTGAAACTTCCGATGCCTTTGTTGACCAGGCGGAAGATGTCACTGGTTTGGTGAATGGAAAAAAAATGACGGCGGTGTACAATTAGAAAATATTTCCTTTCTTACTTTGGCCCTTACAGACGACACTGAGCTGTTTGTGTTGCTCATATATCTCTATCTATGTGTGTGTGAGTGTGTGTGTGTGTGTGTGTGTGTGTGTGTGTGTGTGTGTGTGTGTGTGTGTGTGTGTGTGTGTGTGGAGAGAGAGAGAGAGAGAGAGAGAGAGGAGAGAGAGAGAGAGAGAGTTGCTGATGTCCATAAATATTCTCGCCGTTGGTCGCTAAAAAGTCAGCAGATAGTATCTATGAAGCCACTGCCAGTTTGTGAATGTAAAACCGGGAAAATACCCCATGTTCCCCCTCTCTCTCTTTTTCTCTGTCTCTGTCTCTGTCTCCACCATTCTTATAATCGGTTGTTAATAATAGTGCTAAATAATTTGTTGCTGATATCAGTAAGAGAACTTCCTCTATAATTGCTCGGATTATTGACATCATCCTTATGAAAAATAGGCAGAATGACAGACTCAGTCCATTTGCGAGGGAATATCCATAATCAAATAACTTATTTAAGTACTTTAGGAAAAATAGCATTACCCTTCACACGAATACTTAAACAGTTCGCCGATAATACCATCAGGACCCGCCGCTTACCTGTTCTTCAGTTTTTCTTATTGCCAGCAACATTTCATCTTTTGAAATTGGACCATTCATACTGTTATGTACATCTTCTTCAAAAGCATCACTTAAACATCGTCTGTATTTGTTTCTAACAAACCTGGGGAATGTTGGAACCATGTGTCAAGAGATGTGTTGTTTCTTACCTGTTTACTTTTAAAGTTTACTTTGAAAAGCAAGGCCCAGAACGAGGACAGAATACACGGAGGAGTTGGGTTTGCCATCAAGTCTAACCTTCTTAAGCACATTCCCAATCTACCCACTGGTATCAATGAAAGACGGATGAAACTCCGCCTCCCTGTTAGCAACAAGCACTTCGCCACCATCATAAGTGCATATGCTCCCACCTTGAGGAGCACAGAGGAGATCAAAGAGCAGTTTTATGCTGACCTGGACGATCTGTTGCGCACCACACCTGCCTACGACAAACTCATAGTGTTAGGCGGCTTCAACGCCAGAGTTGGCAGAGACTATGACCAATGGAAAGGAGTGAGGGGTATGCATGGATTTGGGAAGATGAATAGTAATGGCCTTCCACTGAGCAAATGTGCAGAGTACGACCTGCTGATAACCAACACAACGTTCAGGCAGGCTGAGAAATAGAAAACGACGTGGATGCACCCCAGATCTAAGTAATGGCATCTCACAGACGTCATCATCTCCCGTCAACGCGACAGCAGCGACATACTCATCACCAGAGCAATGCATGGTGCAGATTGTTGGACGGATCACCGGCTTGTTAGAGCTCAGCTCAACATGCGCATAGTCCCCCTCCACCGTAAACTCCCAAAGCTCATCAAAGTGGTCTTCAACACAACTAGACTCCAGATACCAGCAGGAACTCCAAGCCAGCCTTGATGACAAGTTTGAGGCGACAGGACCACTATCTGGTGGACCAGAGGAAAAGTGGAACAAATTCAAAGACGTGGTCACCCAGACACCAACTCTGCTGTAAAATGCATTCGCCATTGGTTAAAGTTGTTACAAATGGAACAGCAAAGAATACCTCGCAAAGCGTATAATATGTTATATAACT
>CM065726.1:14227189-14234689 GCA_033310375.1 Conus canariensis
TCTCCCCCTTTCTCTTCGCCTTAAAACTGTTTCTTTTTCTTTTAGATAGTGGGCTTTACTCCTCTGCTCGCATTGTTAAGGGGAGAGAGAGAGAGAGAGAGAGAGAGAGAGAGAGAGAGAGAGAGAGAGAGAGAGAGAGAGAGAGAGAGGGAGAGAGAGAGAGAGAGAGAGAGATGAGGTCAGGGCATAAGAACATATTTTGAAGTACATGAGCAAATATGCAGTCCAATAACACCACAAACATTTAAAAAAAAAATATACAAACAACATAAAAATTCACGGACAAAAATGGCGATGACGGAGGAGCGGGGGCAGGAAAAAGGTGGTGGGGGTGAGTCTGTGCGGGAAAGAGTGAAAGTGTGAGGGGTGAGGGAGAGGGAAAAAGACTGATGGTGGTGCTGAGTGGCTTAGTGTGAGACGAGAAAGAAGAGAGAGAGAGAATGAGAACATTTTGGGTTTGGTCTGACCAGGTTCCTCAGAGAAAGATATTTAGCCCAACGCTATGTATACTGTGTGCTTGCCGAGAGTGTATGCAGCAGCAGCTGTAGTAGTAGTAGTAGTAGTAGTAGTATAGTAGTAGTAGTAGTAGTAGTAGTAGTAGCAGCAGCAGCAGCAGCAGCAGTAGCAGTAGTAGTAGTAGTAGCAGAAGTACTGCTACTAATAGTAGAAGTAGAAGTGATAGTAGTAGTAGAAGTGATAGTAGTAGTAGTTGTTGTTATCATCATCACTATCGTTATAACATGAGATGATGGTGTTGGAGGGGGAGGGGATGGTATAGTTGTAAGCACTCTCTCTCTCTCTCTCTCTCTCTCTCTCTCTCTCTCCTCTCTCTTTCTTTCTTTCTTTCTTCTTCTTCTTCTTCTGTTCTTCCCGCGCCAGAGTACAATTTGCATTAGTTGTTATTAAGAGGCGAAGCGATAGGAATAACAGTTTATGTGAAAAATGACGGGACATAGAACACCGGTTTAGACAATTTAAATGCAGAGGAGTCTAAATCTCCCCTCTCTCCCCTCCGCCCGCCCCCCCCCCCCCCCCCCCCCCCAACCGCCCTCAACCTCTCACCTCCTTTCCAAAAGCTGATGCCCAGGCGATGTTGCATAAAATTCTGATTCAGCTGCGCAGAACCCTGAATCGCTGACCCGTGCACAGTTTCATTCTGTTGCAGGACTTACGCTGCGAGGTCCGTTGAATTGAGATGACCAGACTTATACCGCGGGCACCTGTTGGACGCGGGTCAATGTTTAGTGCCTGCAGAAACAGGCTGGTTGCAGGGAACCAGGAGACACTGAGGCTGAAGTGTTCACCACTGATCTTACTGATTGTCTCACGGAAATGCACACGCCCCATAGCTCTTGCCAAAACCTCGTTGAGCAGAGAAGAGAGAGAGAGAGAGGGAGAGAGAGAGAGAGAGAGAGAGAGAGAGAGAGAGAGAGAGAGAGAGAGAGAGAGGGACAGAGACAGACAGAGACAGAGAGAGGTAAGGCATATGTTTGATACATTTATTCATAAACACACGATCCTAACCATCTGTCCATTCACACAACACACACACACACACACACACACACACACACACACACACACACACACACACACATATGGCATGGTCAGTCATTCTCCTGGCGACCGTTATGACCAGTGACATCAGGCTGTGCAGCGACATTGGCAAGCACTGAGGAAGGGATTATGTGTTGCCTCAGTGATTCAGCTACCTTGGTTACCTTTAATCATAGCAGGTCTCCGCTAGCTCCCTGCAATACAAACCCCAGGCTTTTGTCTAGGGTCTGGACAAAACTGTCGGATCAACAATCCATCTGCCATGATTTAACAAATGTGCGGAAAGACACGGAAAAAATGCGTGAAGTATGGAGAACGGCCACACACACACGCGCGTGCGCACGCACGCATGCACGCACGCACACATACACACACACACACACGTACACACACACACACACACACACACACACACACACACACACACACACACACACACACACACACGCACTGCGCGGCAATCCATCCTTCCCTTGAACAAATCACCCCCACCCACACCACCATATACACACATCTTCTATTCCCACGAAGCTTCCTAGCAGCCTCATGTACACCCCCTCTACGTTTGACAATGTCACTTCAACACCGAGGTGTCTTCACTGGCTCCCTGTTCAGCATAGTATCTCCTACACTGCGGCTTTCTGCTGTCAATCCACTGGGTCATCGTGTCTTCGCTATCTTCACTGATCTGTTGCACCTATACACCCTAGCACGTGAACTCCGTTCATCGTCTGGTAGCCGTCTTTTCGTGATTGTTTTTGATCGTACGACAGCTTGGCTGAGCATTCCTTCGCTGATCAATCCGTTTCCCTGGCAACCAGCTCCCACATCAGCTTACACATCAGCTCCCACATCAACTTACACGTTCTGCTTCTCTGCCCTCTTTCAAATCAAACCTGACAACTCCGCCTTGGCTAAAGGCTGTGTCAGGCCAATTGACATAGGCTAGAACACCGAGGCTACATCAAAATGTTGTTATGCTCTGCATAGTTATGCGGGGATTGTCTTCAGTTGTGACAAGCTCCTAGCATAGCATTATCAGTCTCCAAAATCCCCCGAAGTCGGAGTGTGGCTGCCCACGTGGCGGGGTAATCAAAAACGGTCGCACACGTAATGTTCTCATCCCCAGCTGATGCATTTGTACCATAGTGTTCAAATACTTCGGCTGTTCGGATGATCCCTGGAGTCTTTTAGCCAGGGTACAACAACAACAACAACAAACCTGACAACTTCCCCCTTCTGACCGATATGCAGAACATGTGCCACTGCTCCTTTAGGATTGTCCTCGACGCTTGGATACGGGTGTTTGTTACTCTGTTAAGTTTTGCTTTTATTTGCTGGAGGGTAGGGTATAGGCGGAGAACATGGACAAGAAGACCTGGCAGAGAAGTGGTCCACTTGGATGCGGCGAAAGTGTGTGATTGCGGTCTGAGGTGGTGTGTTAAGCTGGTGATGGTTTTTCTTTTTATTGCTATAGTTTTGTAGTTTGATCTTTGCACCTGTTGTTCATAAACGCCTTGAGCATTCGACTGAGAAGACGTATGAACATTCTTGATGATGATGATGATGATGATGATGATGATGATGATGATGATGATGATGATGATATTGATGATGATGACGATAATATGGATGTATGCATGCATGTATGTATGTATGTATGTATGTATGTATGTATGTATGTCTGCCTGAATGTCTGCCTGCCTGTGGTTTTGTGTGTGTGTGTGTGTGTGTGTGTGTGTGTGTGTGTGTGTGTGTGTGTGTGGGGTGTTGTGTTTGTCCCTCCCCCTCTCCGTCTCTCCCTCTCCCTTTCTCCCTTTCTCTCTGCTCTCCATCCAAATCTATTCGCAGTGCCGAGGAATGAGAAGGAGCCATTGATTTCTGCAGAATGGAGCTGTCATTTTCTTTACGCGCAGCGGCCGGGCAGGTACCGTGGCCGTGTGATGGCCATGCTTTGATGGATGGCAGCATCAACATCTGGGGGCAGCGGCGGTTGGGAAGGGAATGGTGGGGGGGGGGGGGGGGGGGGAGAAACGGAGGGGGATGGGGAGTGAGGTTAGGAGAGGAAGGATGCGAGCGGAAAAGCGGGAGAGGTAGCACTCTTTGTTTTACCTGAAGTGACACAGATGTTTTCCTATCGCCACTCTGCTACCTGGAAAGATGCTGGAGAGAAGAAACAAGGTCTCCATCGTCATTCCTCTAAAACCTCCGCCTTTCTTGCCCCACCCTTAAACCAAATTCCTCCACTCAAGGTCTCTGAGTCTGATCTTCCCCTAAACAATTTTTTTCTCTTTTTTTTTTTTATAGATTATTTCTATCCTGAGCGAAAACGTAGTACTGCGGTTTACCGTGTGTGTGTTGTGTGTGTGTGTGTGTGTGTGTGTGTGTGTGTGTGTGTGTGTGTGTGTGTGTTGTGTGTGTGTGAGTGTGTGTGTATGAGTGTGTGAGTGTGTGTGTATGAGTGTGTGTGTGTGTGTGTGTGTGTGTGTGTGTGTGTGTGTGTGTGTGTGTGTGTGTGTGTGTTTGGTTGCGAGTTTCCACAAGACTGCACATAAAGAGTCGGTTGCATATCTTCAAAACATTTTTTTTTTTCAAGTTCCACACTCAGTAGTGCTAACATGTCATGATTCCATCACACACACAGCCTAATCTAGCTGTGAGAGTCATAAGTCACTTGGCAGTGTGTGCTGATGCAGAACTCAGCAGGGTCTGAAGAGTCTTCTATGCACTGCCTAACGGAAAGATAGTGTTTTCAGAGGCATAGAAGGGGCACACTACAGCTCTGAGCTGATGTCAGGGTGGTGCTGGTCGACGCATTCTCAACACCCTCATCCCCAGTGAGGACCAGTTCTCTGCCACCGAGAAGAGCTCCAGAACGAGATGGTTCATCGTCTTGTGTCACCATGACAACTGCAACGTCCTCTCTTTCTCACGAAGTCGTATGTGCTTTATCGTCGTCTGTCACGCTTACAGTATCACCACAGTGTTCATCATCGTCTGTCACGCTTACAGTGTCACCACGTGTTCATCATCGTTTGTCACGCTTACAATGTCACCACAGTGTTCATCATCGTTTGTCACGCTTACAGTGTCACCACAGTGTTCATCATCGTTTGTCACGCTTACAGTGTCACCACAGTGTTCATCATCGTTTGTCACGCTTACAGTGTCACCACGTGTTCATCGTCGTTTGTCACGCTGACAATGTCACCACAGTGTTCATCGTCTTCTGTCACGCCTACAGTATCACCACAGTGTTCATCATCGTCTGTCACGCTGACAGTGTCACCACAGTGTTCATCGTCTTCTGTCACGCCTACAGTATCACCACAGTGTTCATCGTCTTCTGTCACGCTGACAGTGTCACCACAGTGTTCATCATCGTCTGTCACGCCTACAGTATCACCACAGTGTTCATCGTCTTCTGTCACGCTGACAGTGTCACCACAGTGTTCATCGTCTTCTGTCACGCCTACAGTGTCACCACAGTGTTCATCGTCTTCTGTCACGCCTACAGTATCACCACAGTGTTCATCGTCTTCTGTCACCAACACCAAGTCGTCAGGTGGTTTGTCATCTCTTGTCACACGCGCAGATTTACACAGAGATTCGTCATTTATTACTCGTACGGGTTTACCAGGGTGATTCATCATCTATAAGAATAACAAAATGAATATGTGGTCATCACTTCGTATTATCCTTTCAACTTCAATGCATCATCTACGATTTTTTCGCAATTTAATTTGAAAAATATAGGTGCAGAGAAGAGAGAAGAGAGAGAGAGAAGAGAGAGAGAGAGAGAGAGAGAGAAGAGAGAGAGAAGAGAGAGAGAAGATGAGAGATGAGACATGAAAAGAGAGAGAAGGAAGGAGGGGGGGGCGTTATGCTAAGATATACATACTTAAAATAAGTTACAGAACCAATGAACTGCACACATTTCCATCTGCAGAATAAGCAAATGAATAAATAACTAAATAAACACCTACAGCCAGCCACACAGTAATTAACCAATAAAACACGCCAGACATGTCGGTGTGGTCATGATATCACAGCTACACTTTTTAGTAATTACACCCCACCCGTGTATAATGGCAAAAGCCGACAAACTTCGCGAATTTAAGTTGAGACTTGCGCTGGGTATTTGTTTAAAAATCAAATTTAGCAGCATCTGGGTGAAACTCAAAGTTTTTAACTAATGAGGGCAACTTGCAATGTATACCGAAGTAACGAGATTCACTACCTATTTCGTCCAAGTCACAGAGAGTACCTCTTCCACATTCAGCAGGGTGGCCTTCATTCCTCTGTTCAGGGCGTGGTGTAAGGTCAGTGTCTACAAAGTGCAGACTCTCTTTATTCCTCTGTTCAGGGCGTGGTGTAAGGTCAGTGTCTACAAGGTGCAGACTCTGACGGGCCTCCCGCAGCACAGGCACAGGAGGTGATGCAGGAAACACCGTTCGTCAGCAGGAAAGAAAGCTACCAGACACCTCCACACAAAGCTGCGGCCGGAGATCCCCAGGTAAGACCGTCACCAGAATAAGGCGTCACCAGAGTTCTCCACATAAAGTCCATCAACAAAGAAAGGGAAGGGGGGGGGGGGGGGGGGGTCACAGAGGCCTCAGTATAGCTTCTCCAAGACGCAGACCTATCAGACACAGCAGACACGTCGGCAAAAACAACGAAACAAAATATGTCATCATCAGACCAACGGCGGACTGCTGTCAGACGTTGCGATTTCCAATCCTGGTGTAACGTCCGGTAATCACTTCACTCCCGGAATCCCCCTCTGCCCCCCAGATGGGTTTGAAAAGGCACGACGTACCCGAAGTCATCTGCGAGTGACTAAATCCAGACCCCCCCCCCCCCCCCCCCCCCCCGCCCCGTCCTGTGTTCCAAATCACTCCCGTCCTTCAACATTCTGCAAGTGCCCCCAAGGACAAAGCACATCAATTAAAGCATACTGCGTCTGAAATGGTGGGACAAATAATTCTGACCTCAGCTTGAAATCCCCCCCCCCTACTCCAGAACCATTCCGCATTGAGTGACGTGGGCCATAGTCCGGAAGCGCCCTGTGCAGTGAATACATGCACGTGCCTATTTCCACCTCCCTGTTTGGATACGTGCGTGTTTTCAGTCCATAGGGTAATGCTGCATCATGCCCCGATTCATTCACAGGAGAGTCGTTTTGAAACAAAAATGGGGGATAAACAATAAACAAGTAGGGTAACTCTTGCTCCCATAAGTAAACCTAACTCAAGAGTAACTTTTATTCAAGACTGGCACCGCCTTTTAAACTTGAATAAAGTCAGGCAAATACAAAGACGAACAATCTAATAGTGGGGGAAAAACAAGCGCAGGCAAACAACCCCTCCGTCATCACAGTAATGACTTTGCACAAATCTGAACTTGAGAGAGAGAGAGAGAGAGAGAGAGAGGAGGAATTTGAAGATGCAGAAAATTGGAATATAAAGTTAAAAAAAATGTATTATCAATATGAAAACTATTCTTCAGCTGTATGAGGGAACCATCATAACCCCTCTCGAAGGCAGATCTAGTTGTATTGCCTGCTCCTGGGCCTTTCGTCCGCTGGATCGGACTCATCAGGGAGACACGATTGATTGCGTCTGTGCTCCTGGCGTCAAATAGAGACACACCACAGTCCATAATACTGTGGTGTTCTCACCACCAAGGGTTCAAAAAAGAATCCAACAGCACCCCCAAAGCAGCCAGTGAAGGGTAGTAAATGAAACAAAACGAAAGTGTGGGGAGGAAAAAAGTTGCTGAAACACTAAAGACATGCAAACAGTATAAAATGTAGGGGGACAGTCTCTGAACCTACGCCTGAGGATCCACCCAAGGATGCAAGGGAGATCAAAAGACAAACACAAATACGAACAGAAACAAATACAAATAACCTCGATTTAATTGAAACAAAACTGAAATGAA
>CM065726.1:14252189-14262189 GCA_033310375.1 Conus canariensis
GAGACATGGAAAATACAAACAGATCCACAGTCTTTCCAGTGAGATATGGAAGGTAAATACAGACCCCCAACCTTTCCCGTGAGACATGGAAAGTAACTACAGATCCCCAGCCTTTCCAAACAGCCGGGCATAGTATAGACTCCAGCCTTTCCAGTCTGACATGGAAAGTAAGTCCATTTCTCCAGCCTTTCTAGTGAAAAAAGGTAGACAAGTACGGATCCTCAACCTTTCCAGTCGTCTGATATGGAAAGTAAGTCCATTTCTTCAACCTTTCCAGTGAGACAAGGAAAGTAAGTACAGTTCCCCAGCCTTCCATACACTGAGGTACAGAATGTAAGTACAAATTCATCCCTTGTCCTTCTACACTGTAAAATCTCTTTCCCCTGCAAACATTCACGCGCACGAATCCCCAATCCTTCCATGCAGTCAGATATAGAACGTCAATACAAATCCCTTTTCCCTCCCAAACAGTCACAAACGCAAATTCACTCCCAGCCTTTCTATGCAGTCAGGCACACAAAGTAAGCATCCTCAGCCTTTCCACACGATCAGACACACAAAGTAAAGCACTGATCCCCAGCCTTTCCGCACAGTCACACACCCAAAGTAAGCACACATCCCCAGCCTTTCCACACAGTCACACACCCAAAGTAAGCACACATCCCCAGCCTTTCCTCACAGTCACACACCCAAAGTAAGCACACATCCCCAGCCTTTCCACACAGTCACACACCCAAAGTAAACACACATCCCCAGCCTTTCCACACAGTCACACACCCAAAGTAAGCACACATCCCCAGCCTTTCCACACAGTCACACACCCAAAGTAAGCACACATCCCCAGCCTTTTCACACAGTCACACACCCAAAGTAAGCACACATTCCCAGCCTTTCCAGCCTGGACGAAGACGATGAAGAGTACCACATTCCCATCTTGTTTTCCCCTTTGAGGTATGTCTTTGTTGAAAGATTACAGGACACATTTGTTGATTGATTCGTTTTCATCCTCACCAAATCCTCATCCTTTTCACCTTCGTTCCACTCCTCTTCACCCTCCCCCCACCTCCTTTTTAATATAGTAGCCACAATCATGAAGCTAATTATTTTTAGCCTAGATTATCGAGCGTAAACGCATTTGGAAGTTTATTTCCTTCCTCTTCATTCGGGAAAAACCTTTTTTCAATTTACGAAGCATCGATCGTAAATAATGCATTTATCTTCACCACACCACACAGTCTCCAAAATATTCGTGCACCATTCCTACCAAAATACCACACTATGACGCACTAATAACATTCGATCGACCTCCGTCTTTATTTTTTTTTCTTTATAAAGGTGAAAAAAAAAACCAAGCAGGGTAACTCTTGCTCCCATAAGAAAACCTAACTCAGAGTAACTTTTATTCAGGACTGGCACAGCCTTTTAAACTTGAATAAAGTCAGACAAATACATAGACGAACAATCTAATAGTGGGAGAAAAACAAGCGCAGGCCAACAACCCCTCCGTCATCACAGTAATGACTTGGCAAAGATTTGAACTTAACGGGGGGGCGGGGGGGGGGGGGCGGGGGGGGGGGGGTGTGGGAGATGAAGATAATGGGAACATAAAATTAAGAACATATAATATGAATATGAAAACTCTTCACTAGCTGCATGAGGGAACCATCGTAATCCCTCTTGAAGGCAGATCTATTTGTATTGCCTGCTCCTAGGCCTTTAAATCTTCGTCAATTCATTACTGTGATGACGGAGGGGTTGTTGGCCTGCGCTTGTTTTTCCCCCGCAGTTGGATTATTCGTCTTTGTATTTGCCTGACTTGATTCAAGTTTGAAAGGCTATGCCAGTCTTGAATAAAACTTACTCTGAGTTAGGGTTACTTATGGGAGCAAGAGTTACCCTACTTTTTTGTTTGTTTATTGTTTACTGTTCCCTGCCTCATTTCATGTTCAGTTTTATGAAGGTGAGATTGGCGGTCTGGACAAACCACACAGATCACGTTTTGTCGTGTTAGTTTGGGAAAACCTCATTAGGACGCCATTCTGCAATCCTGTCTGTAATCTCTCGCGTGTCTTATTCCGGAAATGACTTGAATCCACGCAATCAGCAGCCCGCAAGTTGGTCACGTGATCTTCAGGAGACGTAGTCAATGTGAAGAAAGATTTTTTTTTCTCGTCGGAATCAAAGCCAGTGTATGTTTCAATGTTCAGGATTTCTATGTCAGAGATTTCTGCTATTTAAGTCCTGACTGCCTGTGTTGTAGTTGAGTTTATGAAGGAATTGAGGGGAAGGGTTGAGATGGTGACTGGGTACACCACTAACATTGATTAAATTAAGCAAAATGTCTCAAAAGCTGGTTTATTTAGCCTACTCAATTTATCAATGGGAAAGCCCTATTCATGTCATGAATATCTGCCACAAAAATATGCATTGTTGTTTATGAATGTAATAGTTGTTTTTGTATTAGGTATGTGTTTTACAATAAGAAAAAAAAAACACACACGCTATTTTAGTACTTGAAAAAAAAAATTCATGATTATCATTAGTTAATATTAGTCCTCTAGCAGAATGATATTACTACCAAACGTTGTTAATGACAAATTTGCAGTGGTTATTGGTGTAACTACTTGTTTCATGTGTAATGTTCTGGCCTTTTGTTTAGATGTTTTTGCAGTGGTTCACTTTGAATACATTGTTGTGGAAAGGAGCGTCCTCTGCACACAAAACTGTCTAAAATATGAAATGAAACATATCCAGTCTTTAACATTAAAGTGTTTATAGCATGAACTCATTTACCCACCATGAAGTGTTTACTTATTTCAAATATAATATACATAAAGACCCGGCTTTAAAACTTGACATGGTGGTTCATTGAAACAAGATACTGTGGGGACCAGGACAAATGTATGTGAGTGCATTACTCATGTCAGTATTGAGCGCCAGAACAAGCGTGCAAGCAGGTAACAATTTTTGTGTTACAGCAAGCGTGCCAACAAGTAACAATCACACAACTACAAAGTATGAATGAGAGTGGGAAGGGGTGAGGGGCAGGAGAGGGGAAGAATAAAGGAAACAGGAAATAAAAGGTGTCATCGTTGTAGAAGTCAACCGACCCAGCGCTCTTGTCATATGGCAGCCTTCATGGAAGTGAAGCTATTGCTTTTCTAGTCGCCATCTCAAACACTCGACACCTGAAACATGATGAGAGTTGAATCATCTGTCACTGAGCTGATGTTGTCATGATTTTGTTCTGCTGTTCATTCATAGGATGAAACAAAGCTCTCTAAGTAACTGCATGGAGTCTGTCCGACCTGAGGTTGTTTGCCGAGGCGTTTTCTGAGAGCATTGAGCAGTGGACAGATTTTCTCCAGGCATCCAACAATCGATGAAAGGGTCTGCGTTCTGGTGCTGGCAAGAGTTCATTCGTTCAGTTAATTTTGTTTTATAGCCACACACACACACACACACACACACACACACACACACACACACACACACACACACACACACACGAAGACACCAAAGCCAATGCCGTCCTTGCCCGTACGGGAACTGGGTGAAACTGATTGTCAGGCCATGGTTTATTCAGCAGCATGACACGATCCATCACCTGTACCTCAGACTGGCATCCCGAGTCACTTTCACGGCTCACTGACGGACATCGTGCCGTACTCGTCATTACGGGACCGCTATGAGAAATTGATGAAATCCCCAGGGAAAGGCGTTTGCTGTCGACATGATTGCAGTGCCCCCTCCCCTCCCCCAGTGGACTCCCACGAGTCATTGTCTTTTGATTTTCATTTCATTATTGTCGTCCTGTGATATTGAACAAGGTATGGAACTAATCTATACGGAGGTAATCTAAAGAGCAAAATCTAAGCTTAGAAACGGTCTACTAATGCTTATTGATTTATTTAATGACCAAGGGCTGACGAGGATGGTTCAACACATTAGTACATTAGTAAGATTATATTTACGCATGTCGCGAGTGTATGTTTAAATGTGATGCAGCACCGATATTCATGTCAACGCATCTTCTCATCTTTTCTACACATACAGACACACAAATATACAGACACAGACACTGACAGAGACTGAGAAAGAGACAGCTAGCCCGCCAGACAGATAGAAATATAGACGTCAGTCTGTTTCTTTCTGTCTGTCTGTCTGTCTGTCTGTCTATAAATTCTTCTGCTTATTTGTTCCATGCAGTCATGAAGTCAACTGCTAAAGATTTGTTATTTCTCAGCAGATCCAACTAGAAACTGCCTTAAACAGTTCTTGTCTGTTTTCTGCACTGATGTAACTGACACTGCATGACGAACAGTTCTTGTCTGTTTTCTGCACTGATGTAACTGACACTGCATGACGAACAGTTCTTGTCTGTTTTCAGCACTGATGTAACTGACACTGCATGACGAATCAAGAGACGGGCTGACAACTCGAACTGTTGGCATTCTGTAAAGTTCCTTGCATCCTATTTCACTATTATTAAGAACGTTTATCAGCCTAATTACATAACTGCCCCAGGCATTTACATTCATTAAGTAAACACATGAATGTAATCAATAAATAACCCGGAACAAGCAGCTATAAACAATTAAACGCTCGCACCACATCCAGAGGCACCAGCTCTCAGTCCTCTCAACACTGCTTTCCTCTCATCCTTCACATATCAAACAAACACCAACACTAGTCAGTCCTTCACATATCAAACAAACACGAACACTAGTCAGTCCTTCACATATCAAACAAACACGAACTCTAGTCAGTCAATAAACACCCAAATCCAAGCACATACCACACTCCCACACGACACAGCACATATTCTCTACAGTAATCAGAAGGGGAAGGAAAGGCTTTCAGGTTTAATATGAAACAGGGCAGGGAGGTAGAATGTCACAGCTGATGTGGGAGTTGAGGCCAAACAAAAAAGGGCTTTATGGACAAAAAAGCGTTGGCCAAACGTTTTTGCATGGACAGAAGGATCTATTAATGGACGAGCATCAGACGAAGATAGGAGTTCACGTGATGGAGTATGCAGGTGCGAAAGATCACCCAGTTATAAAACACAGCAAGACACAAGGGATTGAAATCAGATATGCAGGGAGTCTGCAGGTGCGAAAGATCACCCAATTATAAAACACAGCAAGAAACAACGGATTGAAATCAGAGAGATGCTGATTTACAAGAATCTTTTGCTGAACAGTGAGCTAACGAAGAGGGCGCAACAACAGAAATATGGTCATACGTTGAGGAGCCGACGAGGAGGCTGACATCATGGTCTGGGATTTTCCAAAATGCACTGACGAGACAGCTTGCGAAACAAGACAAAAGAACAGTATGATTATAGAGAGGAATGAGTACAGTCATGCAAAAGACAGAGTTTGGATGGCGTCCTCGGCAAGCATGTGATGGATGGAAACTATGCATCAGAATTCAATGAAAGCACACTGTAGAGACATCAGTAACGTGCCGCTGAAAGGAATGGACAGAGTTTGATCAATCGTCACACCAAGGTTACGAGTGGAAGGCGAACAAATGATTTATGATTATTCTTTACTAATTTTTTGCTACTGATTTCTGTGGGATTCTTTCTTCCCATTTCTGACCTTAATGCCGCCTTGGTAGCCAATTGGATTGTGACCTCGCCCCCTTCGCCCTCGTGCTGATAATTCTAGACTTTTAGGTGGAGTTCTATGTTACAAACCATGGCTAGACTACAGAAACCAGGCTGTGCTGGAATGACGACGCTCACACAGGAACGAAAGTCAACTGTAGACGTGGCAAATGGACATGTTCACAAGACAAAATTCTACGCTTCCTTTACGTCGCCAGCGAAAGATTTGATAGTTACTCTTTCACGCCTTCTTTTTCATTCCCATCTTCCTTTCCCCCTATTTTCCTACATCTTTACCGAGTCGTATTTTGTAATGACGGTAAAATTGCTGACCTGCGCTGGTTTTCACCCGTCGCTTATTTGGAGAGAGAGAGAGAGAGAGAGAGAGAGAGAGAGAGAGAGAGAGAGAGAGAGAGAGAGAGAGAGAGAGATGTACCTTTTCAAACACACTCTAGCATACCATCGAAGAGACAATTCAAACTATACGCCATTAAAGGTGGCACATATTCGTGTATGTACATCTTTTCAAATATACACGGCAAATTATTGATGAGGAATTCAAACTACATTTAAAGTTTGCATGCATATGGGTGTACACCTTTTGAAAGATACTAAAGCCAAACATTAATGAAATATCCAAGCTACATGTTAGAATTGAAAAGGAGAAGAGATAGCTGTTCGATTGACAAGTGACGAATACATATCACAGGACACACACACACACACACACACACACACCACACACACACACACACACACACAAACACATACACACACACACACACACACACACACAACCACACACACACACACACACACACACACACACACACACACACACACACACATCCACACACAACCACACACACACACACACACACACACACACACACACACACACACACACACACACACACACACCACACACACACACACACACAACCACACACACACACACACGCGCGCGCGCGCGCGCGCGCGCGCGCGCGCGCACTTAGTCTTCACGCAATAAAAAGAAATGTCTACGAACTGGAAAGAATCCGGTGAAAAATGATGGTTGTACAGCCCCAGTCCTCCACGCGGTGCGTCCAACAAGATCAATAGCTTTTGTGCCGTCAAGAACACTCACTTTTCTTCTCCGACTGATTGGTAACACAGAGAAATGTAAAAAAGACAAATTAGGTTAATTCTAGGGTTGAAATAAACTTCAGGAAGGAAAGGGGACATTAAAACTGTCATGAAAAGTCTCCCAAAATAATTCTCGCCGACTTTGATGCCTTTCTTTTTCAGCTGAAATGGGTATTACTTTTTTGTCTGGCTTACAAGAATTCACTTAACTGTGTTCAAACAGTATTATGTTTTCTTTCCTTGAAGTTTTATTTCTTTTGTGTCAAAGTCATTCTGTTGTCTCTGTCACTTACAATTAGCGGAATAGAGTTCAAAAGGAGTGATTCGACCATTTCCTGATTTTTTTGTCCTTCTTTGGTTTTATTTCTTCTTCCTTTTCTGCTTCTTTCTCTGCTTCGTCGTCTTCTCCCACCCTCTCTACAGCCTTTCTCTTCTCCCACCCTCTCTACAGCCTTTCTCTTCTCTCACCCTCTCTACAGCCTTTCTCTTTTCTCACCCTCTCTACAGCCTTTCTCTTCTCCCACACTCTCTACAGCCTTTCTCTTCTCCCACCCTCTCTACAGCCTCTCTCTTCTCCCACCCTCTCTACAGCCTTTCTCTTCTCCCACCCTCTCTACAGCCTTTCTTCTTCTCTCACCTCTCTCTACAGCCTCTCTCTCTTCTCCCACCCTCTCCTCTCTCACACCTTTACCCTTCTCCCACCCGCTCTACAGCCTTTCTCTTCTCCCACCCTCTCTACAGCCTTTCCTTCTCACCACCCTCTCTACAGCCTTTCCCTTCTCCCACCCTCTCTACAGCCTTTCTCTTCTCCCACCCTCTCTCCTCTCTACAGCCTTTCTCTTCTCCCACCCTTCTCTACAGCCTTTCTCTTCTCCCACCCTCTCTACAGCCTTCTCTTCTCTCACCCTCTCTACAGCCTTTCTCTTCTCTCACCCTCTCTACAGCCTTTCTCTTTCTCTCACCCTCTCTACAGCCTTTCTCTCTCTCTCACCCTCTCTACAGCCTTCTCTTCTCCCACCCTCTCTACAGCCTTTCTCTTCTCCCACCCTCTCTACAGCCTTTCTCTTCTCCCACCCTCTCCTCTCCTCACAGCCTTTCTCTTCTCCACCCTCTCTACAGCCTTTCTCTTCTCTCACCCTCTCTACAGCCTTTCTCTTCTCCCACCCTACTCTACACCTTTCTCTTCTCCCACCCTCTCTACAGCCTTTTCTCCACTCTTCTACAGCCTTCCTCCTCTCTCCACCTCTACAGCCTTTCTCTTCTCCCACCCTCTCTACAGCCTTTCTCTTCTCCCACCCTCTCTACAGCCTTTCTCTTCTCCCACCCCTCTCTACAGCCTTCTCTTCTCTCCCACCCTCTCCTCTCTACAGCCTTTCTCTTCTCTCCCACCCTCTCTACAGCCTTTCTCTTCTCCCACCCTCTCTACAGCCTTTCTCTTCTCTCTCACCCTCTCCTCTCTACAGCCTTTCTCTTCTCTCACCCTCTCTACAGCCTTTCTCTTCTCCCACCCTCTCCTCTCTACAGCCTTTCTCTTCTCCCACCCTACTCCTCTCTACAGCCTCTTCTCTTCTCCCACCCTCTCCTCTCTACAGCCTTTCCTCTCTCCCAACCCTCTCCTCTCTACAGCCTCTCTCTTCTCCCACCCTCTCCTCTCTACAGCCTTTCTCTTCTCCCACCCTCTCTACAGCCTTTCTCTTCTCCCACCCTCTCTACAGCCTTTCTCTTCTCTCACCCTCTCTACAGCCTCTCTCTTCTCCCACCCTCTCTACAGCCTCTCTCTTCTCCCACCCTCTCTAAAGCCTTTCTCTTCTCCACCCTCTCTACAGCCTTTCTCTTCTCTCACCCTCTCTACAGCCTCTCTCTTCTGTCACCCTCTCTACAGCCTTTCTCTTCTCCCACCCTCTCTACAGCCTTTCTCTTCTCCCACCCTCTCCTCTCTACAGCCTTTCTCTTCTCTCACCCTCTCTACAGCCTTTCTCTTCTCCCACCCTCTCTACAGCCTTTCTCTTCTCCCACCCTCCCTCTCTACAGCCTTTCTCTTCTCCCACCCTCTCTACAGCCTTTCTCTTCTCCCACCCTCTCTACAGCCTTTCTCTTCTCCCACCCTCTCTACAGCCTTTCTCTTCTCCCACCCTCTCCTCTCTACAGCCTTTCTCTTCTCCCACCCTCTCTACAGCCTTTCTCTTCTCCCACCCTCTCTACAGCCTTTCTCTTCTCTCACCCTCTCTCTCTACAGCCTTTCTCTTCTCTCACCCTCTCTACAGCCTTTCTCTTCTCCCACCCTCTCCTCTCTACAGCCTTTCTCTTCTCCTCACCCTCTCTCTCTACAGCCTCTCTCTTCTCCCACCCTCCTCTCTACAGCCTTTCTCTTCTCCCACCCCTCTCTCTACAGCCTCTCTCTTCTCCCACCCTCCTCTCTACAGCCTTCTCTTCTCCCACCATCTCCTCTCTACAGCCTTTCTCTTCTCCCACCCTCTCCTCTCTACAGCCTTTCTCTTCTCCCACCCTCTCCTCTCTACAGCCTCTCTTCTCCCACCCTCTCGACAGCCTTTCTCTTCTCCCACCCTCTCTACAGCCTTTCTCTTCTCCACCCTCTCTACAGCCTTTCTCTTCTCCCACCCTCTCTACAGCCTTTCTCTTCTCTCACCCTCTCTACAGCCTTTCTCTTCTCTCACCCTCTCTACAGCCTTTCTCTTCTCTCACCCTCTCTACAGCCTCTCTCTTCTCCCACCCTCTCCTCTCTACAGCCTCTCTCTTCTCCCACCCTCTCTTCTACAGCCTTTCTCTTCTCCACCCTCTCTACAGCCTTCTCTTCTCTCACCTCTCTACAGCCTTTCTCTTCTCTCACCCTCTCTACAGCCTTCTTCTTCTCTCACCCTCTCTACAGCCTCTCTCTTCTCCCACCCTCTCTACAGCCTTTCTCTTCTCTCACCCCTCCTCTACAGCCTCTCTCTTCTCCCTCTCCTCTCTACACCTCTCTCTCCACCCCTCTCTACAGCCTTTCTCTTCTCCCACCCTCTCTACAGCCTTTCTCTTCTCTCACCCTCTCTACAGCCTTTCTCTTCTCCCACCCTCTCTACAGCCTTTCTCTTCTCTCACCCTCTCTACAGCCTTTCTCTTCCCACCCTCTCTACAGCCTCTCTCTTCTCCCACCCTCTCTACAGCCTTCTCTCTTCTCACCTCACCCTCTCTACAGCCTTTCTCTTCTCCACCCTCTCTACAGCCTTTCTCTTCTCCCACCCTCTCTACAGCCTT
>CM065726.1:14267189-14274689 GCA_033310375.1 Conus canariensis
TCAAAAGGGATTGCGATGGTTCCCTTATGCAGCTAGTGAAGAGTTTTTATATCTGTAATATATTTTCTTAATTTCATGTTCTCAGTTTCTCCATCTTCAAAATGCCCCCCCCCCCCCCCCCCCCCCCCTCCGCTCTTAAGTCCGAAGACAGTTGAGTTGTTGGCCTGCGCTTGTTTTTTTCCCCCACTATTAGATTGTTCGTCTATGTATGTATTTGTCTGACTTTATTCAAGTTTAAAAGGCTGTGCCAGTCTTGAATAAAAGTTGCTCTGTGTTAGGTTTTCTTATGGGAGCAAACGTTACCCCACTTGTTTACTGTTTCTTTTTTTTAAATTTGGGTCAAATACTGTATGAGCAACGTCTCTGAATAAAAAATAACATGAAAAGTCTGATAGCTTCCTGACTCGTGTTGTACAGTGGACTTCACGGGCCGATGCCTAGCGCCTGTCTGTCCCACAGTTCAGGTGGCTACCAAGCGTTCTCCAGACTGCCTAACGCCTGTCTGTCCCACAGTTCAGGTGGCTACCAAGCGTTCTCCAGACTGCCTAACGCCTGTCCTTCCCACAGTTCAGGTGGCTACCAAGCGTTCTCCAGACTGCCTAACGCCTGTCTGTCCCACAGTTCAGGTGGCTACAAGCGTTCTCCAGACTGCCTAACGCCTGTCTGTCCCACAGTTCAGGTGGCTACAAGCGTTCTCCAGACTGCCTAACGCCTGTCTGTCCCACAGCTCAGGTGGCTACAAGCGTTCTCCAGACTGCCTAACGCCTGTCTGTCCCACAGCTCAGGTGGCTACAAGCGTTCTCCAGACTGCCTAACGCCTGTCTGTCCCACAGTTCAGGTGGCTACAAGCGTTCTCCAGACTGCCTACGCCTGTCTGTCCCACAGTTCAGGTGGCTACAAGCGTTCTCCAGACTGCCTAACGCCTGTCCTTCCCACAGTTCAGGTGGCTACCAAGCGTTCTCCAGACTGCCTAACGCTTCTGTCCACAGTTCAGGTGCACAGCGTTCTCCACTGCCTAACCGTCCTTCCACAGCAGTGGCTACCAAGCGTTCTCCAGACTGCCGAACACCTGTCCTTCCACAGTTCAGGTGGCTACCAAGCGTTCTCCAGACTTGTGTCTCAGAGTGTTGGTTCTGACACTCCGGGAGCAGTCCATCCTCATGATGTGGGCTTCACTGCTACGCTGCCAGATGTTGAGTGACTGCCCCTTAACTGTCTTGTTGTGTGGCTGCCCCTTAACTGTCTTGTTGTGTGACTGCCCCTTAACTGTCTTGTTGTGTGGCTGTCCCTAAACTGTCTTGTTGAGTGACAGCCCCTGAACTGTGTTGTGTGACTGCCCCTTAACTGTCTTGTTGTGTGGCTGCCCCTTAACTGTCTTGTTGTGTGGGTGCCCCTTAACTGTCTTGTTGTGTGGCTGCCCCTTAACTGTCTTGTTGTGTGACTGCCCCTTAACTGTCTTGTTGAGTGACTGCCCCTTAACTGTCTTGTTGTGTGACTGCCCCTTAACTGCTTTGTACGGGTTTGCCTGGTGATGGTGGTCACAGGCTGGCAGAGTGAAAAGCCGATCCTTTCCGATAGTTTTCCGATGATTTCCTTTTCCTCTAGCATTTGATTGTTTATCTACCATGGATCTTTGTTGTTCAGGGTGCTGGGCTGGACGAATGTGAACACAGAGAGAGAGAGAGAGAGAGAGAGAGAGAGAGAGAGAGAGAGAGAGAGAGAGAGAGAGAGATGTTCATATATATTTGCATTTTATGTCAAAGCTTATTTCTGTCTGCTTGCTGGCGTATTCCTCTCTTTCTTTCTTACTTATTTATGCCATTATCCTATTATGTGGAAACGCACTCGCTCCTGAGATGTTTTTCCCATACACATACTCGCGCAGACATACATGTAGGCGCGAAGACATTAATACACACTTATGCACCACCACATGACATGCACAAAAAAGACGGATCGCGCGCGCGCACACATACGTACACACACACACACACACACACACACACACACGCAAACACACACATACGCGCGCGCGTGCGCACGCGCGCTCGCACGCACGTACGCACGCACGCACGCACGCACGCACGCACAAGCATGCAAGCACACACACACACACACACACACACACACACACACACACAACAACACACACACACACACACACACACACACAAACACGCGCGCGCGCGCGTTCTCACGCACGCGCGCGCACGCACACACACACACACACACACACACACACACACACACACACACACACACACACATACACGTTCAACTCAAACCAATCCCACCCAACCCAACCCAACCCGGGTACATTACGCAAGGAGAAAAAAAATTATCTACTGTGTCAGTGTCAATCCGGGATGATACCCACAGGTCAGTACCTGTAGAGAAGACACAATTCTGTGCAAACACGCAGACAGAAAGTAGTATAGATCCACGGATCTACCGATCACAAGACATTCCAAACGAGCTGCTATAGGAAAAAAAAATTCAGATTCCAAGATTTCCCACACTGTTAGACACAGAAAATAACTCCAGATGCCAAGAATCTGCAGATATTCAGAGACAGAGAAGAAGTACAGATCCCAGTCTTTCCATACACTCCGACAGAAAAGTGTGTACAGATCCCTGTCTTTCCATACACTCCGACAGAAAAGTGTGTACAGATCCCAGTCTTTCCATACACTCCGACAGAAAAGTGTGTACAGATCCCTGTCTTCCCATACACTCCAACAGAAAAGTGTGTACAGATCCCTGTCTTTCCATCACACTCCGAGAGATAAGATAAGATAATGTTGCTTATAGCCCAGCCGACCGCAAGGGGCCACATCAGGGCTGACACTCCGAGAGAAAAGTATGTACAGATCCCTGTCTTTCTATACACTCCGAGAGAAAAGTGTGTACAGATCCCAGTCTTTCCATACACTCCGACAGAAAAGTGTGTACAGATCCCAGTCTTTCTATACACTCCGACAGAAAAGTGTGTGTAGATCCTCAGCTGTTTGAAAACGCTAGATTCGTCAGGTGACTGCAGATCTCTCATCTCTCCGTACAGTCAGACAGAGAAATTACGTACAGATCCCAAGCCTTTCGAAACGGTCAGAAACAAAGTAATTACAGATGTCAAGATTTCCCAACACATAAAATGAGTAAATATAGATACCATGTCTTTCGAAGTAGTTAGAAAATAAAAAAAACAACAACAGATTCTTAGCTTTTCCAAATTGTCAGACACCGAAAAAAAAAAAAAAAACATGTTCCATGCCTTTTTCGGAAAATCAAACATGATAAGTACAGATCCCGTTTTTTCGCGCAGACATAGAATGTAATTACAGATTCCCCAAACCTTCAAAACAGCCATAGAAAGCACAGGTCCCAAAACTTTCCAGCTGACACCAACAGTACAGATCCCAAGCGTTTCCAGTCAGACATAGTAAGTACAGATCCGAAGCCTTTCTAAACAGTCAACCACAGGAGCTAAGTGCACCTCCTCAGCCTTTCAAATAAGACATGGAAATCAAATACACATTCCCAGCCTTTCCACACAGTCGGAGATGGAAAGTCACAACAAATCCCCAGTCTTTTCAAAAAGTCAGACATGGAAGAAACACTCTCGGTCTTTCCAGTAAGACATGGAAAATAAATACACATCCCCAGCCTTTCCAGTAAGACATGGAAAATAAATACACATCCCCAGCCTTTCCAGTAAGACATGGAAAATAAATACACATCCCCAGCTTTTCCAGTAAGACATAGAAAGTAACTGCGGATCTCCAACCTTTTTACATTGTCGGACATGGAAAGTAAGCACACATCCCCGACCTTTCCACAAAGGCAGATATAGAATGTAAGTACAAATCCCTCGCCCTTCCAAAAACTCCCACACACAAAGTACGCACACATGCCCAGGCCCTGTACAGAGTCAGATACGGCAAGTCAATACAAAATCTTCGCCTTTCTGTCACACTCCCAAAGTAAGCACACACCCCTAGCCTCTCCAACTTGGCTGAAGACCAGTTAGTCTCACGATGAAAAGTTCCCCTCTCCAATCATCTGTTTGTCCTTTGAGCTCTTTCTTTGTGGAGTAATTGCAGGACCCAATTGATCGATTTGTTTTCACGTTCACCAAACATTCCTCCTTGTCAGCTTCCTTTCACTCCCCCTCCACCCCCACCACGTCCTTCTTTTATAGATTAGCCACAGTCATGACCCTGATTATTTTTAGCCTAGACTATTGAGCGAAAATGCATTCTGAAGTTCATTTCCTTCCTTTTCATTTGGGGAAAAAACCTTTTTCAATTTACGACGCATCAGTTGTGAATAATGTATTTATTTTCATCACACTGCCTCCGAAATATTCGTAGAACCATCCCTACCAAAATGCCACACTATGACGCACTAATAACATTCGATAAACCTCTGTTTTTATTTCTGTTTTTTTTTAAATTTTTTTTTTTTTAAGGTGAGACTGGCAGTCTGGATAAACAACAGAGATCACGTTTTGTCGTGTTAGTTTAGGAAAACCTTCCTAAACCGCCATTCTGCAATCTGACTGCAAAATCTCGCGTGTCTTATACCGGAAATGACTTGAACCCAAGTAATCAGCAGTCCGCAAGTTGGTCACGCGATCTTCACGAGACGCAATCAATGCCAACAAAGATTGTTTTCCCCCGTCGGAATCAATGATATTGTATGGTTCAATGTTCAGGATTTCTGTGTCAGAGATTTCTGGTATCTAAGTCCTGAGTGCCTGTGTTGTTGATGATTTTATGAAGGAGTTGAGGGGGAGGGTTGGGATGGTGATTGTGCACGTCACTAACATCGGTTAGTTTCCTTAGGTGAAGCAATTCTTTTTTTTTTTTTTTCAAAAGTTGATTTACTTTGCTATTTATCTAACCAAAGGGAAAGCCCTATTCATGTCATCAGTATCTGTCACAAATAGAAAAAGGTACGCGTTATTGTTTATAAGCGTAGTAATAACTTTTTATAAAATGTGTGTATTATGATACTGAACAAACGCGGTGCTTTATCATTTGAAAAATGTTTTATAATCATCATTAGTTAATATTAGTCAACTATTTATATTATCATAAAACATCATTAATGATAAGTTTGCTTTCGTTGTTTTTAACTCATATTTGTTTCGTATGTTAATGTTCTGGCCTTTTGTTTGAATGATTTTTGCATTGGTTGACTGTGAGTACATTGTTGTGGAATGGTGCGTCCTCTACACATAAAACTGTCTTAAATATGAAATGAAAATTAAATCAACCTTGAATATAAAAGTGTTCATAGCATGAACTCATTTACCGTGTATTATATACTTGCTTACTTTATTTCAAACGTCAGGTGTATAAAGGCTCGGGCTTAAACCTTGACATGTTGGTTGATGGAAACAAGTGGAGAGTAGCTTAGATGTAAGTGAGTGCATTCATACGTGTTAGTACTGAGCGTTAGACGAGGCGTGCAAGCAGGCAACACTTTCGTGTGTTACAACAAGCGTACCAACAAGTAACAACAACACAACTACAAAGTCAATGGGAGTGGGAGGGGGTTAGGGGCAGGGAGAGGAATAAGATAAAGAAAATGGGAAATAAAGGTGTCATCGTTGTAGAAGTCAACCGACCCTGCTCTCTTGTCATATATCAGCCTTCCTGGAAGTGAAGCTATTGCCTTTCTAGTTGCCACCTCAAACTCTCGACACCTGAAACATGATGAGAGTTGAATCTCCTGTCACTGAGCTGCTGATGTTCTCATGATTTTGTTCTGCTGTTCATTCATATGATGAAAACAAAGCTCTGTAAGAAATTGGATTGAGTCTGTCCGACCTGATGTTGTTTGCCAAGGCGTTTTCTGAAAGCATTGAGCAGGGGATAGATTTTCTCCAGGCATCCAACAATCGATGAGTGAGGTTTGCGTTCTGGTGCTGGCAAGAGTTCACCTAATTGTGTGTGTGTGTGTGTGTGTGTGTGTGTGTGTGTGTGTGTGTGTGTGAGAGAGAGAGAGAGAGAGAGAGAGAGAGAGAGAGAGAGAGAGAGAGAGAGAGAGAGAGAGAATGAATAGGTGAATCTATTGACAAACAAACTCGTAGCTATCAGTACAGTTCATTTGCACGTGATCACGAACTTGCATTAGTAATGCAAATACCTGATGGCCGTGCACACACACTGCAGGCAGAAATGGCTGCTTTTGTTCTGCACCGGAATGGTGTGATGCTGTTTCGCTGTGCCATGCTGTATTCACCAGGAAGACACGATGGCATTCAACAGACTGACACACCACGTCACTGTCACCCCCAGTTGTCTGACAACAGTGCCCAAATTACAGGGCACTGAAGGTGATTCTGTCCTGAGAGGAAGGGATGTGCTGCTGACCTGATTGGACAACAACTGTCTGTCTGTCTGCTTATCTGCTTGTCTGTATGTCTCTCTCCCTCTTTCTCTTTCCCTCTCTCTGTGTGTCTCTGTAAGTCTATCTGGCTGTCCAACACTTCCCCAAGAAAGGATAACAAAAAACCACCAGTGTCTATAATCACACACACACACACACACACACACACACACACACACACACACACAACACAAACACACACACACACACACACACACACACACACACACCCACACACACACACACACGAAGACACCAAAGCCAATGCCGTCCTTGTCCTGGACGGGAAATGGGTGAAACTGATTGTCAGGCCATGGTTTATTCAGCAGCATGACACGATCCATCACCTGTACCTCAGACTGGCATCCCGAGTCACTTTCACGGCTCACTGACGGACATCGTGCCGTACTCGTCATTACAGGACGGTATGAGAAATTGATGAAATCCCCAGGGAAAGGCGTTTGCTGTCGACATGATTGCAGTGCCCCCTCCCCTCCCCCAGTGGACTCCCACGAGTCATTGTCTTTTGATGTTTATTTCATTATTGTCGTCCTGTGATATGGAACGAGTTATGGAACTCATCTTATAATGAGTTAATCTATAGAGTAAAATTAAGATCAGAAACGCTGTAGTATTGAATATCGATAAACAACCAAGGGTTGATGAGGATAGTTCAACGCATTAGTGAAATTATATTTACGCATGTCATGAACGTAGGCTTAAGTGTGATACCGCACGAACGTTCGTGTCAACGCATCTTCTTAACGTTTCTATGCATACAGACACACAGATACACAGACACAGACACTACGGCCAGCCAGCCAGCCAGCCAGATAGATAGAAATATAGATGTCTGTCTGTGCCAGCCAGATAGATAGAAATATAGATGTGAGTCTGTGCCAGCCAGATAGATAGAAATATAGATGTCTGTCTGTTTGTCTCTTTTTTTCTTTCTTTCTTCTTCTTCAATCTGTCTATTAATGCCTACTACCTATTTGCACCATATAATCATTATATCAACCATTAGAGATTTGTTTCTCTCAGGAGATCCAAGTAAAAGCTGTTTTGAACAGTTCTTGTGTGTTTTCAGCACTGATGTAACTG
>CM065726.1:14284689-14292189 GCA_033310375.1 Conus canariensis
ATAAGGATTAAGGGAAAGAGGGAATCCAATAAGTGTATTAGTAGTTATGATAATGAACATAAACATATAATAATTATAGTGATGATACAACTTCAGGACAGTGTGTCATAGTTGTGAAAATAAATGTTTAGCAGTTCTAAAGTATTTTCAAGTCGTGCGAGTATTTCACAGCACGGAGAAGAGTCTGTACCCCTTTTCTTCATTCTTGTGATGCGAGGACCATTTTTCGTATCTGTCTTGCGGTAAACCTTTTGATGTTTGTCCGTTGAATGCATTGGTCTCACCTAGCCGTGGATCATGCCAGAAAAAGATGGTGGGTCGTTTAGTTTCAGCCTTTGACTTCTTTTGGGATTTGAACCTCGATTTCTGATGTATTCATACTTCTGGTTTTATCTTGGTTTCAGTCCTGGCTTTAGGGTCAGCAGGATTACTAATAACATTGCATACCCACTAACTCATACTGTGAAAGCATAGTTCCGTGGTTTCTTTACGAAATCAATTATTCTGATCTGCAAGCTGTATGTAAACCAGTCTTCGCAAAGGAGGGGGATGTCTTCAACCTCATCTGCCGGTTTGTCTGTCTAAGCAAGTTGACGTACAAATTAACGAGCACCTTGATCAGTGATGACCTCATAGAATGTGGCCCACGGACCATCCTAGAGATCCATGACGCAGATCCTGATAAAAGGGCGGATCTGGAATCTATTCATTTTGGCGAGGATCTACTTTCTCCCCAGTGCCTTGTTATGTTTTTTCTGTCCTGTACATTGATCTGATCCTAAAGTGCACCTGGTAATGCACTGAGAGCTCTCACGCCACACACGAATTATGTTTTCAGAGAGAAAATTGGTGGAAATTAAAGTTCTGGTTCATACATGAACAAGATCGATGTACCAGCCTATATCTTGTGTGCTCGTCTGCCAATGCTTGAAAGTGGCAATTTTTTCCCCAGTCCCTTAGCAGCAAAAGCCAGAGAATGATTGCCAATAGCCCTGAAGACATGTTGGTCAGTCTCAAAGCCTGAACTCCAAACTGTGACGTAAGTATTCAAAATCAATACAAGCTGAAAATCACTTTTCAATATTACATGGGTGCATATCATTGTACATGTGCTTGGGTTACTTGAACGCGATATGTTTAGAAAATAACCGACACAAAACAAAACAACCATCCACCCGCGTTCATACATGGAAGGGGTAATATAGAAACCTGTTTTCTTTTCATGTGAACATCAATAAAAACGACAGACAACAACAGATAATGGACGTCTGAAAACGATCCAAGTCATGTCGACTGGTGCATCACCAGGTTGTTTAGCCTACAACCTGACAGGGGTTCTCCACGTTCAGAGAGACGTCTCGAACCTGACAGGGGTTCTCCACGTTCCGAGAGACGTCAACAACCTGACAGGGGTTCTCCACGTTCCGAGAGACGTCTCGAACCTGACAGGGGTTCTCTACGTTCAGAGAGACGTCAACAACCTGACAGGGGTTCTCCACGTTCAGAGAGACGTCAACAATCTGACAGGGGTTCTCCACGTTCAGAGAGACGTCAACAACCTGACAGGGGTTCTCCACGTTCAGAGAGATGTCAACAACCTGACAGGGGTTCTCCACGTTCAGAGAGATGTCAACAACCTGACAGGGGTTCTCCACGTTCAGAGAGACGTCAACAACCTGACAGGGGTTCTCCACGTTCCGAGAGACGTCTCGAACCTGACAGGGGTTCTCCACGTTCCGAGAGACGTCAACAACCTGACAGGGGTTCTCCACGTTCAGAGAGATGTCAACAACCTGACAGGGGTTCTCCACGTTCAGAGAGACGTCAACAACCTGACAGGGGTTCTCCACGTTCAGAGAGAGACGTCAACAACCTGACAGGGGTTCTCCACGTTCAGAGAGACGTCAACAACCTGACAGGGGTTCTCCACGTTCAGAGAGAGACGTCAACAACCTGGCAGGGGTTCTCCACGTTCCGAGAGACGTCTAGAACCTGACAGGGGTTCTCCACGTTCCGAGAGACGTCTAGAACCTGACAGGGGTTCTCCACGTTCAGAGAGACGTCAACAACCTGACAGGGGTTCTCCACGTTCCGAGAGACGTCAACAACCTGACAGGGGTTCTCCACGTTCAGAGAGACGTCAACAACCTGACAGGGGTTCTCCACGTTCAGAGAGACGTCTAGAACCTGACAGGGGTTCTCCACGTTCAGAGAGACGTCTAGAAACTGACAGGGGTTCTCCACGTTCAGAGAGACGTCAACAACCTGACAAGGGTTCTCCACGTTCCGAGAGACGTCAAGAACCTGACAGGGGTTCTCCACGTTCCGAGAGACGTCAAGTCTGCTTCACGGAAGATTTTCAGCATGACACTGACCTCCGGGTCATCGAGGACCACCAGACGCCCTGCAATGGTGAACTCTGCACCGGTTACCGCCATCTCTAACGACTCAGGGCAGATGCCTGGAGTGCGATAAAGATCTTCCAGACCCACTCACCAAAGTTGTCTGTCCACCTCCTTCTATGTCTGCTTCGCCCCACCCCCACCCCCTCCCGTCTGCCCTGTCCCCTGGAAGACGTTCTGTCAGAGTCAGCTGGATGTGTCCTATGGTCAGATAAAGTGGATTCTCCCTGACCACCCTCCATCAAGACAAAGAACCTTCATCAAGATGATAAGCTTAAGATGATAAGCTCAATGAAATGGTGCGCGCGCGCACCTGTACGTGCGTGCGTGCGTGCGTGCGTGCGTATGTGTGTGTGTGTGTGTGTGTGTGTGTGTGTGTGTGTGTGTGTGTGTGTGTGTGTGTGTGACATTAAATTACGGAATTAAACCTAGTGCATTGTACTCCATCTCCTACACAAATGAAAACACAGCATTGCGACGATTTCTGTGTATGTCATTTTATCGGTTTTGTATCAGGACATGTCATCTGTTCCAGACGCTAATCCCGCCAACGTTATTTTTCATCATTCCTCTGTTACACCTCGGAGTTTACAGTCGATGGCATTTTGTGTGTGTGACTGTTTTTGTAAGACAACCACATTCCTCGCGCATCGCGTTGTTGTTTTGTTTTTGTCACTTGTTTTGTCATTGGTCCCACCGGCAGGCAATGGCGTGCATTGCTGTGAAGGATGAAATCGGATGTAACTTTCATGCAATTTAAAATGAAAAGTGTCATGCATGCATTCACACACAGGACCTGTGGTTACAGTCTCATTCGGAGCACTTGGAGCTTCATCTTCAGAGTTTGCACAGAAATGACTCCACGGAGCCACTCTACAACATGAGGATCTCCAGTGACGACCGATTCCAAGTCGTTTTGATCAAGAGATCAATCTTTCATCCACTTGGCCGATTAGGAGGTGGTGGTTCTCCATTGGAGAGAACACAGAAGTGACTCCAAATAGGGCGTTTCCTTGGACTTAGCGACCCCACGTGAGGACCGAACCCGGGACCCCCGGATGTACAGAACAGTATTGAACCAGTTGAAAAGTGAGGCCACTGCAGGTGGAAATATAAACAAATTTCAAAAGTTATTTATAAGGCTCCGCCCCAAAACGTACACAAACAAATCACAAAATAAAACACGACACGTTTCCACCCCTTATGTCTTCTTCAGGCAAGATACACAACACTCAGGACAACGAAAATGAAGGAGCAATCACGCAGTACACGTTGACGAAGGTCCATCCGGCCGTTACCGCGTTGTGCTACGGACAGACACGAGAACAACCACACAGGGCGGAAAACAATACCCTACTCATCAACGCTTCGTCTGTGCGCAAGGTAAATTACCTGAGGTTATGTCTCCCCTTTTCCCCTCCGTCCATGCGAACAATGATGATGATAATCTCCGCCAGGACGGCCATGTTTTCACTCCCGTGTGTTGATGGATTGGTTGGTTTGTTTGTCTCTTAGCGGGATTACAACAACACAACTGAACTTATTTCGGCCAAATTTCGTAGAACAATGAAATATAGCCCAGGAATGAACCTTTAAAAGATTGTGGCGTGGATCCGTCATGACATAGTGGATCCTGGGTCATTTGTTATTCCATATTTCTAACCTGCTCCAGAAGAAAAGCATGACAAAGTTTCTACATATATGACGCAACTAATGACGCGGAAACTGTTTAAAATGTGACACAGTAAGACAACTTTAAGGTCACATATGCGCCAGCTAAGCTGTCAGATTAGCAACTTTGTAGAAAATCATGATGACATGCTTACGACTTTTTTTTTTCTTCGGAGGTCTGTTCCACGTCAGTGGAAGTTCGCTGTCTCGCCAGTGTCCTTCCAGCTGGATCTTGCCATCCTGTAGGCCTAGCCTATCTGCTGTTTGCAAACTCTGTCCTGGCATGTCCATTCAGCATCACATTCTCGTTGAATCAAATCACATGTGTCGTGTCGCTAAAGCAAACCACCGTCACTAACTGGTGCAAACTGCACAAATGTAAAGTCAAAGCAATCAATAATTCATCTACAACTGTCTGGCATGTCTTTTTCTACACCAAAATCGATGTGAAGGCAGCAAAATAGAAGAAAATAAATAGTTTATAAAGTAAAAGTTCAAACTCTGTTTTGATCACTTGTTATTTGTGTTCGCGTGTTTGTTTTCTGTTCACTAGTGACGTCACACACATTCTCGGACTGGACGTGCTGGAGATAATAGGCCTAATGTGTGTGGCCTGCTCCCTATTGTAGGAGCTATTATTCCATTTGCTTATTCCACGGAAGACTGTTCAGGCTCTGGTGCCATCACGGGTGGTATTTTTCGAGTGAAAAGGAGAGGGTTATTACCACTGGCTGGTTTTGTCGGTTCGCGTGAGGAACTCACCGGAGGCCTAGCTGATGATGACTACGTTGATTGCGGAGTAAGATGACACTATCCCCGTGAAAGAAGGGCTGATAGACAACACTCCCTGATCACGTGGTCTCCTTCTGACCAACACACTCGTCAACAGCAATCCAGGAATTAAAAGGGTCGTTTTTCAGAACGGTGCGGTCTTGATTCCAGACATTAGACATTAATATAGCATGAGGACAGAAGGCGTCGGTCCGTGTGCTGGTCGAGGCGGGTACTTGGTGGTCAGGGAGGACGGCTATGACCCGCGGGGGCTGAGATGGTCAGTGCCGCGTGATGCTGCCCCAACTGATGGACAACGTTCAGTCATGTTCACATTGATCACAGGAATGATGTCCATCAGAAATAAACCAAGATCGGAAAAACACATAGAGTGTAACAGGTGTTTACAGTTTGGTGGGAAAAAAAAATCATATTATGTGTCGTGCTTCACGAAACGTGGAACAGCATCTGTTCTATTGAGAAATCATGAGCCCAAAAGTGTTGGGTAGTGTTTTTGTTTGGCTGTTTTGTTTTATTTGCTTACATATAAACATGCTTTTAACAAGGGTGGATAGAAAAAGACAAGCCCAGTATTCTAAAACGCAGGGTCCTTTCCAGGAGTGTCATTACTCCAATAACACACAAACTTTCATCTTTCCTGCTTGCTCTTGTGAAAGTGATTTTAGATTGAAAACAAGCGGATAAAAAAGAAAAACAAAAACGAAAACCGTGCCATATCCTATTGATGATTCTGAATCAGCAGACGACAGGCCTCTGGGCAGGCCAATCAATGTTTTCAGGACGGGCTATCATGGTCCCCATACAGCGCTGGTTAATTAAGGATTTTACCTTCATCTTCTAGTGTCCTCTTTTGCTTTCGCAGTCCCCCCACCCCACCCACCCCTCTCCTCCCCCCTGTTTTTCTATTGAAAATTTTTGCCGTCATTGTTATAATAATGATGGAATTGTCAGCCTGCACTTGTTTTTCTCCACCATTTACATGTTTTGCGTGCGCGCGCGCGCACACACACACACACACACTTTTTTGTTCCAAAACAGGTTCTGATGGTCTCTATTTGGATTTCTAAAAATAGATATCCTAACGCCCTCTCTTCTTTTTTTCCCAACGCCACCTGCTCGAAGTAAAAAAGTGAAAAACCCATTTTTGAGTCATTATGTTAATGACGGTACAATTCTGACCCTCCACACGTTTTCCCCCATTACATATATAGGCTTATGTAATAAACACATCGTTTGTAAGGAGAGAGAGAGAGAGAGAGAGAGAGAGAGAGAGAGAGAGAGAGAGAGAGAGAGAATGGAGACATTGTAACGACACCAGTTTGTCTTGCTACACAGGGTCATTTTGTTTCAAAGATTTATTTTGTATGTGTGAAAACAGACAACCCCCCCCCCCCCAAACAAACATGATGCAAAGCATATAAACATTCTCCCAGTAAGTAGTACAAAAAAAAAAAAAATATATATATATATATATAAACCAGTCACTATAGCACTTTCTCCCCTTTTGGTGGTAGAAATTTTGTATGTAAGAAAAGAAAAAAAAAATACCCGGCGGGGAAGTGAACACGGGTCTCCCGCGTGACAGGCGGGGATACTAACCACTATACTACCGAGGAGCTTACAGGACTTGCTTACACTTAAGTTTACAAACCGTTATTGCTTAAACTGTACATCACAAAATTATTATTTATACCCATTAGTAACGGCTATCCTGGTAAAAAATAAAGCATCAGGCATCATCTGTGACCCATTATGAACATATCTACAAATTTTCAGAAAAATCGGTCCAGCAGTTTTGTCTAGAGCGAGTGGAACACATTTTGACCACGGACGGACAGACAGACAGACACACACACACACACACACAGACAGCATCTTCGTTCCCATTCTAAAGAACTCCCTGTTCTATAAGAACTGGAAGTACAAAAACAAATGCTGCACGGAATCAGCCTCCTACGTATCATTCAAAGTTGGATACCAGTCTAACTATAAATTGTGTGTGCGCTGTATGTATGGCAGCACACTAAATGTACTAGCGGTCTTCCCGCGTGCCCTGGGAATGGCTGGCCAGGTACCCTGGCCTGTCACGGAACTCATTCCGGCATTGGAACAAGACGTCAGAAGAATGTGTTTCTCACCACTGAGTGTTCCGGAAAGGCCGGATTTCAAGCGGTGAATGTTTCATTGTCCTAGCAAATTTACTCACCGTAGAGGAAACTAAAGGTTTTACATCAATTTCTTCTTTTCCATCTTGAGTGTCTTCGTGTAATTTCTTTTCATTTGTAAAGCTTGGTTGAAATTAGACACACAACAACAACAACAACAACAGCAAAACATCAACATTTAATTTTAGAAAATGAGCTGACGATGTTTCCATCCCAACCCCGATCTCTTCCCCTACGCTATTATTGTTCATATTTTTATTATTTTTGTTATTGATACTATCATCATTATTATTATAATCATTATTATCATCATATTATAATTATAATCATTAATATTATCATTATCATAATTAGTATTATTATCGTGAACATTTGTACACTTCATTCATTGAATGCCCAAGGCGCTTACAGTAGCATGAAGTCACATCAAATTACAAGCCAAAGAAATCAAAACAAGAGACATTAAAAAC
>CM065726.1:14299689-14309689 GCA_033310375.1 Conus canariensis
AGAGAGAGAGAGAGAGAGTATACTTTAAAATGCAGGTTAATCGTCAAATGAATGCTCTGAAAATCGGTTTATCCTCAGAAATATTGGGTTCTGATCAGTTTGGCGTTGGGAGGGTGGGAAGGGGGTGGGGTGGGGTGGGGGATGGGGATGGGGGTTGCCACTTAAATCTAAGGCAGTCTTGCGGTAAAGTCCCATCTGTTTAGTATTCTGTAAGCTTGTACTCCACCGTGACTGACAGATGTGGAGGCAATGATCATCACCACGTGCTTGAGCTCGGGTTGTCTGGTAATGACCTCTTCAAATCTGTCTAATTTGTGTGTGTGTGTGGTGTGTTGTGTGTGTGTGTGTGTGTGTGTGGTGTGTGTGTGTGTGTGTGTGTGTGTGTGGTGCGTGTCGTGTGGTGCGTGCGTGCTGTGCGTGCGTGCGTGTGTGTGTGTGTGTGTGTGTGTGTGTGTGTGTGTGTGTGTGTGTGTGTGTGTGTGTTTTAACGAAACACAATTAACAGTTAGTTTTAATGTTGGAACAGTCGGAACACGAACAGAAATCGATTTTTGTCTATTTCTCTCTACTCCCCCCCCCCCACCCACCCCTCCCACTTTTTATACGCCTGTTTTTCCCTCCCGTCTCTGCTCAAAGGCCTCCTCCCGTCCTGTGTTAGCATTTATTTTTCTGTGCGTGTTTTTCGTTGGTGATTTTTGTACATATTGGATTGTGATGCGCGACCTAATTCATCCTTTACTGTTGAGTGTCGTTGTTGTTGTTTGTTGGTATGTTCGTTTTAATTTTTGTCAGCACTGATGTAGACCCTGTATTCGACTAGGCTATAAACAATGTTTTTTCATTCATATTTTGCACTCGCCTTGTTTGTATTGTTATTGTTGTTGTCGTTGTTGTTGTGGTTTTCACTGAGGGCAAGACGGGGTGAGGCCTTATATACTATTTGCTTCCTCAGTGAATCGGTCGTTTACGTTTGTTCTCTCCTCTCTCTCTCTCTCTCTCTCCTCTCTTCTCTCTCTCTCTCTCTCTCTCTCTCTCTCTCCATGCATTGTACCCACACAATTAACACCCTCAGCAATCTGTAGTATGTTAATGTTTTACAAAAGGAACGTAATAACCCCCCCCCCCCCTCTCTCCTTTGATAACTAATCGGAGGATTCTATATGTGTGTGTGTGTGTGTGTGTGTGTGTGTTGTTGTGTGTGTGTGTGTGCACGTGTGTGTGTATGTGTGTGTGTGCGTGCGTGCGTGCCTGCGCGCGCGCGCGCGCGCGCGTGTGTATGTGTGTGTGTGTGTGTGTGTGTGTGTGTGTGTGTGTGTGTGTTGCTTTTTTGTTTTCTTTCTTTGTAATGAATGAATTCATTCTCTTGTTTGTTGTTCAATAATAATCTTCCTTTAACCTTTCCCGTACGTCGCCTCAACTTTTGTGTGCCGTACGTCGTGGGTGCACAGTAACCCATAGTTTCAATGAAGGAGCAGTTCCAAGTCCCACAGGGTACACCCACACAGAAGATCACACCGGACTACCGACCTGGGGTCAGCCTCTCCACGTCGTCTTGATGGAGACAGCGGCTGGGGCACAGGCTGTATCTCCATACTCGGTGTTAATCAGTTTCAGGCCGGACTCAGGGGCCTCACTTTTTTTTTCTCTCGCCTCGTTTTTTTTTTTTTTCTCTCCATGTTGTTATATAATCTTACGTTGACGTCACAATTTACGTTGACGTTACAATTTATGTTAACGTCACAACCATGTGGAGTTCCTGATTCTGCTCACGACACTGCTCCTGTAGCTGGCGGACAGCAAATACCATGTCAGGTGTGCCCCTGCCTGCGCGAAACCCGCACTGTGATTCAGGGACGATGGAGTTTGCTATGTGGGTGATGAGTCTGTTCAAGATGACGCTGGAAAGAATCTATCCTGCGATACACAAGAGGGAAATCCCACGATGATAGTCACAGGATGCTTTATCACCCTTCCTCTTGTAGATGTGTACAATACAGGCGTCTTTGAAGTCCTTGGGCACTTCTCCCTTTTCCCACATGGACTGGAAGAGGTTGGTCAGCTTTTCCAGGAGTACCTCGCCTCCATTCTTGTAGATGTCTGCTGGAATTTCATCTGCTCCTGGCGATTTACCGGACTTGGTCTGCTTCAGAGCCTTTGCAGTCTCTGCACTGGAGGGTGGGTCTGCCAGAAATTCCTGCACTGGCAGTTGTGGGAGTGCTGCGAGTGCTTCTTCTGATATTGACGAGACTGTTCAAAAGAGCTTTGAAGTGCTCAGCCCAGCGAGCAAGAAGGTCAGTCTTATCTGTCAGCAGTGTAGTCTGGTTAGAAGCACGAATGGGTGTTGACCCAGTAGTCTTTGGTCCATAGATGGTGCGAAGGCCCTCATGAAATGTCTTCATGTCGTTGGTGTCAGCCGCACCTTGCAGATTTTCTGCTTTCTTTTCCCACCGATCGTTCTTCATCTGCTGAAGCTTCTGTTGGGTGAGCTGCTTGGCTTGGTACTTCTGCTGTTTCTTCTCGCAGGTCTTGTCGCTGAGATGATCTCTGTGGGTCTTGTGGAGCATGTCTATGAGCTTGTTGATCTCTGAATCGTTTTTATCAAACCAGTCTCTGTGTTTGTGTTCAACAAAGCCCAAGGTGTCAGCTGCAGCGTTGTACAGGGATTCTTTGAAGGCTTTCCATTTCTCGCCAGTGTCTTCTCCAGTGAGGTTGATGTTCGAAAGACATTCCTGGATTCTTTCTCGCAGAATGTCTCTGCTGTTACACAGGTTAGCAATGTTCAGCCTTCTCGGGGGCCAGGCTCTGGCCGATTTGTGCTTCAGGGCAAGCTGGATGTTCATCTTGCTGTTGATCAGTCGGTGATATCTGACCACAGCTCCCCTCATGCAGCGTGTGATGAGGACATCACGTCTATCCCTCTGGCGAACAATCACATAGTCAAGCTTGTGCCATTGTTTGGAGCGGGGATGCATCCACGGGTTCTTGAACTTGTCTGCCTGCTGGCAGATGGTGTTGGTGATAGGAAGTTCATGTTATGTACACAGTGATAATGTTCACCAGCAGACCGTTGGAGTTGCAGTTTCCAGTCCCGTGGCGTCCAAGAACGATGGGCCAAGTGGAGTAGTCCTACATACATGCATACATACATATATTTATACATACATACACACATATACACAAAGACATACAAAGACATAGAAACGTACATACATACATAATAACATACACACATGCATACATACGTACATACACACATACACAAATACATGCACACATGCATATATACAAACATAGATATGTACGAGTGTACACACAAACATACATACATACATACGAACACGTATACACATATACGTACACGCATACGTACATACATACGTATATTCATACACGCGTACACACATACATACATACATACATACATACTACAAACAAACAAACATACATATATACATACATACATACATACATACATACATACATACATACATACATACATGCATACACAAGTACATACATACAGACAGACAGACAGACAGCACAGACAGACAGACAGATACAGAAACAGTCACTAAGATATTAACATACATGCACACATATACACACGCGTACACACATACATACATACAGACAGACAGAGACACAGACAGACAGACAGATGGACAGACAGATAGACAACCATATATAGATACACACACATACATAGAGAAATACATACTTCCTAACATCCACCACAGCCACATATACATACATACATGCATACATACATTCATACACACATATCAATTACTTTAATGCATTAACTTGTCAAATCAACAACTATGCACAGTAGTCCAGATTGCAGGCGCATCGATAAAAGCTATCTTTCACATACTCTCTCTCTCTCTCTCTCTCTCTCTCTCTCTCTCTCTCTCTCTTTCTATTCCCCCTCTTTCTCTCTCTGTCCCCACGTCCTTCTTTCTCTCTCTGGCTGGCTCCAATTCTTTGTCTGTCAGTGCTTTAGTCAGCTGTGTACATCTAATACAATTTAAAGCACAGTTTGGAAGTCAACATCTGTCAGTTTCAAGGCTGGTTCATGAGGTGATTCCGCCTTGACCAAACACGCCTAGACCCAATCATGACAGACATGCTCAAGTATTTTGCAATTTGTTTGCATTTAGTTATGGGCAGTCGTAACATTGAAAGTCCTGAAACCACTCTTTTTTGAAAGTCCTGAAACCACCATGCCTAGTGAACCTATAACTAGAACAACCACTTTCGTGCTAAATCCGGCACATACATACATACATACATACATACATACATACATACATACATACATACATACATACATACATACGTACTTACATACGTACGTACATACGTACATACATACGCACGTACATACATACATACATACATACATACATACATACATACATACATACATACATACATACATACATACACATACATGCACATACATACATACATGCATGCATGCATAAGTACTGGTACATACGTACATGCGTACGTACATACAACTACATACATACATACATACAAACATGCATGCATACATACATACGCACGCACGTACATATATGCATGCATGCATGCATGCATACATACATACATACAATACATACTACATACATACATACATACATACATACATACATGCATACGTACGTACGTACGTACATCGTACATACATACATAAATAAATGCATACATACATACATGCATGCATGCATGCATACATACATACATACATACATACATACATACATACATACATACATACATACATACATATGCAAACGTGCATGCATGCAAGCATACACATACATACATACATGCATGCATGCATACATGCATGGATGCATACACACATAGATACATACATGCATACACACATATATACATACATGCATACATACATACGTACGTACGTACATACATGCATACATACACACATACGTACTTACATACGTACGTGCGTGCGTGCGTGCGTACGTACGTGCGTGCGTGCGTGCGTGCGTACGTACATACATACATACATACATACATGTGTCAATGTCATTTTAATAGAGGGTTGGGGAGCTTAATGAGTTGTCATTGTGATGGTACCATTTTAATAGAGTTGATTCCCTCAGGGAACATATTGTCATTCTGGTGATATCATTTTAACAGAGGGTAGGGTCCCTCATGGATCATTCTCCCCGCCCAGCTTAATTTGTTGTCATTCTGGGGGTACAGGTTTAACAGCAGACAGTGTCCTCTCAAGAGGCCTTCTCTTTGCTCAGCTAAATGGACTTTGAGTCTGGTAGTTACCAGCTAAACTGGAATACCTCCCCTCTCTCCCTATATCACTCCCGCCAGCTTTATTACCTGAGATAGTAGTCGTCGTTAAACCTAAGAGTGATGTAACCCAGTCGCGCCTCTAACACCTCCTGTAATGATGTGATTATCACATGGCATGGATGATCTTCCAGTAGCTTCAGGCAGGCACTCAGCCTTCTTGCAATATTCACCGACCAGGTCACCCATGTCTGAGTGTTCTTCACGCTTAACTGATACACCACTCCAGCTTGTAACCCCTCTTTAAAAGGAATGTGGTGCAACATTCATGGACTCAGTGAAGTCTGGTACGTAAGCTGATGCGGGTCGTGTTCTGTGGATCTGTCATGAAATGACTTCGAACGCGATAACAAATATAAATGACCTCATCACTGTACTGTAATGATGGAGAACATAACAGCGATAACAACACTGGTGTTAGTGTGTCGGTAACGGTACCTCCAGGCCGTGTTCTTCGTTGGGTGAAGTGAGGTTGTCTCCATGAAGAAACGAGAAATCAATAGCCCTCGCCGACCGTAAGCAATACTGTTTCTCACAAAGTCAATCCTACACACACGCACACACGCGCGCGCGCGCGCACGCACGCACGCACGCATGCACGCACACATACACATACACGCACGCACGCACGCACGCACGCACGTACACACACACTCACACACACACACATACACTGAAAAACTGAGTACTGTAGAGAAGCAAGGCAGCGAAACGACCCTTGTATCGTTATGAACGTAACTGACCAAGACCGAATTAAAAAAAAAGATAAATAAAAGAACATTTAGTGTTCTTGTCAAACCGTTCACTCAGAGAGAGAGAGAGAGAGAGAGAGAGAGAGAGAGAGAGAGAGAGAGAGAGAGAGAGAGAGAGAGAGAGAGAGAGAAGATAGCGCGGGGGAGTGGGGGTGGGGGTGGGGGAGTGCTAAATACAATCTTTTGAAGAAAACCTGCCTTTCCACACTCCTCTTTGATGCCCTGATGAGGTTGACCAGAAAGGCATGGCGATGGTAATGACAAGTCAGCCACGTGACCTCAGTCAGCCTACACTGCCGATCACAGTAGAAGCGTCCTCCATCTTCTAGAAATGCTGCGCTTGTAATTTCTGTCACTCGGTTAGACTCTACCTTTTCACTGTTTTTTTCTTTCGTTTCTGTCATACACTGATTTTCTTTCTTTAACTTTCATTCTATCTTTTTCTTTCATTCTATCTCTTTCTTTCTTTCTTTCTTTCTCTTTCTTTCTTTCTTTCTTCCTTTCTTTCCTTTTTTCTTTCTCTCTTCCTTTTTTTCCTTTTTCTTTCTTTCTTTCTTAGTTCGTTCGTTCGTTCGTTCCTTCCTTTCTTTCTTTCTTTCTTTCTTTCCTTCCTTCCTTCCTTCCTCCCTCCCTTCCTTTCTTTCTTTCTTTCTTTTCTTTCTTACTTTCTTTTCTTTGTTTCTTTTCTTTCTTTCTTTCTATTGCATGTGTAGCCCATTCACCTGCATCTGTGTACTGGAAGAAGTGCAGCTACTGGTACGTACACTGGCTGTTTATACTCATGCGCTTTTTTTTTTTAAATTTGACACTTTTAGTTCTGACTAGGGTACTGCTGAAGGAGCGAGACGAGAGAAGGGAGGAGGGCGGCAGAAAAAAGGACGATGAAATAACAATGCAGAATGGACAGCAAAACCATGTGCTTTCTTCCTTTCTTTCTTTCTTTTCTTTTCTTTCTTTTTTCTTTCTTTCTTTTTCTTTTTCTTTCTTTCGTTCTTTCTTTCCTTTCTTTCTTTCTTTCGTTCTGTCTTTCCTTTCTTTCTTTCTTTCGTTCTTTTCTTTCTTTCTTTCGTTCTTTTCTTCTCTTTCTTTTCTTTCTTTCTTTTCTTTTCTTCCTTTCTTTCTTTTTTTCTTTCTTTCTTTCTTTGTCTTTCTTTTCTTTCTTTCTTTCTTTCTTTCTTTCTTTCTTTCTTTCTTTCTTCTTTCTTTCTTTCTTTCTTTCTTTCTTTGTCTTTCTTTCTTCTTCTTTGTCTTTCTTTCTTTCTTCCTTTCTTCCTTTCTTGGCACATAGCAGACCGGCTGGAGAAATACAATCGACCTTTCTCCTAGGCCGCCCACCCGTGACACTTCACGGAGCCATGCCAGAAGTTCTCGTTACAATTCGTAACATACTAGGCTGTTCTTGTTCTTACTCTGGCGACTCCGTGGACATGGGGGCAACGACAGGACTAAGCACGAGCTGTCCCACTCTGCAGTGCCGTTGGCTCATATGACACGTGTTGTGTATCTTGGCTGCACTGTGTGTGTGTGTGTGTGTGGTGTGTGTGTGTGTGTGTGTGTGTGTGTGGCGGCGTGTGTGTGTGTGCGTGTGTGTGTGTTGTGTGTGTGTGTGTGTGTGTGGTGCGTGCGTGCGTGGTGTGTGTGTGTGTGTGTTGTGTGTGTGTGTGTGTGTGTGCGTGTGCGTGTGTGTGTGCTCCAAGTGATGCCAGGCCTGAAATAGCTAGTCGGCTGCATACATAATTAGAGTGAAACTGTCTTCGCCATCCTACCCCTTCCCTCTCCCCACATGGTCGTCCCCCCTCCCCCATCACCACACACACACACACACGCACGCACGCACGCACACACACACACACACACACACACACACACACACTCACACACACTCACACACACGCACGCACACACACACACACACACACACACACATACACTACACACACACACACACACACACACACACACACACACACACACACACACACACACACAGCCCACAAAGGCTGGAAGCCAGAACAGCTGAAGAGATGAGCACGCTGTCCATCAGTGACAACACAACAGTCCCCCCCCCCCCCCCCCCCCCCCATGATGACTGCATACTGCTGCTTTGCCTCTCAGAGTCCGGGAGAGGGAGACAGTCCACCCTGAAATATTGATGGACCTGGTCATTTTCACCCGCTCCAACGTCAGCATCGTCCGTGGGTAACTTGAGAGCACGTTTACTATGACATCGTCATAAATATTGAACAGAAGTGTTGAGAAACAAGAGAGAGAGAGAGAGAGAGAGAGAGAGAGAGAGAGAGAGAGAGAGAGAGAGAGAGAGAGAGAGAGAGCATGTGAAAGATAGCTTTTATTGATGCGCCTGCAATCTGGACTACTGTGCATAGTTGTTGATTTGACAAGTTAATGCATTAAAGTAAGTGATGTGAGTGTATGAATGTATGTATGTATGCATGTATGTATGTATATATGTATGTATGTATATATATATATGTGGCTGAGGGGGATTTTGTGTAGCATGTTTTTCTCTATGTATGTGTGTATCTACATATGGTTGTCTGTCTGTCTGTCCATCTGTCTGTCTGTCTGTGTCTCTGACTGTCTGTCTGTCTGTCTGTCTGTCTGTCTGTATGCATGTATGTATTTATGTATGTATGTGTGTGAGTATGCGTGTGTATATGCGTGTATGTATGTTAACATGTTAGTATGTCGGTTTCTGTATCTGTCTGTCTGTATGTATGTATCCATGTACTTTTCTATGCATGTATGTAAGTATGTATGTATATGTGTATGTTTGTATGATTGTATATATGTATGTTTGTATGTATGTATGTATGTTTGTGTGTACGCGTGTATGAATGTACGTATGTATGCATGTACGTATGTGTGTGCGTATATGTGTATGCGTGTTCGCATGCATGTATGTATGTACACAATTACGTAAATGTGTTTGTATATTTGTATGTGTGCATGTATTTGTGCATGTGTGTGTGTACATATGTATGCATGTGTGTATATAATTAATTCATTTATTATGTATGTATGTTTCTATGTCTTTGTATGTCTTTGTGTATATGTGTATATGTATGTATAAATATATATGTATGCATGTATGTAGGACTACTCCACTTGGCCCAACGTTCTTGGATGCCACGGGACTGAAAACTGCAATTCCAACGGTCTGCTGATGCTATCACTGTGTGCACGACATGAACTTTCCATCACCAACACCATCTTCCAGCAGGCAGACAAGTTCAAGAACCCGTGGATGCATCCCCGCTCCAAACAATGGCACAAGCTGGACTATGTGATTGTTCGCCAGAGGGATAGACGTGATGTCCTCATCACACCTGCATGAGGGGAGCTGATTGCTGATCAGATATCACTGCCTGATCAACAGCAAGATGAACATCCAGCTTGCCCTGAAGCACAAATCGGCCAGAGCCTGGCCCCCGAGATGGCTGAACATAGCTCACCTGTGTAACAGCAGAGACATTCTGCGAGAAAGAATCCAGGAATGTCTTTCGAACATCAACCTCAGTGGAGAAGACACTGGCGAGAAATGGAAAGCCTTCAAAGAAGAGAAGGGTGGGGAGGGGAGGGGGCAGAGAGGCAGAGAGAAGCCGACAGACAGACAGACAGAGAAAGAGATGCAGGGATAGATTAATAGTGACGGAGAGTTAGAAAGGTGGGGGATGAGGGAGGAACAGAGAGAATTAGAGAGGAGATGGGAAGGAGGGAGGGGGCGGGGTGGGAGGGGGGAGGGGGGAGGGGGAGGCAGAGAGATGCAGAGAGACAGATAGAGAAGGAGATGCAGGAACAGATTGAAGACGGAGGGTCAGAAAGGTGGGCGTGAGGAAGGAAAGAAGAGAGAGAGAGAGGAGAGAAGGGAGCGAAAGGAAAAGAGG
>CM065726.1:14314689-14319689 GCA_033310375.1 Conus canariensis
AGGATGAAATTTCTAGACAGAAAAGTGGACGATTTAGAGGGCAGGTCAAGAGGAATAATATAATTGTTCATGGTATTCCTCGCAGACAGAGCGAAACGTGGCAAGATTGTGAAGACTCCATATGCGAAATGATCACTGACAAATTAGAACTTGCAGGTGACATTCAGTTTGATCGAGTCCATCGTCTCAACACTAAGCAGGATTCGCCGATTGTTGCGCGATGCACTTTCTTTAAGGATAAAGATAAGATTTTGCGGGCCAAAAAGAGGTTGAAAGGAAGTGACGTCTTCATCAGTGAAGATTTTTCTGTGCGGGTAAGAGACATTAGAAAAAAGCTTGTGCCCCATTTGAAGTCTGCCAAATCACAAAATAAGAAAGTGTCAATGATTTATGACCATCTGGTAATTGATGGGAGAAAATTTGGTTTAGACGACGGTGGAAACCTTATTGAATATGGATAGCGGTTAGGCCGGCCCCGTGACTGGACATTTTGCTACAGCCAAGTTCAGGAGGTAGCAAAAAATACGTTGTCACCGTGTAGTGTGCATGTTTCTGGGTCGCGAGGACGGAGCATTGAGGACGGCGTGAACTCTGTTGTCATAAGACAAGCGTGCAATGAAAATCCCGTGCGCGATATCTGTGTTGGATGTGTGTACACGGCAGTGTCGGATCACGTGGATAATGTTGAATTTGTTGATGTGTTGCATGAAACTAATGTCAAGAATAAAACTAATGATGTTGTGAATTGCCATGTTGATTGTCCTGTGACAGAAACTACAAAGGATGATTATTTGTTGTCCGTGCCGAATAATGATTTAAATTCACTTGACAGTGATGTTAATAGAACACAATTTTCTTTTTCGAAGGATAAACATTGTGCTGATGACGACATGTTTTTTGATACATGTAATCATAGTGACAGATATCTGAATTTAAATGGAAAAGATACTGATGACGTGTGCCTGGATTTACATCAAAATGATTGTGGTCATTGCTGTCCAACAGAATCAGGAAGACAGAGGGACGATGGTTGTATATATGGGGTCATAACAAGTAGCTGTGGTGATTTTAAGACTGGGATAAAAGTGGCCAGTGTGTATACAACTAAAACAGTCAGTGGTGATAACAGTGTGACAAATAATGAAGCTGTCCGTGGCGTGGACAGTGAAATAAACAATTGTGGTGACAGTGCAACGATGAGTGAAGCAGACAGATGTGTTGACAGTGTGACAGTGAATGAACCCGTCAGTGATAGTGACAGAGTGATGACGAACGAAATAGAGAGTGGTACTGACAAGAGGAGTGACACTATGATGTCAAATGACACAGGCTGTGGTGGTGACGGTAGTGGTGAAAGTGTTATAGAGAATGAATCACATCGTGGTGGCGACAGTGTGACAGCGAGTGAATTGGACGGAAATAGAAACAGTGTGGCAGCGAGTGAATTTGACGACAATGGAGATAGTGTGACGGCGAATGGATCAGACAGTGATAGTGACAGTGTGACGACGTATCAATTAGTTGGGGACGGTGATAGAATGTCGGCGAGTGGTACAGACACTGAAAAAGATACGGAGTGGGCGAATGATTGTGACGGAAGTGTTAACAGTGACAGCTCGTATTGCCGTGATTTTGGTACTACGAATAAATTTGTAAATAGTTTTTCCTTCCTCCATTGGAATGTATGTGGGTTGTTTAATAAATTAGACAATTCACACTTCATTCAATTTATTTCTTCTTTTGATTTTGCTTGTTTGGTTGAAACGTTTGTTGAAAATTTTGAATCAAGTTTATTTAAAGATTATAAAATATTCGTTAAACCAGCTGTCAAACTTACAAGGCAAGGGAGAAGTTCAGGAGGAATAATTTGTTTGATACGGAAATATCTTCTTCCATATGTGCATGAGGTTGATTGTGAGAGTCCTTATTCTATGACATTTATACTTGATAAAGGATTTTTTGGTCTACATAAAAATGTTTTACTTGTATGTGCGTATGTTCCTCCTGAAAATTCGCCATATTATACTATCAATGGTTTCGACAATGGCATTGACCTGTTGGAAAATTGTGTTGTGAATACGTTGTTGTCTTTGGAAGACACTGAAATACTGTTATGTGGTGATATGAATGCCAGAACGTCTGATAAATTCCCAATACTTTTAGATGAGCTTGAATTACATGTTGTTCATAATAAGAATGATAATTGTATAAAACGAACTTCTCAAGATAAAATCTTAAATGCATATGGAAAGAAATTTTTGGATATGTGCACTGTTTTGGGACTGTACATTTTAAATGGAATGTGCAATGGCGACCTTGAAGGTCGTTTTACATATATTTCTGATGCAGGATGCAGTGTAAATGATTATTTTTTGTTGTCAAGAAACGGTTTTGAGCTTCTTTGTGAACAGTTAACTCTTACTGTTGTGGAAAGATTTGAATCCGATCACATGCCCCTTGTATTACGTATTGCCAAACAAAAGGAAGAGAAATGCACAAATAATGACTCGAATGATCAAAATAACCAGTTTATTGTTAAGTATTTCTGGAACAAGGATTATGCCCTAGTATTCAATCGTTCCATGTGCTCTCAAGATGTTAAAGAGAAGATGGCAACAGCAGAAGGTCTTATACATAGTGATGTAAATGAAGCGATACGCAGATTTGAGGTGATCATGAAAGATCAAGCTGAAATTATGAAGAAAAAGGCAGTTTTAAATAAAAGTATTCCTAGTGATGATAGTTGGTATGATAAGGACTGTAAAACATCAAAACGTAAAATGCTTAGTTTGTGGAGAAATTTTTGTATAACTTTGGATAAAGATGATCGAGTCGCGTTCTGTGTTGCAAGACGTGAATATAAAAATCTAAATAAAAGGAAAAAGAAAGAACACAATGATTCATTGCTAAATGTATTGATTAATTCTGTGAAGAGTCAACAGGAATTTTGGGAAACTGTACACAAGATTGCAAGGAGAAGATTTCAACCGTCAAACAATATTTCTGTAACTGAATGGTTCGATCATTTTAGAAGCTTGTTGGAGAAAAATGAAGAAAATAATATTACAGAGGACATAGTTCACGAAAATGAGGAGGAGGAATTTCCGTATGAAAGAGCAATATCTCGAGAAGAAGTGTTGCTCGCAATCAGGAAATTGAAAAATGGAAAATCTGCTGGCCCTGATGGTTTAATTGGTGAATTTTTTAAATATTCTGGCGAGTCCGTCTTGAATTTCTTAGTGAAGTTGTTTAACTTCCTCTTCGATAGTGGCGCTTACCCTGACAGCTGGAAAGAATCTATAATTGTACCCCTGTTCAAGAAGGGTGATGTTAACAATGTAAATAATTATAGAGGTATTTCATTATGCAATATTTGTAGCAAACTTTACAGCTCGGTTATTAATAGTAGGTTGTATGAATGGGTAATTCAACACAATATAACTGGAGAGCATCAGGCGGGGTTTAAAAGAGGTTATTCTACAATTGATCATATATTTACCCTGCTTGCTGCTGTTCAAAAACAACTCGTAAAGAATCAGAAGTTATATGTTGCCTTTGTGGATTTTGAAAAGGCTTTTGATTCCATTTCTCGAAAATTGTTATGGCCTGTTTTGTTAAAAACTGGAATCAGGGGTAAGTTGTACAGTACAATAAAGAGTATGTATTGTGAGGTAAAGGCAAAAATACGATCAGGCGCAAAATTATCGGAATTCATCAAGTGTACAAGTGGGGTTAAACAAGGAGATGTCTGTAGTCCGATTTTATTTTCCTTATTTATTAATGAGTTAGCCTTAGAAATAATTGAAAATGGCCGTCATGGAGTAACTTTTGATCTTTTAGAATTGTTTGTGCTGCTGTTTGCCGATGATATTATTTTAATTTCAATATCAGTGGTTGGTCTCCAGAGACAACTAAATAATTTGTAGTCTGCAGCAGGTAGACTAGAACTAAATGTTAATATGAATAAGACCAATATTGTTGTATTTCGTAAAGGAGGATATTTAGCCCGCACTGAAAAATGGACCTATGGAGGTGAGAGAATACATGTGATTAATGCTTACAAATACCTTGGTATTTATTTTACAACGAAACTTAGTTTTGGTTTTGCTTGTCAAGATATAGTCAATAGAGCCAAGAAGGCGGTCAATAGTATTTTTCATATTTTGTACAAGTTAGAGTGTAACTCGTTCAGTGTTTTTACAAAATTGTTTGATTCACAGGTACAGCCAATTTTACAATATGGTGCAGAAGTATGGGCTTTTGACAAAGGTGCCTTAATTGAAAAAGTTCACCTGTATGCGCTGAAGCGCTTTTTGAATGTAGACAGTAGAACGCCCAATGATCTGGTTTATGGTGAACTTGGACGATATCCAATTTATTTAAATTCCTATTTGAAATGTATAAAATATTGGCTCAAGTTAACAAGAATGAATGACAATAGGATACCCTTTAAAGGTTACAGGGTACTGTTGAGTTTAGATGATAACGGTAAAAGAACATGGGCTTCCCATGTTCGACTGTGTTTGAATTCATATGGATATGGTTTTGTTTGGGATAACCAAGGTGTAGAAAATATATCAGAATTTCTGAATTGTTTTAAACAGAGGATTATAGATTGCAGGTGGCAGGACTGGCATGACCATATGTATAATAGCGATAGATTTGCTCAGTATAAACTCTTTAAATCGACATATAGCTTAGAACCTTACATTGGGATAAAAATGAATAGATTTATCAAATGTGCACTGACAAAATTTAGATTTGGCGTGTCTGATATCGCATGCCATCGCCTCAGGTATAGAAATGTTGCTGAAAATGAACAGATGTGTCGACTTTGTAACAGAGCAAGAGAAGATGAAATACATTTTTTGTTTTGCTGTCCTGCTCTGAGTGATCTTAGAATAAAATTTATTCAACCCAAATATTACACCGAACCATGTAATTTCAGACTAATTCTCTTGCTGTCAACAAGGAATGAGAATACACTTTGGAAATTAGCC
>CM065726.1:14352189-14357189 GCA_033310375.1 Conus canariensis
CTGTCAGGGGTGTGGGATGGTCGGCGTGTTTTGCTTAGTTTTTGGTGCTGAAGCTTACCGGTCACAGGAAATGGAAGAGGAGGGAGGGGATGTGTTTGTGTGTTGCGTTCGGAAGTGAAGAGGGAGGCGTGGTGGAGAGGGTGGGAAAAGGCCGCCATTTCTCAGTCAATAGATGACGATTTTTCCGAATGAAAGAATAGAAAACCGAAGAAACAAAAACCAAACAAACTGCCACTGCTCTGAGACCAACGTAAAATATTCTCCAGGTTATAAGCGAAGCTTGCTGACGTGGCCATTTTCGGGGCTTGACGGGCTGAGCAACACGGTTTTAAGCACTGGCCGAACCTATCCTCTATATCACGGGCAGATAACTGGTAGGTTAAAACAGAGTTCCGTTCGGGTTATCTTCCCCTACCAATATTACTTTCCACTGTCCAATCAAATTCGGTTTCCTGGAGCAGGAGTAGACAACCCGGGCCAGACTTATTTCTCTTCCGAAATGGCGATTGGTTCACTGACGTCCATTTAGTTGTAAATTCGATCTCAGTGTATTCCTAAGTTCAAACATGCGGAAGATTGAAAAGACTGAATTTCACGCACAAAGTAGAAGCGCATATAACTACTAAAATCAGCTGAATCTGGAAAAAACATGTTTTGTCCAGTGTGAGCCTGTGTGAAACCGTCGTACGAGAAGTGTTCTCCCGTACAGCGACGATCGACAACAGTACACGTACGTCAGGTTGTTCGAATACCCAACGTTGTGGACAGGTATCTACGTTAATGTCAAAGCATTATTGTCTTACTGTTAACGTCTGACTGCTGCCAAAGTTTTATTCTGTATTGATCTCGCAATGATTTCAATCTCTTTGTTTGAATGGCAGTATTCGCGTGTAAAACAAGGTGAAAGGTCAGATATGCGAATGTCCCAACTGTCCCAAGTGTGTCTTGCGTGTGGCTGGCCACGTCTGCGGAGTGCGGTACGTCTGGAAACTGTCTCAACACGGTAAATATCTCCTACGTCTGCTGGCCGTCTATGGGGACCGTCTACGGACGGTCCTAGTCTATAGTCACAGGGTCCAGAAGAGGGTGCTGTCGAAAAGTCAGCAGCTCTCAGTGTAAACAGATGACTAAGCAGGCATTGTGGGCATCTGGAGAGGAAAGAGGGGATCATTCGCTAGAGCGGAAGTGGATATAGAAGGGTAAAGAAAGGGGTGGTGGTGGCGGTGGTGGTGGTGGCAAGTGTTGAATGGGCTGGGTTCAAGCCGAACAGGCATACGTACTGACCACCACCGACGTGACTCGGCGGAAAAGTATGCTGCATAGGGTCTCCTCTGATAGATGACCTGACGGCGACCCAACGTTTCAGGTCTCCATGTCAGCTGTCTGTGCTGGCCTTGGTTCCCAATCTGATCTGTTGAAACAAGGCAGAAAAAAAAGAATCAAGCAACGAACTAAGCAGCCAGCCAGCCAACCAACCGAAGAACCAACGACATCTCTCCGTTCAATTTGTGAGCTTTCCCCCCTACTCTCCTGGAGTGAATTTAAATTACTGATGACACCAAGTCATTTACAGGCCATAATTTACCATCCATGGGCCCAAGTTAGTTAAAACCATTCCAGTTACCGTTGTTTATTACTATTATTATTATCATTATTATTATTATTGCTGTTGTTGTTGTTGTTATTATTATCATTGTTGTTATTATTATCATTGTTATCATCATCACCATCATCATCATCATCATCATTATCATCATCAACATCATCATTATCATCCTTATTATTATCATTATTATGATTATTGATGCTGTTGTGGTGTTTGTGAAAGCTAGCCACGAACCCATCATTATCATCATTAATAGTAGTAGTAGTAGTAGTAGTAGTAGTAGCAACAGCAGTAGCAGTATTTGTGAAACTGAGCCACAAAGCCAAGTCATACTTCAAAGGTTGAGAGAAGACCCCAGAAATGACGGGAGACCCAACCAGTCCTATCCGTTCCTGGCTCAGTGACGGCGCAGATGCCCCTTGCTAGAAAACGTTCACAGATGGCCGCTCCCATGGACGTGTTTCAAAAAAAAAAAAAAAAAAAAAAAAAAAAAAAAGCGATGAGTACCCATACAGCGAGCAGCCAGGCGTCTCCAATGGCACGATAGTAAGGACAGTACCTCCAGGGGATAGGCTTTCACAGAATCTTGGCCCTCGCTTCAATGCTGAAAAGACACAACGGGATTTTTTTCCAGCTAGCTTTCAATAGGGGCGTTACTGTCGTTGACTTCATTCTAAAGCATGGTCATGATTTACAACGGGGTCGGTGGGTGATGTGACATCGTAGAGGTCTTGGTAAGGTCGACGTCGTCTGGCATTTCTTGGGGGTGACAGTGAGTTCAGAATTGCGAAATGTGGATTTCACGGTTATGGGGGTCAGATAGAAGATGGAGTGGGGTGGTCCATGTGTTTGAACAGGAACGAACTCGAACGAACACGTGTGTGTATATGTGTATAAGCGTGCGTGCGTGCGTGCACGAGCGTGTGTGTGTGTGTGTGTGTGTGTGTGTGTGTGTGTGTGCGTGCGTGCGTGCGTGCGTGCGTGCGTGCGTGCGTGTGTGTGTGTGTGTGTGTGTGTGTGTGTGTGTTTGGATGTTACTTTTGGTGGTATGTATGTATCTGCGTATGGTGTGTGTAGTAGTAGTAGTAATAGTAGTGGTAGTAGTAGTAGTAGTAGTAGTAGTAGTAGTCTTTTCACAAAATCATGTGATATTAGACCAGAGAGAGAGAGAGAGAGAGAGAGAGAGAGAGAGAGAGAGAGAGAGAGTGCTTACCCGTGTGCATGCGTGTGTGCCTACGTACGTGCATGTATGTGTTTGCAGGTGTGGGTATGTACATATATAATCACAGAAAGACCGCCAGTATAATTTCAAAGTAAATACCTCACACACACACACACACACACGCACACACGCACGCACGCACGCACGCACGCACGCACGCACACACACACACACACACACACACACACACACACACTTGCACACCACACCACAGTTCTCGAACAAGTCACTTCAAATTTTCTTCAGCACTGGGTGATGGTGACGCCTTTGGTTGTCTGGCACCAGGTTTCAGGACTGGGTCTTCGTGGTCGTCTCTGGGGGCTTGACGTAGAAATCTCTTTTGTCTTCTTTGCCCACCTCTGGGTTTGGAATTCAGTCTTTCTTTCTCAGCTTGTCTTTTACGCCCTGTAAGGCCTTGCTGTCACTTCTGTCGCCCAGACCACGTTTCTTTCAACCCTACTCTGTCCTGCTCATTCTTCTCTCTCTCTCTCTCTCTCTCTCTCTCTCTCTCTCTCTCTCTCTCTCTCTCTCTCCTGTTCTTCTCTCCATCATGGCGTTATTCTCCTCTGTGTTCTTCTACTGTTACCCCCTCAGTTTATATAGGGATGGACACAAAGGCTATCTCTTCAGGCCATGCCTTTGTCCATGTTGCTTCTCTACCACCTTGTTCATACGTACACTGAATTCCCCTCTAGCTACAATATTTCACACATCAGCTTTTACACACATCTCTACCAAATTGCTTAGCAAACAATCACTTCGCACCAAACGGACATTGAAAATTCCCGCCAACTTCAGGAGGCACTTTCACACAGTAATTATCTATAGAAGCTAGGACAACGACGCCCACACGCATTCAACTAGCCTGACAGAAACCAACACAGTGCCCCACAGCAATACTTAATGAACAAGCCCAAGACTTCTGTTCTTTCAGTGTTTTAGGGGTGAACCAGACAGCTGTTGCTGGGTGTCCCGAGCACTTCTTCAACCGTTACGGGCTTAAGTTCTCACGCATCAAGTGTCGAAGAGAGAGAGAGAGAGAGAGAGAGAGAGAGAGAGACAGAGACAGAGACAGAGAGACAGAGACAGACAGACAGACAGAGGGGAGAGAGAGGGGTGGGGGGGGGGGTGGGGGAGGGTAGAGGAGGAGAGGATTAGCTGAAGGAGGAGGAGGAGAAAGAGGAGGAGACTGTGACGGTTATCGATACGGGTCATTGCTCTTCAAGCATGTTAAGCGGTACTTTGAGAGGAGGAGACTGTGACGGTTATCGATACGGGTCATTGCTCTTCAAGCATGTTAAGCGGTACTTTGAGAGGAGGAGACTGTGACGGTTATTGATACGGGTCATTGCTCTTCAAGCATGTTAAGCGGTACTTTGAGCTCTTATAACCATCCCCCGCTGTCTCTTCAAGCATGTTAAGCGGCACTTTGAGCTCTTATAACCATCCCCCACTCTGTCTTCAAGCATGTTAAGCGGCACTTTGAGCTCTTATAACCATCCCCCGCTCTCTCTTCAAGCATGTTAAGCGGTACTTTGAGCTCTTTTAACCATCCCCCACTCTCTCTTCAAGCATGTTAAGCGGCACTTTGAGCTCTTATAACCATCCCCCGCTCTCTCTTCAAGCATGTTAAGCGGTACTTTGAGCTCTCTTTAACCATCCCCCACTCTCTCTTCAAGCATGTTAAGCGGCACTTTGAGCTCTTATAACCATCCCCTGCTCTCTCTTCAAGCATGTTAAGCGGTACTTTGAGCTCTTTTAACCATCCCCCACTCTCTCTTCAAGCATGTTAAGCGGCACTTTGAGCTCCTTTAACCATCCCCCGCTCTCTCTTCAAGCATGTTAAGCGGCACTTTGAGCTCTTTTAACCATCCCCCGCTCTCTCTTCAAGCATGTTAAGCGGCACTTTGAGCTCCTTTAACCATCCCCCGCTCTCTCCTCCCATTCGTTCTTTCGCCTCCCCCCCTCCCCCCCCCCCCCACACACCTCCCACCTCCCCCATCTCCGCCATAGCCTGGCTCCATCGACCCCCGACCCCTTGTACCCCATACACGTCAGTATTCTCCCTCCCCTGTCATCCTGCCGTACACTCCACCTCACATCCCTCCCCCACCCCAACTCCCGATCCTCATTTTTGCATCATTAGAGAAACAAACAAATAAGCACCTTGCA
>CM065726.1:14364689-14367189 GCA_033310375.1 Conus canariensis
TAAGATAGAATGTAAAAGGTTTATGATTAGAAGATGTAAGAAGGTTATGATTAAGACAGAATGTAATAAGAGTGATGATTAAGACAGAATGTGAGAAGGTTTATGATTAAGACAGAATGTAAAAGGCTGATGATTAAGACAGAATGTGAGAAGTGATGATTAAGACGATGTATAGTATGTAAGACAGAATGTGAGAAGGTTTATGATTAAGACAGAATGTAATAAGCTAATGATAAGACAGATGTGAAAGGTTAGATTAAGACGAATGTAATAGGTGATGATAAGAGAATGAAGTTATGATTAAGACAGAATGTAATAAGGCTGATGTAACGAATGTGAAAGTTGAGATAGACAGATGTAATAGCTGATTAAGACAGAATGTGGAGGTTTGATTAGAAGATTAATAGTGATGATTAAGACAGAATGTGAGAGGTTTATGATAAGACGAATTATAGCGAGATTAAGAATGTAATAAGGTCGGAATCAAGTCTTCACAGCCACTGCTGCTACAACCACTACTGCTGCTGCCGCTGCCACGCACACTTCTCCCCCTCCTCTTCCTGCTACTACTACAACTACAACTACTACCGCTGATGCTGCTGCCACATACACTTCTACTACTACTATTGCTGCTGCTGCTGCCATACAAACGACTACTACTACTGCTACTACTGTTACTGTTGCTGTTACTACTACTACTACTACTGCTACTACTACTGCTACTGCCTCTGATAACGCCATTAGAGCTATGATAAAGTGTTACCACCGCTGTTGCTGCCTGCTTTATTTCAAGCAACTAATGAAGTGTGAAGTCAATGCTTTGAAGACTTTAGTGCAGACTGAATGTGGTGACACGGAACCTTGACCGTCGGCATTTATTCTTGTCTTTGAAGGCTTTCCTACCACAGAATAACACCAACAAGGAATCAGAAATAGTTCTTGGTTGCTTGTTGCCTCTTTCTCTTTTTTAATGTGGTTGATTTCTAACGCTAAACTCCGAAGATGAGAACTTCTTCGTTTCAAAGCATCTCGGTTCTCCTTGAAGTGGTCTTTTTTTTTCTCACGGAAACGAACAGTTGTTTTTTTAGATTTGATTGGCTCTCGGATATAATGGTACTACAATACGGTTTCAGTTTCTTTTCAACTTTCAAGAGTCGTTTCGGTCTGGGATTTGAACCCTGAATTTTCATTTGTGCCCACTACCAACTTAAAGTGCTTCAAGTTTTGAATTTGAAGTTGTGTGTGTGTGTGTGTGTGTGTGTGTGTGTGTGTGTGTGTGTGTGTGTGTGTGTGTGTGTGTGTGTGTGGGTTGGGTTGGGTTGGGTTGGAGGGGATGGGTGTGTGTGGATGGAGTAAAGTTAGGAGGAAGGGAACGGGCGGAAGAGTGGGCGCGCGTGCGTTCGTGCGCACGTGTGTGTGGGTGTGTTGCGTTACCGCACGTGTGTGTGGGTGTGTTGCGTTACCGCACGTGTGTGGGTGTGGATGTGTTGCGTTACCGCACGTGTGTGTGGGTGTGTTGCGTTACCGCACGTGTGTGTGGGTGTGTTGTGTTACCGCACGTGTGTGTGGGTGTGTTGCGTTACCGCACGTGTGTGTGGGTGTGTTGCGTTACCGCACGAGTGTGTGGGTGTGGGTGTGTTGCGTGACCGTGTGAGTAAGAGTTCAAGAGGGGGTGCAAATTCGGTCCAAGTGAACAGGTGATAGAATACTCGAATTTAAGTCACCAAATGTGACGTACACCCGAGGAACGTAACACTGCAATATAAACACAACAAGAACTTTCTTTTAACGATAGAGAGACCCCAGGATCAACGGGGGGGAGGGGGGGGGGGGGGGAGAAAAATGTACACGAGTATTGGGAGAGGAGAGATTGAGAGGGGTGACTGATAATGAGAAAAATGGGGAAGAGGGTGAGGGGAGGAAGGACGGAGGGAAATCGTGTCTGTACGTAATGGACGGTCAATTGGAAATTCATAGGAGGTCCTTCGATACTGGAAACAAAAACTCTATACACGGTCAGCCTACGTCTGCACAGCAACGCTGCAACACACACGCTTGAGCCTCTGAAGTTTTGCCCACCTCATTAGTCTTCGCTTGAAGAACAGAGCCAGGGCACTGCGTATCTAAAACAAATTACCCACCCTACCCACCACACAATCTCTTCCCTGATTTCGCGCCTGACATACTCTCCTCCAAGATCGCGATAGCGAGCCCATATCAACAGTCTACAATTGTTGTTGCAGACGCAGGTTGGGTTTCTCCGACCAGCGAGCACAAGTGCCTGTATCCAATTTTTGATTTCGTCATGACCTTTCCTGCCCACCGGTGACTATCAGAGATCCGTACGGCTGTTGACGACCGCGATAGCCGTATTGAACGGTGGAAGAAGGGGGGTTACCTTGTCACAGTCGCCACTCGGGAGGGATTGGGTCAGATTGTCATGAAAAGTCCGTTTGTCTCCCCCTGACGGTGCCCGGGATGTCACGTTGCTAAGCCGGGC
>CM065726.1:14369689-14374689 GCA_033310375.1 Conus canariensis
GGGCTCAAGCAAGAGGATGTGGTGATCCTCCTTTCATGTCATTACTGATTTTGGAAGTAGCTGCCAACGGTTGGCATGGCCTGTTTGACTTCACAGAACTCTTGGCTAGTCAGGAATAATGTTACTTTCTCTTGTCTAGCCATCTTGTCGCTACGCTATCAATAAAGGCTACACAGATTGTCAGGGGCGGTTTTCATTTTCTGAAATTCTGTTTTCTGAAGACAATAGAGTGAATTCTGTTTGTCGCCAAGAGGATTGACACTGACATCACACACACACACACACACACACACACACACACACACACACACACACACACACACACACACACACACACACACACGAGGGCCGGAATAACTCAGTTGGTAGAGCGCTGGACTCGTGATCCTGGGGTTGCGGGTTCGAATTTCGGTACAGGGGGATTTTTCCCTCGGAGTTAACATTGGTTCTGACTCCATTCCCCATACAGTCCTTCGAATGAGACTATAAACCGAGGTTCCGTGTGTGAACGCACGCACAACATCTTGCACACACGTCAAATCCCATCACCAACTTTCGGAAGAGAAGGCCAGTTTGGCCGTTGATATGGATGACACGTTACACATAGCATGCACCTTCTCCGAAGATGGAGTATGGCTGCCTTAATGGCGGGATAAAAAAAACAAAAAACGGTCATACACACAAAACTCCACTGCCTGTTTATACAGGCAGTGTCCGCAGGAGTATCAGCCTGCGTACGCAGAAAGAAAAAAAGAACACACACACACACACACACACACACACACACACACACACACACACACACACACACACACACACGCTGCTGTCTTTCTAGGTAGAAAAAAGGTGGAAGGGGTTGGGGGGGGGGGGGGGGGGGATTCCTGCCCCATACTGAGAAGTGGACTGTCACCGGAAATATCGCAGTCGTTACTAGGGCAACCATTTGTCTTGAAAACATTTGTTCACAACGCTGAATTTGAATTTCATGGGTCAGAACAATGCCGTTAACAGAGCACAAATAAAAGCATGTAGTAGCTCTCCACGTCATGTACTAACTGGATCGCAGCGCTTTTGGTTTGTGTACCATACTTTTGTACCGCATGATACAAAAATTATCAGCGACATGGAATTTTGGGCCTTTGAGAAACGCTGACAGCAGAACTCCAAATGGATTTGGATATGACGAGGGAGGAAGGGTCCTGACCATGATGGTGAAATCTCACATAAGGTTTATGAAATACTGGGCATCATTTATACAAGCCGCTACCAGTACGTTGTCATTGTAAGTTTATAACATACATTTGTCTTTCTACTATTAATGTTATGTTGCAAGATGTGACAACGTTGGACTTAGTTGAATTGAATGTCTGAACTTGATCATCTGTGCCCCACAAAACCTCTGGTTTTCATATGGCAATAACATATGTTCATGCTCTTGTTCTCTTCTTCTTGTTCTTGTTCTTGTTTTTGTTCTACATGAGAACACCAGTAAGAAGACAAGGGTTGCAAATATTTGCCAATGCTCAATTTACAATGCTTTGCTTTGGAAGGAGAGGAGGTAGGGGTGGGGGGGGGGGGGGGGGAGAACATCTAAAACATTCAGTGCATTCCATTTTTTTAGTAAGTCCTTTAAAAGTTAATTCTTGGTGGCAGAACTAATATGATAACACATGGTCGTACGGTACGGAGCACTTGAGCACGTGAGCACTTGTGTATGCTTCTTCCTGTTTCTATCTTTACTCGGTCTCTGGTTAGAAAGGAGGTAGAAAGAGATGGAGGAATGGAGAGCATATTAACAGGATTGTCTCCCCCCACCACCCCACCCCCTTTTCTTTCCCCATTTTTTTCACACACAACGCAGCAACCACCTCCCTCCCCCTCCCCCCCCGTCCCTCTCCTCCTCTCCCCCTCTCTCTCTCTGTCTGTCTATCTGTGTGTGTCTCTCTCTTTCTCTCTCTGTTAGTCTGTCTCTCTGAACATTCCCCTTCTCCCCTTCCCTATTTTCCGCCCGTCCATTTTTTTTACTCTCTCTCTCTCTCTCTCTCTCTGCCTGTAGGGCTAGGCTGGTCACATCGTAAGACGATCGGGCCTTCACGGGTGAGGGCGCCAATTGACCTAAGTCGCTTAGCGGGTCTTCCAGCTATCATTTAGCGATCGTCTGCTTCAAGTGGCCCGTGAAGGGATCAGCTAGTGGGGACCGCCCGGCGGGACAGAGAGAGAGGGAGCGATCCGTGATTGCCCCATGGCTCTGTGTGTGTATGTGTGTGTGTGTGTGTGTGTGTGTGTGTGTGTGTGTGTGTGTGTGTGTGTGTGTGTGTGTGTGTGTGTGCGTGCGTGTGAGTGTGTGCGTGTGTGTGTGTGTTGTGTGTGTGTGTGTGTGTGTGTGTGTGTGCGTGCGTGCGTGTGTGCTGTGTGGTGTGTGTGTGTGTGTGTGTGTGTTGTTGTTGTTGTTGTTGTTTTTGGTAGTCTCTGCTCAGGGGAAGTGGATGGAAGGGAGGGGAGGCAGAGAAGGAGGAGCAGGAGGGAGTTAGGGAAGGGGGAGGGAGTTGGGGAAGGGGAGGGGGGAGTTAGGGAAGGGTGGGGGGAGTTGGTAAAGAGGAGGTTGATCGCATGGCCAGGGATTGGAAAAAAAAAGAAACGGTTTGTGTTCGCTGTTATTTCTTATAACTAGATTTCGGTTTTTATATATCTAATTTGTTCATTTATCTATTTATTCACTCATGTAATTATTTGTTTATAGTTATTGTCACGTGACGTGGCTTGTGTTCAGTCTGCATGCAGACGTATACCTACGAATCTGGGCATTGTACGTTTAAAAGGAATTTAAAGTAAATCCGCCAGAAAACAGAGACAAACAGAATACAAGACGATACACGACACGTTTGGGCCTCTTAGGTCTTCTTCAGGCAAGATAAACAACATTAAGGACAATTCTCAAATGCAGTGGAAGATGTGCGTTGGATTTGTACGGGTACTTTTGACGGTCTGTTCGTTCGTTTGTTCAGCTGTCCACAAAATAACTATATAAAAAATGAAATGATTCTTGAACATCAACTTTTAAAGGACTATCTATATCGTGAAATGACTCCTTTTCCAGAATAACGACCAGAGTTGCTGCAGAGCCGGCAGTGGGTCTGGAGCCTAACAACGTGGCAAGATCCGACAGTGAGGATGCCCATCATATCACTGAGCCCCTCCACCCCACCCCCGCCCCACTGGCTGAACGTGAACAGCGGCCGCTTGATGCCAGCCTGCCCAAAGTCTGCAGGTCTTCATGAGACAGTCAGCGGCGTAGCACACCTTCACTTGGACCAAAGATAGTACGCCCTTCGGACGTAAGGCGTACTATCTTTGCTTGGACCCCTAACGTTTACGTCGTGCTGTCTGAGATTGTCTTCACTGGTGTTTGAATATAAACTGCACGGGTGTGTGTATCATTAGAGTCTTAATGGTTAGCTTCAACTTTCTCGTTTTTTTACAAAACAAAGTGTCCTTTCTTTCTTACTTTTTGTTGGTGACTTTACTATGTTTTATAGTGCGTTCCATTCCATTTGGATGACTCTGAAAAATCCTCGAAGAGCTCTTTTTTATGTTCATCTTGTGTGTGTGTGTGTGTGTGTGTGTGTGTGTGTGTGTGTGTGTGTGTGTGTGTGTGTTGTGTGTGTTGTGTGTGTGTGTGTTGTGTGTGTGTGTGTGTGTGTGTGTGTGTGTGTGTGTGTGTGTGTGTGTGTTCCTGCTTGACCTAATCCTCCCCGTCGGAAGAGCCTTCATTGCAGATCTCCAGCGCCATCGATCTGGGGCTGTCCATTTTGCCTTCCCCGGGACGTTCTGCCGTTTGTCAGCTTCTTTTCCATTCTCCTTCGCCATGCTCTGCTGGCTTTCCTCTGTTTGGTCTTCCCCAGGATTTCAGAGCAGTGCGTGTCGTGCGATGTTGTCAGGACATTGGCGCAGAATGTATCCCCGTACACCACCACTTCCGGGTTCTGACGGTGTCCCCTGCAAGGCTGTGGTGGGTTCTGCGCGAACGTTGTCCAGAAGGGGTTCCTTTTTCAGTCCGTTTGATACAGAGTGTTTAGTCACAGGCAGTTGTTAATGAAGACCTGCAGCTTGTGTTCCAACCGCTCGGCGAATCTCCATGTCTCTGAGCCAAACCACAGGACCAGCTTGACCTTGATGCTGAACAGTCTTATGTTTAGTGGAGAGGTAGATGACGGTATTCTAACAGATGGGTTTGAGGACAGCGAACACAAGTTTTGCCTTGGTTTTTCTGATCTTGACGTCCTCGTCTGCACCTTCTGTCTTAGTGACGATGCTTCCGAGACAGGTGAAGAGGCTGACATCTTGTTCAGCTTGTTCTCCGAGTTGAGCTTCGCTATCAGACTATGTGATGTTTCTAGGTCTTCATCCACCTTTGATAGCGTCTGGCAGTGAGTTCAATGACTCTGAAACAAACTAAGCTGATTTTAACGACACCTGGCGGGGGAAAAAAAAACAGTATGTGGGGTGGCCCCAGGACGAGCTCAGTCAGTTTTGTTGCAGAACCGCGGTGCAGATCTATACTACCTTGGCAGAGGTCTACGCCTTTCCCAAGTGCCTTCTAGTGTATCGCTTATTTATTTGTTTTCTTACTTACTTATTTATTTATTTTCTATTATAGAGGCTGTGCACCTTACAGCTGAGTGAACTGGGGTAACCTCTTAAACAGTGAAGGTGTCAATCTGGTGACTATGTTCAGTCATGTTTAACCTTCTCGACTGAAAGTGGGGTGACCCTAGATAGGAATTTGAAGCAAGCGAATAAAGGTTAGGTTACTAGACCACCAAACAAACAGACAACAACACAGAAACAACTTTGAGGTCTTTTGCAGACAAGGCCAATGAAAACGACAAATGAAAATATGGAATTATATATATTAAACAAAAAAATGTGATGCATTGTTTGTTTATCTATGTGTTCAGCCAATCGGTCACTTATTATTTCTTAAAGGACATCAGTTATTC
>CM065726.1:14379689-14397189 GCA_033310375.1 Conus canariensis
TTGTTTGTTTTGTGTTGATTTTTGTTTCTGTTGTGGTTGTGCAGGACATAAAACGTGAAGTGTTAGCAGTGAGTGTTTTCACTCACAGAATACATGAGGCAACAACAAACGAGGTCAATGAAGAGTTTGACCCGGATGCGCTGAAGGACGGGTGGGCGAGCTGAGCTGCTTTTTTTTTTCAGATGTATTTGACTTGGCTCGGTTTTTAGTTAGGGATTTCAGTGGTGGATTATGGTGATAAGGTGATCTTCTGATATGGGAGAGTAGGAACGCGAGTGCTCCTTGCTCAAATTACATGACGTTGCTATGTGGGGTGTGTGTGCACAAAAATAATGGCTGAGCATGTTTCCCATCGACGTGCACTTTGACCTTTATGACAACATTTATCGTGTTTATGTGATAGAGAACGTGGAGTGCAAGTTGTAAAGAGGTCAACGAGACTGGAATGTTTAAGCTTCCTTTTTGTTCTCTCTCTCTCTCTCTCTCTTCTCTCTCTCTCTCTCTCTCTCTCTCATTTACAAACATTGTAGTGTAGGTCATATTATTGTAAACACTGTATTATATAACAAAGTAACTCTTTGACCCATGATACAATTAATCACACGTCCAGATCATCAAACCCATACCAAATTGCCTAGCGTAAGTGGCGATCTAAGATTTTATTATAAGGAAAAAGTTCACAAATTTCTGTTGCGTTTTTAGAAAACCTGAGTTGTGTGTGTACTTTGAGAGTTGACTTCATTGGGTGATAGCCCTGATATAGCCCTTTACGAGCAACATCATCTGTCGTTTCCTGTTTAGTTATGTGATTTGTTCACGCCTGTTAACTTCATTCTGATGAGAGAAAGAGACGTCAACGTTCATCTGTTGGCTGTATCCCCTGACCACATTAACTTGATCAACGTGACTTGACTTGAGTTCTGTTAAAAAACTCAGTGACGATGGAAAGATTGTGAGCCCGGTTAGCTCAGTCGGTAGAGCATGGGACTCTTAATCCCAGGGTCGTGGGTTCGAGCCCCACATCGGGCGATAATTTTTTTCTCCCTTCATGATTCAATATGAAACAGGTGGTTAAAGTTCTGTTATTACGTATCGATCTGGAACTGTGAGCATAACATGTAATGGCACAGTTGTGCGTCACTTTGCTACACAAGCTGTTGATGACCAGACTGAAAGAATAAGCAGACGGTGTGTTCACTTGTGAGGAGCAAGAAGAGCTGGCAGGAATACCGAGCGTTTCGTACACCAATGAGAAGTCGTTACATTTACCGGTGCATGGCGTAACAGTCATAGCGCTGCATAATCACAGAACATTTCTCTTCTGGTCCCTTGAGTTCCTAGGCAGCAGTTATCTTGCTTGTGTCAAAGGTGAAGTGGATTAGAAACAGGAGAAGCAGAATGAGAGACAATGTTGTGTTAGCTTTGTTTTTGGAATTTGGTCTCTTTCTGTTTTATTTACATACATACCGGCAGTGTCCAAAGTTTTCTCCCCATCAGAGGAGATAATGTATTGATATAAAGAAGCTCGATAAATAGCTCCCATCCATATTGCATCGCCTTTTTATGGCACAGGGGGAGTATAGTCTATCCGCCTGCCTGCCTGTCTCTCTGTCTGTTTGCCTGTCTGTCTGCCTTCCTCCAGCTCCCATTCATGTTGCACCGCCTTTTTATGGCACAGGGGGAGTGTAGTCAGGTCATGGTTCTGCTTTCCCCACAGACTGACGCTTTCTGCAAGAATGTGGCAAAAGTCTGGGAGAACATAGATCACAACAGTACACATTCTCGTTCTTGTTCTTGTTATTGTTCCTTTTCTTTTTCTTCTTCTTCTTCTTCTTCTTCTTCTTCTTCTTCTTCTTCTTCTTCTCTTCTTCTTTTTCTCACTCACGATTTCGGCTCGGGCAAGGCGTGGATTTGCATTGCAGAGAAGATGAGAGAAAGTGTCTTGATCTAAATCATTTTAGCGCTGTTTGTCATAATGATTACAATCATTACAATTATCCTGAAACCAAGGACATACAGTTGTTTTTCTGTTGAAAAAGATGCTGACATAATATTCATTTCAATATCCAATGATAAACATTATAGCTGCTAGTAACACTAATCAAGTATCACCTGTGGTTCCAATGGTCACTTTGTAAAATTAATTTCTTTTCATACACATCTATTCTTTAACTGTTTCTGATTTGAAATATTTTCTGAAAATATAGCGCTTCAGCAAAAATCGTCTGTTTTAAACGTTTTTCTTTTCTTTGTTGAATAACCTTGCTTCTGGTGGCCAGCTGAAATGTACACAACACGAAACAGAATCCGTCTTCCCTCATACATCCTGTCCTCGTTATCAGTCCACACACACACACACAAAACACACACACACACACACGGACGTTTGATATGACCATCCACACAAATGCATAGGTACCCCTCCAAAACGGTTTTTTTCCCAAGACAGACTGAAACTGCACACGCAACACAAGGACACAGAGGGAAAGAAATCCCGCTTCTTTATTTCATTGTTTTATAACCCAGCGGAAGTGTAGCACGTGTCTTCTTCCTTACTCCCCATCCTACCCATCTCCTTCGTCAAACTTCAAACACTTCCTTTTTTGCTGACCTTTTCTTTTTCATTTTCGTTCTTCTTGTTTTGATTTTTTTTTCGTGTTCATTTTGTTCTGTTGTTGCGCAGGTCGTAAAACGGGAAGGCTTAGCAGTGACTGTTGGTTTTCACTCACAGAATCGATAATTTAGGCAAACGAGGTCAATGAATAGTTTGACCCGGATGTGCAAAAGGACGGGCGAGCTAAGCTGGATTTTTTTAAAAAAGGGTATTTGACTTGGCTCGGTTTTTAATTAGGAATTTCAGAGTTGGATAGTGGTGTTAAGGAGTCACATCTTCAGCCCTGATAGGGGAAAGTAGGAATGCAAGTGCTCCTTGCTCAACATACAGGACGTTACTATGTGGGGTGTATGTGGACAAAAGTAATGGCTGCGCATGTTTCCCATCGACCTGCACTTTGACCTTCAGCTCTCCAAGACAACATGTATAGTGTCCATAGGGCAGATAATGTTGAGTTTAAACTGTAAGAAGGTCAACAAGACTCTATAGACTGTTAACATTTTGTCTTTGCTTTTCGTCTCCGTCTCCTTTATTAATACATATTGCATATTATGCCAGGTTATAATAAATATTGTATTTTATAACGAACAAAAAGGTAACTCTTTCTCTCATGATGAAGTTAATTACACGCCGATATCTCCTAACCGAAACCAAATTCCCCAGCATAAATGACAAAACAGAGCACACAGAAAGAACAATGAGACATCTGTATCATATGTTTGTTCGGTGTTCTCTGTGTTGGTATTTCTTCTTGGCGATTTGGTGTCGTAAGCAGCATTCGTTTGGAGTGATTGGCGTGTAATTAATGTCATCACTGGAGAAAGACTTACCGTACTCGTTCATTGTTTACTGTTCATTATTCCCTGCCCCATTAAAGATCTCTTTTCACAGTATTATAATGGTTATACGTAGTGCTGGGACTTACTTGATGTCAGATTTACACACTGTGCAGAAGACTCCATGAAAACCTTGTTCAGAGATAGATGTCTCACTTGATGTGATATTTGAACTTTTGAAGTGAGCTGAACATTTTTCATTTGATCAAAGACTTTACATTAGGAAGATTTTAACGAAATTCCAATGTGTTTTTAGGAAATGTGTTTCAATGAGTTGTATGTGTACTTTGAGAGTTGACTTCCACGGGTTGACAGCCCTGACAGCAACGTTATCTGTCTCTTCGGTTCACGCCTGTTAACTTCATTCTGATGAAAGAAAGAGACGTCGGAGTTCATCTGCTGATTGTGTCCCCTGACCTCATTGAACTGATCAACGTGACTTGACTTGATTGAGTTCTGTTAAAAAAACTTATTAATGATATCAAGGTTGTGAGCCCGGTTAGCTCAGTCGGTAGAGCATGGGACTCTTAATCCCAGGGTCGTGGGTTCGAGCCCCACATCGGGCGATTTTTTTTTCCACCCTTCATGATTCAATCTGAAACAGGTAATTAAAGTTCTGTTATTACTTACCTATTTGGCACTGTGAGCACCACATGTAACGGCGCAATTATTGTCATTTTGAGTGTTACTCAAGCTGTTGATGACCAAACAGTGACAATAAGGAGACGGCGTGCTCACGTGTGCCTGAGCCAGGAGAGCATAGGACCGTTTCATTGACCAATGAGAAGATGTTAACGGAGTAACACTGGTAGCGGTGCACAACTACATAAGACTTCCCTACTGACCTGTAATGGTTACAGAAAAACGTTAATCTTGCTTGTGTTCAAGATGTGGTGTTTAGAAACAGGAGAGGCAGAATCACAGACAGGGTTGTGTCAACTGTGTATTCGGTCCATTTCTGTTTTATTTGTTTGTTTTTTTTTCCTTCAGAGGAGATCATCTTTGATGGAAAGAAGCTCAACATATTATTAATGGAGCTTCCTTCAGAGGAGGAAAAAAAAACTCCTAAGAGACCGTACCACAGACTACGTCGGTTGGATGAAAACGATGGAGTTGACGAATGGAAGGACAAGCATGGAATGGTCAATACGCTCAACACATATATTCTTTGTGTCAAAAAATGAGTTTTTCTTAAATTCTTTTAATTTGAGTTTTTTTCTCAAAGTAAAATGTTTTTTTTCATTGATATATATATATATATATATTATATATAGTATATAACCTTATCGTTACTGCTGAGTGGACAGAGATGACCTTTCAAACCATAAAAACCTCCCCACACAGCTGAAGTCATGTGACTGCCGGTTGGTTTGGCAGTAGGTGTGTGTGTGTGTGTGTTGTGTGTGTTGTGTGTGTGTGTGTGTGTGTGTGTGTGTAATGTGTGTGTGTGTGTGTGTGTGTGTGTGTGTGTGTGTGTGGTTCTTTTTTTTTGTAGTTGTGATATACTTAAAATTTAAAAGAACTTATGAACATGAACATATAAGAAAAGATTCGTTTCCTGAACTCGGAGCCTTTAAATAGGATTATTACCTGCTGGGACTCTAAGCAGCCTGATTTCACTTGATGCATGGTTTATTTGAAATAGGTGACTCCCTGTTAGACAAAGCCCATTTAAAAACTTCATGAAAACAATGACTGGCTACTGAATGTAAGAGAGAGAGAGAGAGAGAGAGAGAGAGAGAGAGAGAGAGAGAGAGAGAGAGTCTTTATCCTACACACACACACACACACACACACACACACACACACACACACACATTCACAAGCGTGAGCGCACGCACACGCACGCATACACGTTCACTCATACATTTATATCCACATACATGTACGCGTGTATGCAAGTATGCGTGCAGACCAACACACACACCACACACACACACACACACACACACACACACACACACACACACACACACGCGCGCGCACTCTCTCTCTCTCTCTCTCTCTCTCTCTCTCTCTCTCTCTCTCTCTCTCTCTCTCCCTCTTCTGCTTCCTCTTTTGCTTTCCTTTTGCTCTCTTTTTTTGTTGCTTTTTTTTTTAAATGATAAAATTATACCATTGTGAAAATGTTCAATTAGATAATGCAATCGCCTTTACACTATGACAAACAGAACACACAACACACACACACACACACACACACACACACACACACACACACACACACACACACATCATAAGTATAATAAATTCAGAAAACACCACAAAGCATATGAACTCAAACGTTTATTCACTCCAATTCTAATAAATAGTAGAACAATAAGAAAATTGAATAAATTAGTATCTAAAATAACTGCATTAAGGTATACAAGCGGCTATAGCTCTCAAAAATCAAGGAAGCAATTTTTGCAAATTGATTTATTAATAAGTCGTGAACACATATTTTTTCGTTTGATCGAAATATTTGCTTTAAGTGAATTTTACTTTCCAATGAACACTCTGGCTTGAACACATGCTTAGTGTATGTTGTTGCTGAATATTGTTTAAATAGCACACGCTTTTCATTGTTTATTTTGAAGTAGAAGCGCCGTTTGTATTTCATCATCCGGATGTCAATAAAATCCGGCTACACGAGTAGCGATGCCATGAAATCAATTTGAATCAAACATTTGAAAAAATCTGAATATAATAACAATGACTTTTAAAGAAACTAAAACGCATGGAAATTCTATTTTTCAAGATAAAAGAAAAGTTAGCTCAGGCACAAAATGATATAAAGTTGAAAGATGTTCTCTTGAACAATGTCTTTTAAATGTGCTTTTTGCGCATGCCCTGGTGTTTGTACGCGTGTGGGCGGGGATGGACGGAGGGGGGGGGGGGGGAGGAGGTGGTGTGAGGGTTGCGCTTGCTGTTGTTGTTGTTGTTGTTGTTTGTTTTGTTGCTGTAGTTGTTGTTGTTGTTGGTGGTGGTGGTGGTGATAGTGGTGGTGGTAGTAGTGGTGGTGATGATGGTGATGATGGTGATGATGATGATGATGATGATGATGATGATGATGATGTGTGTGTGTGTGTGTGTGTGTGTGTGTGTGTGTGTGTGTGTGTGTGTGTGTGTGTGTGTGTGTGTGTGTGTGTGTGCGCGCGCGCTCGGCCGGCGCCTTTTTCTCCCTTTACACGTTAGCTATTACCAAAGCTGTTATGTCTCCAACAGTAATCTTTCTCATACTACGCAAAATAAGTGTTAGAGATAAAACAACATACACAGAACATGAACACTTTTGTTATCATTTTCTTAAACTGAAGTTTAAATGGATTTCATTCTGGGACGGAGGTAGAAAATCAACTGAGATGATTCATTTTAGATGTTGTTTTTAGAAAATAAATACGTTGATAGTGGATAATAACATCTGTGATATGTACATAGTTGGAATGTCACAGTATGAGACTGGCAAATGGAGCACAGTTGACACACACTGATGTGCTACAGGGAAAAAATGTTGCATAAATTAAATATACAAATGAGTGTATGGGAAAAGAAAATAATGACACACATAGAGACAGACAGATAAACAGACAGACAGACAGACAGACAGACAGACAGACAGACAGACAGGCTATAGCATGAATGCATTGATATTCAAATGCATTCTTGATTATGGGAGAGAGAGAGAGAGAGAGAAGAGAGAGAGAGAGAGAGAGAGAGAGAGAGAGAGAGAGAGAGAACGCCAAATAAATAAACGTGCATTGGATATCATGAGGTTTGGAATGAATTGGTTCCAATGGAATCACAATGAGATACTAACACATTCTTCTTGGAATCACAGCAAACCCAAACTTCAACCGCAAAAATAACTGGGAAAGGATGTTGGGGGGGGGGGGGGAGGGGGGGATGGGGGGGGGGAATTTCCCAAGGGAAGAGAGGGCCTTGACAATTCACTGCAATAAATAGCACATCTCACAGCAAACACAGACACGGTGTCAATATCAGCAGTAGTAATAAGTACAACGAGAAACATTGTGTCTGATGACCACCAATTCTCATCAACAACAACAACAACAAAAAGCAGTTCATTGATTACTTTGAAGTATAATAACGGCCCCAGCTCTATCAGTATGTACAATACTTCGCATTTCTTTGGAATTGAAGGGTTAATACAGAATCAAAGAGTTAGCTCCACTTTGTCTCGTATAAGTTTGATGACAGCTTTTTTAGGTTACCGTCCTGTGCATCATTTCCTCTCGAGTTTCTTGCACGCGACGTCAGTCTTTGGGTGTTCTGGAGAAGGGCATGGGGAGGGGGGGGGGGTGGCAGGGAGGGAGAACGGGAAAAAGAGGTGCGGTTCAAGTGGTGCTCACCACAGGAGGAGTAAACATTAGGGAATACTGGACAATCTGAAGACACACGATGAAAGGGAGGGGTTCATAATGGACTGACCCCCCAAAACTCTGACGATTGACCAATCAGTTCTGTTCAGATAAGAATGGACCTCCAAGCCAGGGAACTAGGCCCCCACGACCCGCAATATGAATTCAACAACGAAAACACAGCAGTATGCAGCATAACAAACAACAGACTTGTTACAACACTCATCATAATCAAGGCATGCCATTGTACAGAAACTAACCCCGCGATGACAACAACAGCATGGATGAGGATGGCTGTAAGCGATATGTATACTCTTCTTTTGAACCAGGTTAGGGTCAGACTTTGATCTGAGAGAGAGAGAGAGAGAGAGAGAGAGAGAGAGAGAGAGAGAGAGAGAGAGCAGGTATGGGGAAAGAGGCTCGGACAGGAGAGAGAGAGAGGACGAGGCATGGAGAGGGAGGGGGAGGGGTGTGAAGAGGAGAGGAGGGAGGAGAGGAGAGAGGTGTGTGCGCGTGGCATAATCCCGAGGCCTCCGCATAATACGCCGCTACACACGTGCATGTGACCTCACCGTGCATACACCCCGACCCCGACCTTTCACCCCGACCTTTCCCAGTATTGCTCCAATGTTGAGGGGAGAGAGAGAGAGAGAGAGAGAGAGAGAGAGAGATATGAGGGTAGGAAGAAGGTGGGGAAAGGGGGAAAGTAGAGAGAGGGAGAGGGAGGAGTCGTTGGGTGTGAGGTGGGGTGGTGGTGGGGGTGGGGGTGGTGGGGGTGGTGGTGGTTAATCGGAGAACAGGTACCCAATCCATTCAGCGATAACCTACAGGGAGACAACATCACTGACAATGCATGCTTGAGGTCCTTCAAGGCCTGGGCGGCTAATCTGAAAGGCGAGGATCTCCATCCCCTGACAGTCAGACAGGTAGGCTATCACCTTCTCATAGACCTGCATCGCCAATCAGCCCATGGAGTAGGGAGGGCTTGGGGGGGGGGGGGGGGGGGGACAGAGTGGGCAGGGATAAGGGGGGCACAGGAAGAGGGGTGGGGGTGGGGGTTGGGAGGATAGGTCAAGGAATGTATGAGGGAAGGTATGGGAATATTGATAATTATGGTGGTCGACTAGAACTTGTGGCCTGTTAAAAAACGTGCCGAGTCGTATTTATTGAGAATGCAATATTTCGCCCCCCCCCCCCCCCCCTCCCTCGTTTCTCTTTTTTTTTAGGTAGCAGGTCCCCTGTGTCATCCAATCATCCTCGAGAGAGTGCGTCATTTGTAGTTCTATTAAATTACCATTCTCACATCATTAGGAGATCCAAATTGCTGGAACAATGATGCAAATATTGCTCTCAACAGTGGTCGCACAAACACGAAAAGATTTTTGTCTTTGACATAAGAAATGCCAAGCGCCCCCATACCTACGGCTACCCTTACTCCCCACCCTCTTTTTTTTAATACTAACGACAGGATATCAATTTACAACATTCTGAACCACTCGATCGAAAAACTGTGGTAACGGTTTTTGCATTAAAACCGCTCATCTTGAAAGCAGCACAGCTGATTGTCCACAAGGGTTCAGCCAAAGAGTGCAGCTGAATACTCTTTCACACCGGCTTCCGAAAACAGAACAGGAAAATGCTCGTTGTCGGTCTGGGAGTATCAGCCTTTGGTGGACAGACACAGCCATGGACTGATGCAAAGCACAGAGCCGGGAATGGATGAACAAGAACTCGTTTTCCTTCAAAGACTGTTTCATGATAAATTGTTATATCATATCAGAACGTTCTCATTTCCCTTGGAAAACTGTTTCATAATAAATTATTACATGTGTACTAGAAAGTTCTTTCTTGTCCAGTTCACAGTATTTAAGCAGTTTATTCAGTAGACGGGAACGGGAAGAGCGGGGGCAGTGTTACAGGGAGGGGGGGGGGGGCGCTCGTGGGGACCGTCAAGAAGAGAGGAGATGGGTGTGTTCTACAAATTGTCACTTCCAGTATTAACATTCCAACAGCCTCCATCCCTCCACCCCCACCTCATTCCGCTTCCCTCCCACTGACTCTCTCTCTCTCTCTCTCTCTCTCTTTTATCTATCGTGAACATAAAATGACCAGTTATAACTTGTCTTGTCCACTTCTCTCTTCTGTGTAAGATAACAATTGACCGTTGAAAATTGCTGGAATAGTGATTAAAAATGTAAAAAAAAAAAAAATGATACCTCCAATGGTAACATTACTAATAGAAATGTGTTGCTGATTAACAGTTCTCATTTGCAGTCTTTGCAGTCAAAAAGTAGACTAGAAAATAAAAAAAAACTAACCCAAAACAAGACCACCCCCCCCAAAAAAAAAAAAAATTGAAAAAATGTTCAGAGAGAGAGAGAGAGAGAGAGAGAGAGAGGGAGAGAGAGAGAGAGAGAGAGAGAGAGAGAGAGAGAGAGAGAGAGAGAGAGAGAGAAGATGACGCTGCGATTTGGGGCGACAGGACTCGTGATCATAAATTTATGAGATGTCTGTCAATAATTTAAAGTCCGTGAAGTACGTCTGACTTGAAGACGCGTGACGCTCCTTGTATTGAAAACAGCGACCATGGAGCCCCAGCCTTGATTGCCGTCCCTCCATGAGAGTGGAGAGCTACTAGGGGACATCACTCTGAGAGAGCCTCGAACAGGCTAAGAGATATCGCGAGAGCTCCTTGAGATAACGCGAGTCGTTAGGGACCGGCGTGATACCGGCAGATAAGCTCCACGCCCGACTTTCGGCCCCCAAAACAATGTTCACAAACTGAGGAAAGGCCGACAGGGGTGGGAGGATAGTCGAAGAGGTTCTCTGGGTCTAGATATCCCGTTCTCGCTTTTCTCCGGCTGGACGGATAGCTTACATTCTGTGAAACACTGTCCCGGATGCTACAACCCGTTTGAGTTTTACCAGAGAAAAAATCTAGGCATTCAGAAATTGTATCACCAAGCAGGAACCAGTACGGTAAATCAAATCATGTTGTTTACACAGGCTTACCCGCTGAATTCTCATTACTGTTGATCAAAGTGAAAGTAGTTAAGTGGTTTCATTCGTTCTGCTATAAATCGGTAATGACGTTTTTGATGCTAGAAGAATAAAAACAGTCTGAAACTTTGAAAACAAACCATGAAAAAAAACCTCATCAATCATCATCAGCCGGCGCCAAAATACCTTCAAATCAAAACTGACTTCCATCTCCCTTCCCACCCTCATCCACAAGGCCCACCCCTAAATCGTCCAGACGCTCTACTACTAGGGTCATACAAGGCTCGTGCCCATTGTATGCAAACACGCAAACACGCCGTGCAAATGTACCCCCCCCCCCCCCCCAACCTAACCGGCACGAGTTAACAGCAACCTTTTCTCTCTCTCTCTCTCTCTCTCTCTCTCTCTCTCTGTGTATGTGTGTATGTGTGTGTGTGCGTGCGCGCGCGCGCGCGCGCGCGCGCGCGTGTGTGTGTGTGTGTGTGTGTGTGTGTGTGTGTGCGCGCGCGCGCGCGCGCGAGTGTATGGCCCGACCTAGGCTGATAACGAGCTAGGCACTTTAATCGATAGCGGAGTGGTGGGGCCGTTTAGGGTTTGTCAACAGTCTTGACCCCGGGGGACTGGAACGTAGTCAAGAGCAGCGCGAGTGAAGAAGAAGGAGGAGGAGGGGGAGGTTGGAAAGGAGACGGGAGGGGATAGGGAGAGAAGAAGTGAGGGGCATGGATGAGGGAGGGAGAGGGAGAGGGGGCAAGGTATGGGAGTGGATGTGTGTGGAGGAGGAGGAGGAGGGAGGGAAGGACAAACGAGCGGGGAGGGAGGGTGGGGGGGGGGAGGGCGGAATGGGGTCCACTTTCCTTACTTCTGGTAATGTGGTTGCAGCGATGGCGAAGTAGTACATAAACAACAATGGGATTATTCATAACACAAAAAGGCGATGTGGATGCTTTGGTATCCGACAAAGATTAATACGGCCGTCTAAACAACTACAGTGGATTTTTGTTTGTTTGTTCCGATCCTAAGAACTCTGACACCGATAGCCAGAAATCGCTAAGGTGGGCTGAAACACAGGAGAGGGGAGAGTGGTGGGGGAAGACACAATGTCTTCGTGACGACGAATAGAGGGCAGGCGGGGAAAACCATCGATTCAATGGTTATTTTCAATCACATAGACCCGAAACTACAACCACATAGACTGTGTGAGGAGAATTGGTCATATGAGAAACAAACGGGCGCATTTCATCCAATCACAGCAAAGGAAAACTTGCAGCTCTTATCGCTAACAAGGGTTTTGGTCCCAACAAGTACAGGAAACGTCATTTTGATCCAGTATGGAACAACCAGATGGGATCTGTTTGATCATCTGATGTAACAACTGCAGGGCAATAAACACCTCTTTGATGCTGGAACTACCACTGAGGAAGAAACATCTCTTTGATCATCGACAAGAAACAACGGGGCAGGGTGAGGGGGTCTAAACTATGAGTATGATGTAACATAACGTAGCTTCAGTATGATGTAACATAACGTAGCTTCAGTATGATGTAACATAACGTAGCTTCAGTATGATGTAACATAACGTAGCTTCAGTATGATGTAACATAACGTAGCCTCACACTGTCATACATCACAAACTGGAATATAGTAATATCAAGGAACAACCAGTAACTGACCACACGCATTGATAGACTGACCGCAGTGCCTGACACACTGACCAAAGATGAATATAGAATCAGACACACAAACACTGGCATCCCTTTCTATTGTTACTGGAACAGATCGGGATGGAGAGAAAAACAAAAACACACACACTGAAACCAGTCGACAAACACACCACGGGAAAGAACAGATGATATGTTCAGTGGCGTCTCACTCATTAACAGAAACGTATCACAACATGACAATATTGCTTACATGTGTTCATGAACCGACACATAATCAGTATGCTGCGAAACAACGATTGTTAACATGTCTGATATGTTGATTCACAACAACCACATTTCTCAGTGGAATAAAAACGTTTTTTTTTTCTTCTAAAAATCAGGACGGCTTTGCTTTTTGAAATACAGACGTTAATAATTTAACAAACACACACACAAATTAGTCTGACATATACAACATGCTTCTTTCTTCGGAAAATATATTACTTTCACTGGAAGAAAAAAAAACACGATGTTGAAAAAAAAAAAAAAAAGCTAAGTTTAATGTCACGTCAGTCAAGTCACAATTCTCGTCAGTGCATTTTCTTGCATAAGTGTTTTTTTTTTCCCCATGCATATCGCAGAAAGGCCAAAATAGGCAGAGAAGTGACCATCCCACGTTGCAGACTCCGGCAAACAAACAGTCATGCCAATCACTCTCCAAAAAGTACCAGCGGTTTACCACCTCGGTCGCTTTCGGTGGTCGCAAAGGTCTCGGATATGCTTCATCAGTCCCATGGACTCTCGCAGAATCTCGTTTGTCTGGGCCAGTTCGTTCCGGAAACGGTCAAAATCTGCAGGACTGGCGTCCATGCGTCGGATACGTTTGTAGGCACACTCCGCCATTTGCAGGAAGTTGCGTTCCATCGCTGCGCATGTGCACATGGCCATGCCGTCATTTCCGTCATCCATGGGTTCTGCAAATAGTAATATGTGCCATGTTTGTTAATACTAGAGGAAGAATAAGAAAAATACTACAAATAAAAAGAACACACACACACACACACACACACACACACACACACACACACACACACACACACACACATGCACATAGACACATACACGCATGAACACACCCATACAGACGTACTCGTACACGCAGAGAGAGAGAGAGAGAGAGAGAGAGAGAGAGAGAGAGAGAGAGAGAGAGAGAGAGAGAGGAGAGAGCGTGCACACACGCGCTCTCGCATGCACACAGAATACATACGATGATAAAGGCACATCTACATTTTCAAGAGGAAGCATGGGATAGGATTTAGAGAGGGCTCAGTTGTGTATGAAGCTGACAACAATACGCTGACAAAAACCAGTCCTCCTTGATAACATCACATCTCTCAAATGCACCGCGTGCATCATGCTTAGGACGTGCGTTTTCCAGTTCTTACCCAGTCAGTTGAAAATCCAAGAGAAAGGCACGGAAGACAAACAAACCAACAAACTGCCCCCTCCCCAAACAAATAATTGAACAGAAGCACATACATCATTGTATGGTAAAAAAAAAAAAAAAAAAAAAAAAGCTCAAGAGCAGTGAGATGCATCGTACCTGATCTTTTTCTCTTGGGGGTGTAGCGACCGTTCTGCAAGGCCACGCGATTCGGGAACTCGATGCTTTCATAGATGTGCCGAGTGCTGGAAAAGAAAGGACCTCCCCTCTCGTCCTCCTCGTCCTCTTGTTCAGCAGCTTCCTTGCTTTCCTGGATCGCTGCCAGAGACGTCATCTTCTTCTGGAACTCCGCCAGGGACACAGCGGCGGCCTTGGAGGGGGTCCTCTGCCAAAAGGCTGCCCTTCCAGTGGATAGGGTGGGAACGGGAACGGATTTTCCGAGCCAGATCCGGAAGGACGAGGGCTGGGGTACGGTGAAGCAGGCGCGTCAAAATTTCGTAAACGGGGTTGGGCCTGCAGCATCTGGGGGCAGACTCCCTCTCCGTCAAAGACCAGTCTTTTCTTTGGTTTGGGGGAGTGAGAGTCGCGGCGTTGCTGTGGGTACTCTTCCACCGACAGTCTCTGGGACGTGGACGGCAGGTTGGAGACCGGGGAGCCGGGCATTTCTGAGGTTTTCAGCTTGGACTGCGGGGGCACTGCCGCCGAAGTGGCGGCCTCCATGAGCTGCAGGAAGTGCTGGTCCACGGGGGAGATGCGCCGGACGGTCGGGGAGGGCAGCACCTCCTGACGCCGGTAGGACGGCGTGGTCGGGGTGGAGGGCGGGTGGCGGGGGGTGGAGGGGGAGCGTTTGGTGGGGGTGAACTGACCCTGCAGTTTGCACAGCCTCTGGAACAGAGAGAGGTCACAGGTGTAGGCGATGAAAGGTGAAAAGAAGAGGTCACGCATAGTATTGTAGACTATGGCTGGTATAAGCAATGAAAGATGAAAGAAAGAGGTCACGTCTAGCATCGCGGACAACGGATGGCACAGACTACGAAGGATGACGTTAAGCTGGCGCCCGGAATGTTTTTAATTTTACAAATCAAGTGGGGAGAGGATTGTATTTCTCTACCTTCCCCTTGATCTGTGCAATATTCTAGATACTTTCGTCTCAACGCTGTCCTTTGTCGAGTACAGTTCGCGAGAGAATTGTTCAGCTAGCTGGGGCTGCCCTCTGTGATAACTATGGGTGCCAGCTTAGTGTTGTTCGCTATTCAGCCAGATGGCCTCGTCCACTGAACGTAGCCTTTGCCTGCACGCAGATCACCGTGCATGTGCTTCACACTGGAAACTCTTAACTTTGTCAGTGGCGAAATGTGACAGAATGACATTCTGTGGCAGCGGAGAGGCAGCAGAGAGCCAGACAGGTCCACCGGAAGTGCTGAATGCCTTCGAGTTGCCATGAGGAACTGCAAGTAGCGAAAGGCGTGGGTATTTCTTCTGCCCCCTCTGGAAATGTATGAGGATTGCCATCAGTTCCAAGAGTCACACAGAGAATCAGCATGAAGTCGTCTGGTTGAGACCGTTGCAATGAAACGTAAATCAAACACGTTGTTGTTAAACACTCTGATGAAAATTACGAGCCAAGGTTATTAAACGCCTTTGGGGAAAGAAGTCGATGTTGAGAAGCTAGGAGCCTTGTTTTCCTGCACACTCGATAAGAACAATCTTGTTCAGAAAGACATAATATAAAAGAAAACACATGTACTTTGGTTTTTAAGCAAAGAAACCATGAAAAACCTGCTCAAACTAAGTCCCTGACAATACACAATGTAATGACAATATGGTCCCTTTTACGTAACAGCAAAGCATATCGTTAAGAATACATATGTTACATAAAAGTTTAAGAACAGCCCTTACAAATTAAAATTCTTCTGTGTGACAGCTTAGACTTATTTTCTTGATCACAAGACATGACATCAATTATCGATTCAATGCAAATAAAAAGAAACAAAACTAAAGCTATCACTCTCCCCCTCCCTTCCTACCTCCACGCATACATTCTGTGCTCTCCTTTCTTCTCCCCACCGACCTCCCCACCCCTCATCCAAACGTCGCTTCCAGACAATTCTTTCATCCTGCCGACCCATCCATGTCTCACCTCCCACATCTGCCTCATACGCTCCTCCGAACAGGTGAGGTCATCGAAGGTGAACACTTCCGGAACCACTCGCTTGCCGTCGTTCTCAGGGGTCTCGGGTGGGGTGAGCACCTTCGGGCTTTTCTGACCTTCCGAAGGGGTGACGGAACCTGCCGGAATTCCCCGAGGAAAATCGTCGTCAATTGAGCAAGACCGCTGGGACGGAGACGATCGTGAGCAACCTGATAGAGGAGATGAAGACACTGTCACTGAGGCGACGCTGGAGGAGGTTTCAGACACGGACGGACTCTCCGAATGGTGGGTATGGGAACTCTGCCGCTCCTTGGCGGTGTCTTCGTACCGCTTGGGAATCTTGCAAGGGGAGTGAGTGCTCGCTACGCCACGCCGTTCTTCCACTTCTGGGACAGACAGGGGCTGAAAGGGAGACGACTGCTGATGTTTTTGGGAATGAAGGGCGTACTGTTCGTGGAGCTCAGCCTGGTGAGGATAGGACATGACGGAAAAGTGGGGGCCGCTCTGCGAACAGACGGGAAGGCATGTCTGCATGGGACTGGCGTGAGGCTGAGGATGGGGGGTCTGGGAGGAGCGGGGAGTCTGGCTCAGGGCGTCTTTCAGAGGGGAAGAGCGATTGTCGAACACTGCGGCCTCGTTCTCCTTCCTCCCGTCCAGCCTGGGGGGACCAGGAGGCTGACGGTCTATGGAAGGGGAGGATCGCGGATCGAACAGGCTGACCACGTCATTGTCTTTCAGCCTGTCCTGGAATGCAGGGGTGTCGGCGTCGTTCCTCTGCTCATAGGAACCACTGGAGATATTATCGACGTTCGGATCGAACACGCTGACGACATCGCTGTCCTTGTTCTGGTCGAACAGGCTAACGACGTCACTTTCTGTTCCCGTTTCCTTCGCCTTGGCAGAGCACAGCACGTGCACCACGGAGTCTGTCTGTGGCCCCGACCCCTCCAGGTCGTCCCTTTCATCCCCTTTCTTGAGGCTGCTCCCGGGGGTTCCATGGGATGTGGAAGGGGAGGGGGAGTGGGTGGAGGGCCCGGACTCGGACTGAACGGGGAGGCCGATTTCTTTCAGTTTCTGCAGAATTTCTGGAGGCACGAGGTGGATTGGGATGTAGATCTCAGAAGCCATGTCTCAGATCTGCAAAACAGATGGGAAGAACATTCAAAACACCGTCGACTACCTGCTGAATTGTAAAACAAAGAACTACGACATGAAACCTACAAACTTTGAAGTTTTAAAAAGAAAAACAGAACACAAGACCTTTCAATAAAAGGTTAAATGAAGACAGTTCAACCAGTTTATTTTCAAAGAAAAAAAAAAAGGCTGTTACAGCAATTGCGACAAACGTGTATGTCATCCACAGAAAATAAATAACCTGCTACTGAGAATAATTAATTGTTACATATGCACTCGCCGATAGAAATCAACAGAAAGACTCTCTCTCTCTCTCTCT
>CM065726.1:14402189-14404689 GCA_033310375.1 Conus canariensis
CATTCGCCCAGTTCTCTGAGCAGAGGTGCTGACAGCATTCGCCCAGTTCTCCACAGGACTGTGAAAACAGCTCTGAGCAGAGGTGCTGACAGCATTCGCCCAGTTCTCAACTAACAGGACTGTGAAAACAGCTCTGAGCAGAGGTGCTGACAGCATTCGCCCAGTTCTCCACAGAGCTGTTAAGAGCTGCTGATCTCCAACGGACATGAAAAACAACTCCAGGAACTGGCCAGACCACTCTCTCATAGAACGACCCACCTCCTCCCCTCCCCCACACCTCCCCCCCCCCCCATTCTGCGACCTGCGTACTCCTTCCTCCATCACCCCTCCCCCTTCCCCTCCCTTACCCACCCCCCTACCTCTCAGATAAGCTTCAGCGTTAATGCCACAAACAAAAGCTAACCCCATTCTCCCCTCTCCCCCCTCCCCTCCCCACTCCTCCCCCTGCTGTGCGACCTTTTTTCTCCCCCACCCACCCCACCCCCTTTTCCCCTTGTGCCTTCAAGCCTCAGTATTATTAATAACGTTCCCCTTCTTCTCTGCCAACCGGAGAGAAAGCATCCATGCACGAGTGATTAGTAGGGTTTGGATCCGGGGGTGGGGGTGGGAAGGGGGGTGGCGCAGAAAAGATAAGTACCCTACGGGTTATCGAAGACCCAGGGAAGGAGATAGAGAGAGAGAGAGAGAGAGAGAGAGAGAGAGAGAGAGAGAGAGAGGGGGGGGGGGGGGGAGGAAGAGGAGGGTTATCGGATTTAATTTTTGTGCCTGGAGAAGCTTGGGATTACATTGAAGACAGAAACAACGCGTGATAGTGGTGGCGGTGGCGGTGGTGGTGGCGTGGGTGGTGAAAGACTAATGGTAATGCTGTGGCGTGTGCTAATGAATATGCAAATGACTTACATAGGTAGGTTCCGGTTCCTTGAGGTCAGTGAGCGCGCATGCTGGAGAGAGCGACTGTAAATAAGGCGCTGACTGACATATGCTTCTCTGTCACTGTTTATTTGTTCTGCCGTGGGGACTTACTTTGTGGATTGATCATCTCTAGGTTAACTTTTTTTTTTTCTCTTTTTTTGGGGGGGAGGCAGGTCTCCATGTTACTAACGTGTTTACTAAACTTTTTTTTTTCTTCTCTGGAACAAAACACAGTGAATCACAGACATTAGTTCAATGTATTAGTTCAAAATTATGTCAAAAGTTCAACTGTACCTTTTGAAAAAAAAACAACAACAAAGAAGTGAAATTGGTACCCCTCAAAAAAAAAAAGAAAAGAAAAACAAACAAAAAAGAAAAGAAAAAGAAAAGAAGAAAAAGTGAAAAAAAAAAAAAAAAAAATGAAGGCCAATCGCGAATATGAAGGTTTACTACTATTTGTACGCTATGTCAGATTGACAGAACAAAGCTACGAAGTAAATCACCAACATCGGTTTCGTTCGAATCCTCTGTCCAGCAAGATCCTTTTGCCGGCAAACCTTCACCACAACAACCCTTCCAAAACGGCACGTGGTCATCATTTCTTACACGCTGTCAGCCTGTCTGTCTGCCCCACAGTTCTGTTAGGACCTTTTCTCCTTCAGATGCCGGCGACACAGCAGCATTACTGAAGATTTGTGATCCTCCACACTTGAGGCAGCGCGCGTCCCCGGAGGTTGGGGGAGGGGTGGGGGGTGGGGGGTGGTGTGTGGTGTTGCGATGCTGTGAAGAGCTGTCGAGGATTCCCGCCAAGTGCTGCCAAAATAAACACTCGGCCGAACGCGACAGAGCAGGACACAGCCAAGTCAAGAGTCGGATGTGTGTGTGTGTGTGTGTGTGTTGTGTGTGTGTGTGTGTGTGTGTGCGTGTGTGTGTACACTTTACATCACTTGGTGATGACATGTATGTTATGACCCAGTTTCTGTTTGAACATCGACGCTATAGCGTCACTTCACGTTCGACGTACCCTCTTGCAATCGGTCATCCTTGGAAAAGAGCAGATGCCCGAAATATCTGTACAGATTTTCCGACATTGTTCGTTTTGTCTTTTCACTTCAGTTGTATACCCCCCCCCCCTCTCTCTCTCTCTCTGTCTGTTTCTGTCTGTCTGTCTGTCTGTCTGTCTGTCTCTCTCTAGTTAGTACACGCGTTCTCTCTCTCTCTCTCTCTCTCTCTCTCTCTCTCTTTCTCTCTCTCTCTGTGTTTGTCTGTCTGTCTGTCTGTCTGTCTGTCTGTCTGTCTGTCTCTCTCTGTCCATGTTGGGCTGGACGGCTCAGTGAATTCTTTCAACTTTCTACTGACCGGTACTTGCCTAGAATTCTGTGCATCTATTGAAAGAGGGAGCACAGGTGGTTTGGGGAACCAAGAAAATGCCTGGAAGCTCAAATTGTTCTTGTGGATATTGCGGGAAGACGCGTTTGAGAGATCGGAAAGAGAGGGAGAGGTAGGGGCAATAAAGAGGGTGGGGGTGGGGGGAGGGGGGAGGGGAAGGAGGAGGGGTAAAAATGAGTGAGAACTTCTACACTGATAA
>CM065726.1:14409689-14412189 GCA_033310375.1 Conus canariensis
GGAGGGAGGAGGGGGGGGGGGGGGCAAGGGGGAGGGCAGAATGAGAGGAAGCAGGGGCTGGAAGGGAGAGGTGGGAAGGAAAAGGAGGGTTGGGGGGGGGGGGAGAGGCATTAGGGAGAACCTTGAGCAAGTCTGTGTTTGATTGATTTAAAGTGAACTGACCAACTTTACCAAGCAAAGCAACTATTGTGATTCAGCAGCAAAGAAACCGAAGCAAGAGAGGGAGGCCATTTGCCGTTTCGACTCACACACGTTGGGAACTGTGGAAATAACGGGTGACTACTCTGGTTGGTTTATGCTCCTCCTTGCCATTCCTTTACGACTTGATCCGTGAAGGACATCATCAGGCTTAAGAACTGATGTGAGCTCAAAGGGACATTGCTGGCACGTGCACAAAGGTCCTCTTACACACACACACACACACACAGAGGATGATTACATAGATTTTGCTTTCACACAGTGAGTCAAAAATGGACAGCGTCAGTAAGGGCAGGATTAAGAGAAGAGTTGGAGGAGGGGGGGGGAGGGAGGGGTCTGGAGAGGTGAAGGAAGCGGGGTGAGAAGAGAGAGAGAGAGAGAGAGAGAGAGAGAGAGGGGGAGGGAGGAGGGGGTGTCGTGAGTGGTGGAGAGAAAACTTGAGCCTCGATTCCGCTCAGAGACATAGATGTTTGAGCAGAAAGGTACACAATGCACTCTCATTAATTTCAGTGAGTCATACAACCACATATCATGCAATGTCATGACTGCTTCGCTACTTGTCTTTCTCCCCCCTCCCCCTCCCCTCCCCCCACCCCCTCCTTTTTTTTTTCCTTTTCTTTGGGTTTTCTTTTAATTCATGTTACCTTTAAAAACGATCTCTCTCTCTCTCTCTCTCTCTCTCTCTCTCTCTCTCTCTCTCTCTCTCTGGCGGAGAAGAGAAGCGAAGCTGGCATTTGTGAAGGTTGACAAAAAGTTATGCTGATGACAGTCTGTGGAAAACGATGAAAATTTATTGGATTTTTGCAAAACACACACACACGCGCGCACGCACGCACGCACGCACGCACACACACACACACACACACACACACACACACACACCACACACACACAAACTCAAGCACGCACGCACGCACGCACGAACACACACACACACATGCGCGCGCGCACGCACACACACACACACACACACACAACACACACACACACACACACACACACACACTCACTCACTCACTCACGCACGCACGCACGCACACACACAAAAGACAAAAGAAAGAAACCGCTTGAGTTCGAGCTTTCAAAACCCTAATGTTTCTTTGTCAGGAGTATTTAGTGGATATTAATTGTTTTTCTGTGCTGCTTGTCTGTTTGCTTTGTTTGCTTATTCCTTGATCTTTTGACCTGACAGGGGTTTTAGCGCGGGGAAGGAAGGCGAATTGGGAAACTTTGGATAAAAGAAGTGGGACAATGATAAGTACGGGCAGGGTTTTTTTTTTTCTTTTAAACTTTGTTGTTGTTGTTTATTTGTTTTGTTTGTTTTGGTTTTGGTTTTGGAGTGTGTGTGTGTGTGTGTGTGTGTGTGTGTGTGTGTGTGTGTGTGTGTGTGTGTGTGTGTGTGCGTACATGCGTATGTGTGTGTGTTGGTTGTTTTTTTTTTTCGGGGAGAGAGGGTGGAGGGGAGGGGAATTGCGTGATCATTCCCGCCCAAGCACACAGGGTAGGGGATAGGTTACACAGGGTTGAGGGTATTGGGGGGGGGGGGGGGGGGGGGGGAATGGGGAGCGTGGCGGTGGTAGGTGGGTGAGGGAGGGGGGGGGGTGGAAGGTGATGAGGGTCGAGTCGTGAACTTAACAAGGCCAAGCTGGTAGGGCGACAGACAATCGAGCTCTTGCGGAGCTCCTCCACGGAAGCCTCTCGCCGTGACATGCCATTGTCTTCGCTACTCCCCTCCTTCCGCCCCCCCCCCCCCCACACAACATACTTCTTTCCCTCTTTCTTCCCCTTCCTTCGTTCCCCCTCTCTCTCTCTCTTTCCCTTCCCTCTCTCAACTCGTATCTTGTATTACTACTGTTGACGCAGTTGGGAACATTGTAGAGGTGTGAGTGTGTGTGTGTGTGTGTGTGTGTGTGTGTGTGGATGGGTGGAGGTTGGGAAAGAGGAGGGGAGGGGGGGGGCAGAGGGATGAGGATAGGGAGGTAGTTGCAGTTTGTCAGTGTGCGTGTGCGTGCTTGTTTTATGTGTTCTTCCTTCTACAATTTTAACTTTTATGTTTGTAGAAGAATTTTAGCTGTCAGTATGTTTATGCAGATTCCGCTAAGCGTGTCAATAAAAGATCATGCTCTCTCTCTCTCTCTCTCTCTCTCTCTCTCTCTCTCCTCTTCTCTGTGCGCGCGTACACATAAGTGAGTTCTTACATGCTGAAATTCTTGTACTTGGCTTGAGTGCTTACCAGTGGTGTGTCAGTATATGGGTCATCACGCGCCCCAACCACGTCTTTCACGTGGTTTACGACTCTCTC
>CM065726.1:14429689-14434689 GCA_033310375.1 Conus canariensis
GACAGTTTTGAGAGCTGGACCAGACCCGAAAGATTTCCTTTCAGACCTCACACATTTTCAGTTTTAGTTTCATCCAGGAGGTGTCCACTGCGTGCGGGCTAGTCCATATACGCTACATCATATCTGCTAAGTTTTGAGACCACACTGCGCATGATTTACAGGTGATGGATGAAACAATTAAGGACTCAGGTTATAGGGTTTTAAGATGAACGTTTCATAGATACGGTTTAGCAGATGTCTGGTCAGCGCATTAGCCCAACGCCCTGATCAGATCTTGAGTACCTACCTAATATTGTCTGTGCCATTGTTATCATTGTCTGTGTGTGTTTGTGTGAGTGTACATGTGTGTATAGGCTATGTGTGTGTGTGTGCATGGGCCCATGTGTGTGTACCAGTACATGCGGTGTGCGTGCGTGCGTGCGTGCGCGCATACGCGCATGTGTGTGTGTGTGTGTGTGTGTGTGTGTGCGTGCGTGCGTGCGTGTGTGTGTGTGTGTGTGTGTGTGTGTGTGTGTGCGTGTGCGTGCGCATGCTGTGTGTGTGTGTGTGTGTGTGTGTGTGTGTGTGTGTGTGTGTGTGTGTGTGTGTGTGTGTTCTCTCAGAATTTAAAAGTAGCCGTTATCGTGTTTACATCGACGATTGAATGGATTACACTTGGCAACGAGCTGACATAGAGTTGTGTAAAACTTTGCCTTTCATTTTCATCCACGCATTTTTTTTTCTTTTAATTAGTAACTTTGTGCCGGGGTGATGCAAACCGCCAAATACCGTAAACTGGCGAACCTTGTTCATCCTACTAGGCGTTTATCCGTTAGTGTGCCAGGGTAATCCAAAGTTCCAACGTTGTAAACTCCACTGTAGTCACATCCATACGGAAACAACAGCAGCAACAACAGCAGCAACAACAGCAGCAACAACAGCAACCACGATGATGAAGACATGCTGATGAGATCGATAGAGACAAAGACGTAACAGTTCATTACCTGGACAAGAAAGCCACGACACCCAAAAGGTCATTGTCAAACGATTCAGTTCTGTAATGTATTCAGTGCTTATGATAAACACACACACACACACACACACACACACACACACACACACACACACACACACACGCACACTCACATATATACGCACACACACCACACACACACACACACACACACACACACACACGCACGCACGCACGCACGCACACACGCACACAAACACACACACACACACACACAAAACACACACACACACACACACACACATACACACGCACGCGCGCGCGCGCGCGCGCGCTCTAGCGCGCACGCATGCACACACACTAACGCACACACACACATAATATACACACGCGCGCGCGCGAGCGCACGCACGCACGCACGCGCACACGCACATACGCGCGCGCGCGCGCGCACACACACACACACACACACACACACACACACACACACACACAATAAAATGCGCACTAGGCCTAGATGTGTTTCATCAGAAGTTAAAATAGAACAGGTGGAAAAGAAACACCACGATCAAACCAATACAGCCCCGCGCTCAGGACATAAAATGATCAACAAGTACGTGTTGAATGCACACACACACACACACACACACACACACACACACACACACACAGGCGCGTAAATAATATGCCGCTTACAATCTCCTTTAACCCTCTCCCTGCTATCCCCCCCCCTCCCTCCCTCCCTACCTCGTCCCCTGGGCACTACCCATTATCTTTCTTCCTCCCCCTTCCCCCGCCAGAAAACTGATCAAAGTTCTCTATAGGAGAGAGAGAGAGAGAGAGAGAGAGGAGAGAGAGAGAGAGAGAGAGAGAGAGAGAGAGAGAGAGAGGAGGTTGTGTTTGGTTTCGTGATTTTATTTTCCATTTTTGTTTCAATCCAAGGTTGGGGTTTTTTTATCAACAGAGAACGACTTTTATTTATTTTATTTTATTATTTTTTTTTTTTATCAACAGAGAACATCGAGTGGGCACTTTTGGCTTGACAGAACCACTGGTGACCGGGGTCACTGGCTGAATTACGGATGACCTCCACCCCCAACCAATCCCCCACCTCCGTTCTCTTCCTTCGTCCTTCACACACACACACACACACACACACACACACACACACACACACACACACAACACACACACACACACAGATAGATAGATAGATAGAATTGCACGCTCGCGCGTGCGCGCACGCACGCACGCACGCATGCTCGCATGCATGCACACACACGTGCGCGTGCGCGCGTACACACACACACACACACACACAGACGCACGCACACATGCACGCACGCACGCACGCACGCGCGCGCGCTTACACACACTCACACACACGTATGCCCACACGCGTGTAAACTGACAGCTCTGGCAACTGTTAAAATTCCAACAAAATTGTGTTGGTTTTAACACCAACAGTGTGCTTTGTCATTGATTTAGCATGAACAATATGGTTCGTCGTTTGTTAGCACAAATAGTATGTTTCGTCACTGCTTCAAACAAGAACCATATGCTTTCTAATTTGTTTAGGACGAACAGTATGCTTAGTCACTGGTTTAGCAAGATCAGTGTGCTTCGTCACTGGTTTAGCACGAGCAACATGTTTCGTCACTGGTTTAAACACGGACGGGGTTTTTCGACGATTTGTCCAATTAGGAACAATGTATCTCGACGTTGGTTTAAACACGAAGAGTATATTTCGGAGTTGGTTTAAACACGAAGAGTATACTTCGGCGTCGGTTTAAACACGAAGAGTATACTTCGGCGTTGGTTTAAATATGAAGAGTATACTTCGGCTTTGATAAATCAACAGCAGCGCACTGCCCCCGCAGATAAGACGTCGGAAAACCAAGGCCAGGATTCAAACCACAGTGCCAAGAACATCCACACTGATTCTTCAGACAGGGACTTTGTACAGGCTATCGATGCCAGACGCCAGAAACTCAACTTACCACCCGAAAGTGCAAAAGTGGAATGGGAGAAATGAGAAGAAAAGAGAGTCCAGGGAGTGGATGTGCTGATAGGAAAAAGCACACTGGAGCAAACACTAGCTACATTTGGAGACATTGTATACGGAACCTGTAGGGACGCCTATGGAGTGAAACAACCAAAACTGAAGACACCTCCTCAAAAATCCAGACGCCAGCCAGAGATGGATTACATCCGAAAGAAAAAGAAGAATCTCAAAAAACAGACGAAGGCTGCCCCTGAAGCTGAGAAAAAAGGGTTGGAGAAGCTCTGGGAAGACCTGAAAGCGCAACACAGTGCCCTCAGGAAAACAGAATCAACAACCCAAGATTTCCTCTTCAAAGACCTCTTCCAGTTTACCAGGAAACTATTCGAGCCGCCAAAATCTGGAACACTCACAGTGGACAAAGAAGCCCTTGAGCAGCATCTCAGGAAAACATATTCCGACCCTCAGAGCGAAGAACCGCTTGAAATCCAGGGCATGGTACAGCCTGCAGCGCCAGAGAAAAAGTTCAACGACAAACCATCAACACTGGATGAGGTAAAGAAAGTGGTTAAGAAAGCCAGAGCCAAATCTTCGCCTGGGCCAAATGGAATACCATATCTGCTGTATAAGAAATGTCCCAAAGGCCACTACAGAAAATGATAAAATCAGCATGGAGGAACTTGAAGATCAGCGACCACCGGATGATAGCTGAGGGAGAGTACATTCCCAAAGAGCAAAACTCGAGTGATGTTAACCAGTTTAGGCTAATTTCACTTCTGAACGTTGAGGGAAAATCTTCTTCTCCGTCATGGCAGCCAGACTAACTAAATACCTGAAAATGAGTGCTTGGATTTGTCAGTTGAGAAGGGAGGCATCCCAGGCGTCTCTGGCTGTGCAGAACATGTCACGATGATGTGGGAAGCAGTCCACAGAGCTAGGGCAGAGAAACGGGACCTCGACGTGGTGTGGCTCGATCTGGCAAATGCATGTGGATCAGTTCCACACAAGATGATTCAACTGGCCCTCGAGATGTATCATGCCCCAAAGAACATCAGAGAAATGCTGAGGAAGTACTTCCATGGCTTCTGTATGAGGTCTCCACAAAGGTTTACATAACAGACTGGGTCAGTATGGAAGTTGGTATAGCAATGGGCTGTGCAATTTCTCCAGTACTGTTTGCGTTGGCAATGGAGGTCATCTTGAAAGCTGCCATGAGTTGTACAGTTGCAGCGGATCTCAGGAATGGATACCAAATGCCCCCTCTAAAGGCCTTAATGGATGGTACAACGGTGCTTTCCACCAAGGAAGACGAAACACGCAAAATACTGAAGCAGTTAGACCAGTTATTTGCTTCATCCAGGATGAATCTCAAGTCAAAGAAATCACGAAGCCTCTCCCAGCAGAAAGGAAAAATAGCAAAAACAGTCAAGTTCACCGTAGCCAGCCAAGCCATTCCATCTGTAACAGAAGAACCAGTCAAGAGCCTTGGGAGATGGTATGATGACTCCTTGAAAGACACAAAGAGGGGAGAGGAAACCAAGCGAATGGCAGAAGAAAGCCTGCAGATGATAGACCAGTGTAGGCTTCCTGGCAAGTACAAGCTCTGGTGTTTGAAGTTCAAGCTGATTCCTCTTCTGATATATGATATCAGCGCTAGTACTGTGGAATCAATGGAGGCCAAAATCAACAAATATACAAGGAAATGGCTAGGTGTCCCACCAGGTCTCACTGACGTCACACTCTATTGCCGCCAAGCAAAGCTGAAGCTTCCTCTAAAATCCATCCTCGAGGACTACAAAGTAGGGAAAGCAAGGTTACAAATCATGCTTGAAAACTCCGAGGACAGCGTTGTGAGATCAATCCGGTCAAAGCTAAAGACTGGCAGAAAATGGAAGGTTCGGGAGGCAGTAGACATGGTAAAGGAAAACCTCAAGATCGAGGAAATAACAGGCCACACACAGACCAACAGACAGGGGCTGAGATCAACAGACACGAAATGGTGGTCAAAAGCAAAAGACAAAGCAAAGAGAGACATGGTAATAGAGG
>CM065726.1:14439689-14462189 GCA_033310375.1 Conus canariensis
CTGTTTGGAGTCTTTTTTGGTCTTCTTCTTTTCTCATCTCCTGAATCATCATGTCTCTTGGCTTTTCCTTTGGCCTTTGACCACCATTCAGTTTTGGTCACCCCCAGTCCTTGTCTGTTGGTCTGTGTGTGTCCTGTTATTTCTCTGATCTTGAGACTTTCTTTTGCAGAATCCATCACCTCTTGAACTTTCCATTTTCTGCCTGTCTTCAGCTGGGGCTTGATTGCTTCTACCACATTGTCTCCTGAGTCCTCCAGCATGCTTTGAAGTCTGATCTTTCCTGCTTTGTATTCTTCCAGGATGGATTTCAGTGGTAGTTTCAGCTTTGCTTGGCGACAGTACAGCGCTATGTCAGTCAGACAGGGTGGGACACCAAGCCATTTCCTTGTGAACTTGTTGATTTTGGCTTCCATTGCCTCCACTATGCTGGTGCAGATGTCGTATATCATCAGAGGCCATAGGAGCTTTGGTATCAGCATGAACTGCAGACACCAGACCTTGTATTTGCCAGGGAGCCCACACTGGTCAATGGTTTCCAAGCCTTCTTCCGACATCTGTTTGGTTTCTTTTGCTCTTTGTGTGTCTTTCAGCGTATCATCATACCATCTTCCAAGGCTCTTGACTGGCTCTTCTGTGACTGTTGGAATGGCCTGGTTGGCAACACTGAAGACCACAGATTCGGCCACTTTTCCTTTCCTCAGTGAGAGACTCCGTGATTTCTTTGGCTTGAACTTCATTCTGGATGAGACAACTATGTCGTCCAGCCTTTCCAGCACATGACGTGTCTCGTCTTCTCTGGATGAAATCACTGTAGTGTCATCCATGAAGGCCTTGAGAGGGGGCATCTTGTATCCATCGCCAAGGTCTGTTTGTCTTGCGTTGCTTGTTGCTGCTTTTAAGATGACTTCCATTGCCAACACGAACAGTATTGGAGAAATTGCACAGCCCATTGCAATGCCCACTTCCAAGTTGATCCAATCTGTTGTGTACTCCTTGGTAGAGAACCGCATTGAGAACCATTGAAGTACTTCTTGAGCATGTCGCGGATGTTCTTTGGCACATGGTACATCTCAAGAGCCAACTGTATCATCTCAAGGGGTACAGATCCATATGCGTTTGCCAGATCAAGCCACACTACGTCCAGGTCTCTCTTTTCTGTTTTTGCTCTTTAGATTGCGTCCCAGATCATTGTGGCGTGTTCTACACAGCCAGCTACGCCTGGGATACCACCTTTCTGGACTGACACATCCAAGTACTTGTTTTCCATGAGGTACTTGGTCAGCCTTGCTGCCATGACAGAGAAGAAGATTTTCCCTTCGACGTTCAGTAGTGATATTGGCCTGAACTGGCTGATGTCACTTGAGTTTTGCTCTTTGGGGATGTACACACCATCTGCCGTCATCCACTGGCCGCTGATCTTCTGGTTTCTCCAAGCTGATCGCAGCAGCCTGTGGAGCCACTCCAGCACCCTGGGCCACTTCTTGTACAGCTGGTAAGGTATTCCGTTTGGCCCTGGTGATGATTTGGCTCTGGCTTTGTCGACCACCTTCTTGATTTCCGCCAACGTTGGAGGCTTGTCATTGACCTGTTCCTCAGGGTTGGTTGGCCACACCAGACCTTGAATGTCGAGTGGTGCTTTGCTCTGTGAGTTAGAGTATGTTTTCCTCAGATGCTGCTCAAGAACTCCTTTGTCCACACTTAGGGTCCCAGATTTTGGCTGCTCAAACAGTGTTCTGGCAAACTGGAAGGGGTCTCTGAAGAAGCGCTCTTGTGTCTTCTTCTTTTAGCTCTTCCTCGCAGATTCCGCTTTGCTGAGGGCGCTGTGTTTTGCTTTCAGGTCTTTCCACAGTTTTTCCAAGCCTTGTTTTTCAGCTGGCAGTGCGGTCTTCATTTGCTTCTTGAGGTTTTTCTTTTGGACCCTGATCTTGTCCATCTCTTCTTGGCGTCTGGATTTCTTTGGAGGTGTTTTCTCTTTTGGGTAGTTTTGCTCCATAGGCGTCTCTACATATGGCATACACAATGTCCCCATATGTGGCTAGTTTGTGTTCCAGGGTGCTTTTCCCTATCAGTGCATCGAGTCTTTGGACGATTTTTGCATCCAGTTTCTCCCAATCGTCAGTTTCGTTTGCTCGTGGCAGGTTGAGTTTCAGGCGCCTGGCATCGAGGGCCTGTGCAAATTCCTCATCCGAACCAACAGCGTAGATGTCCTTGGCACTGTGGTTTAAATCCTGGCCTTGGTCTTCCGACGTCTTATCTGCTGATGCAGTGCGCTGCTGCTCATTCAGATGAGTTTTCACACGTCCCATCTTTGTTCTGTGGATCTTCATGCCACGGGTGGTAGCGAAACGCTTTCCACAGACACATGGATATTCCATTTGGTCCATGTTCATAGTCCGTTTGGGATTTGCAGTCGTGATTGGTTGAGCACCGATGGATTCATCATTCTCTCCCCCTTTCGGTGAATCCTGGGAGCATCTTTTAAATTATACCGAACTTTTCAAACGCAAATCACGCACGGCTCATTAACTGCCAAAGTCCAAATCTTGAAATCAGTTAGAACACGAGATCACGATTTATTTGTATTGGAACTTTTATGTTGTTACAACACGCGCGTTCAGAACAAACAAAAAGGCCCTATTTTGTTGTTCAGGTTGCTGTGCGTTTTTACTGGCCTCCGTCTTGGGTTGAAAATAATTTTCTGTGCGCGTAAAAAATGATTACTCCGTTGCTAAACCCGGGAAACAACCTTGGCAAGAATGTGTCGATTTTCTAATATTACACGCAGTTTGACCTCAGACTTAACCCCTCAACCTCTCCAAGGTTTCAACTGAAAATCTTGCACCTGGGCGAGCTAGGCCCGCAAGAGCGCAAAGTTATTTAGGCCTAATATCAAACCCCCTCGATATCTAGAGCAGTGTTTAACTTTGACCCCGTCTGGGGAACCCGGGGGAAAAAAACAAAACAAAAACAAAAAACAAAAAAACGGCCCGTCAAAGAGAAAAGCGCGGAGGACAATCTCGGGTGGAAAGAAGGGCGCTATTGTGGGGGGCGGTAGCCACCTGTTTCCAACTGTCTGGGATAAGTTTAGTAACGGAGCGGTGTTGACATTGCTTTTTGGCCACGCTCACAGGTGGCTGGGAGACTGGCGGAATAGGCACGCCTCAGAGTCACTCCTCCTACCTCTTAAGAAAACGGGAGATAAGAGGGAAGGAGGGGGGGGGGGGAGGAGGAAAGGGGGAGGAGTGTGGGGGGTGGAGTAGGAGGTGGAGGGAAAGGTAGGTTTGGTGGGTCGGGGGTGGGGGTGGGGGTGGGGGGTGGGAGCGATAGGGATGTTCTATGTTTCCGTGCCTCCCACCCCACCCCATCCCACCCCACTTCTGTGTGTGTGTGTGTGTGGTGTGTGTGTGTGTGGTGTGTGTTGTGTGTGTGTGTGTGAGTGTGTGCGCGCGCGCCGCGCGCGTGTGCGTGTGACTTAAACAGAAGAAACTTCTATCCGCGAAAATGAATTAAAAAAAAAAGAAGCTAACTCGACATAATCCCTTAAACCACACACACACACACACACACGCACACACACACACACACACACACACACACACACACACAAGACCATTCAAATGTTAGGGGCGGACCAATTTGATATGGGAAATGAGCATTGAGTGACAATCCAGTACCATGACCTGATCACCTAATCACGGCCTCAATGTCAGTGTCAGTTCCACTACAGGCCAGACGACCACACAGGTCCCTAACCTTTGTCGGGCCTCTTGCCATCGATGAAAAAAAAAAGAAAGGCGGAGAAGCATAGGGTGAAGGGTAGGGAGCTTGTCCGTTCTATCTATAACGCAATCCAATCGCAAAAGTTTTGCCTAAGTTGCAATTTGCAGTCATGAGGAAGCTAGAAGATAATTATGCGTCTGGTTAGAATAACTGACGATTTTTTAAGGCTCGCATCACTTCCCTTCCTTAATTTCCAAAAATTCAGTTCCAGAGTTAGGTGCACAGAGCCCCAGTCTGCTGAACTGAATAACTGGTGGAAGATATGAAATCAAACAGCCGAGGATTTTTTCTTAAGAATATCAGTAGTGCGCCGCCGTTCAGATTACATGTTTTTATTCACTGCACTGTTACTATAAAACGTTGAAAAATGTGTTTCAAATTCAAAGTATGAAGGCTTTATTCATCTGTGTTTAGATTTTTTCTCTGTTGTTGTTGGGTGCAGTCACTGCAGATAAGGGTAGCAGACGTGGAATTTTCGGGGTAAAGGTTCCCTTGTTTGTTGTGCTTACTTCTCATTTATACACGTGCTAGGTGAGTGGGTAGTATTTGTAGCATTGGAATGGAAATAGGAGTGAAAACTATACACGTGCTAGGTGAGTGGGTAGTGTTTGTAGCATGGAAATGGAATTAGGAGTGAAAACTATACACGTGCTAGGTGAGTGGGTAGTGTTTGTAGCATGGAAATGGAATTAGGAGTGAAAACTATACACGTGCTAGGTGAGTGGGTAGTGTTTGTAGCATGGAAATGGAATTAGGAGTGAACACTTAACGCTGCACAAAGCGTTCGTTTGACAAACAAGATGACCCTAGCACGCCTTCAGCAGTCTCAGCGAATCTCTTCGCCTCAGCAATAAGTATATTTATAACGGTTCAGTGTGGAGCGCCGGTTTCTCGGGCAAGCCACCGAGTGAGTGGAGCGCAACGTTGCAACCAACCCACCCGGCCACCCGGCCAGTCACCGTTGCGGTTCCGGGTGGATGGCAAACCGTTAGAGTCGGTGTCAGGCAGCTCTCGCTCTGCGGGGTGTATGTGACGATCAACTTTGCCACCCCGTCGCCTCGCTCAGCCTGAGGCAAATAGCGCGGGGTCCGCGATATCTCAGGGATAGTTGTTTACACGTCCAAAGCACGCGGGTGTTGCGCTTTGCAGCGAGAATTGCTGGTTTTGTTTTCTTCTTCTTCTTCTGTGTTTGTTTTCTTGTTTTTGTTTTGCTTTGTTTTGTTTTGTTTTGTTATTTTGTTTTTTTCTGTCTTTCTTTCTTTCTTTCCTTCTTTCTTTCTTTCTTATCTTTTTTTTCCCTTCTGTATGGTGTTGGGAGCATGAAAATAGTACTGCTGAGCTGTGCGTGTACCTTTTCCTTCATCCCCAACCTAATCCCCGCGCCCCCCTCCCCCTCCCCCCAGCCCATGTGTAATGTGGCATGATATGTGTATTGATAGACACGCAGTTTGAAATTCTCCCACTTTGATATATATACTACGCACAAAAAGTTAAGGATCGGTATGTGAAAACAGGTGCGTAATAAACTCAGTTCGCTACTGTTATTTATTTCTTAGTCCAGCCAAATTGTCATGAATTCTTGTTCAGCTGTAAGTGGGCGATGTTGTGTTAGTGCGAAAATTGCACGGGATTCTCTACTACTGAGCTGGGCCGCAAACGGAAAAGCGGAAACTTGCGAAAAATGACCTTGTTTTGGACCGTTCTGCCTGAACACATTGCACTTGCCAGATGGAAAAACCATTATGCACGTGCAAGCACTGCTGTTTATGTGTGAGATGCTGTCGCTCGCTTGGCTATATAAGAAGACATTCCACCAGCAGTAGGCCTGATCTGACAATGCCTCCACGACGAAAATTAAGCGAGTTGGATAGGGGACGAGCTGTTGCATGGTTCCAAGATGGTGTTCCCAAGCGAGAAGTGGCCAGGCGACTTCATGTGTCCATCTCGGTCATTGTCCGACTGATTCAACGCTTCACAGCCACTGGGATTGTCCATGAAAGACGCAGATCTGGTCGACCGAAGAAGACAACCCCACGTGACGATCGTCTCATTGAACGACAAGCCCTGCAGACAAGAACAGCCTCTTCCAGCATAATTCAAAGGCAGTTCAGGGTGGCTACTAACATCAACATCAGCCAGCAGACCATACGGAACCGCCTACATGGGTTTAATCTCCGTTCTCGTCGCCCAGCAGTACGGCCACGCTTAACTCCAGCCCATAGGGCAGCACGCCACGCCTTCTGCGCACGTCACGTGAGGTGGACACGTCAGCAATGGTCCCAGGTCCTGTTCAGTGATGAATCACGCTTCACCCTTCACCACAACGACGGCCGACTGAGGGTCTGGAGGCGCCCAGGGCAACGCTTTACTGACGCCACTGTCCAAGAAAAGATGGCCTTTGGTGGAGGTTCTGTAATGGTCTGGGGGGCCTTCAGCCTTCACCACAGAACACCCTTGTATCATGTACAGGGTAACCTGACTGGCATCCGATACCGGGATGAGATCCTTCGACCGCTGGCTGTGCCTACACTGCAGCAGATGGGACCGAGGGCTGTCTACCAGGATGACAATGCTCGCCCCCACAGGGCAAGGGTGGTCAACGACTTCCTGCAGCAGTCTGGAGTCAACAGAATGGAGTGGCCAGCATGCAGTCCCGATCTCAACCCGATTGAGAACCTCTGGGATGAGCTGGATCGCAAAGTGAGGAGCCACCCCCCTCCCAGGGATGCCCAACACCTCTACCAGATGCTGCAGGCTGAGTGGCAGGCGCTTCCACAGAGGATCTTCACCAACCTGGTCAACTCGATGAGGACTCGCTGCGTCAAGTGCCAGAACAGCCATGGTGGTTACACGCATTACTGAGCTTTTGGGAGCATCAGTATGCCCTGTCTTGTGATTTCAATGACTTTGGGAAATCAAATTTGGATACGTACCCACTTTAATCAAATGTACACACCAAACGATTGCTCGAGATTGAAGGCAATTGTGTATCGTTATCACTAAAGAATGGAATTAAATGTTGGCCAAACTTCAACGCATTGACTTTCTTATTTTGACAGTTATGAATGTTTGTGAAAGTGATCCTTAACTTTTTGTGTGTAGCTTATATATATTTTGAGAGAAAGGCTATAGCGCGTCATCGAGTCTCTCTCTCTCTCTCTCTCTCTCTCTCTCTCTCTCTCTCTCTCTCTCTCTCTCTCTCTCTCTCTGTGTTCGTTCTTCTGTTTAATGCCTTTTTTCACCACACACACACACACACACACACACACACACACACACACACATAGCAGTTTGATATTAATTATACTGACATGAAGAAAAATGAGAATCCAAACATTATGAAAACTGAAGTCCAGTTACATATACAGAACACTTATCCAAATCATTTAAAGATATATACAGATGGTTCACTCCTAGAAGATCGCCGGGCAGGTTCAGCTTTTGTAATACCAGCATTAAAAAAGGAAAAGTCATACTACACTGGCAAAAATCGATCCATCTTTACTGCTGAACTTACTGCTATTCTTATGGCTCTCAACTATGTAGTTGATTTTCCATTACAGTTTTTTCAAATCTTATTTTGTGTAGATTCTCAATCGGTACCCTATGCTTTAAGATCATCAGATTACAAGAAAAAGACAAAAATTTTCGTAGAAATCAGTCAATTAATTCATATCTTAACTTTAAAAGGGACCAACGTTTCCTTCTGCCCGGTTCCTTCACATCTTGGTTTTTCTTCAAATGAGTGGGCTGACAAAGTAGCAAAAAAGGGCGCAAGGCAAGGCACAGAATCCACTGAAATTCATGTTCCTTTATCCATTCAGGAGGGTTATCACTTGCTGGAACAAGCAGTATGGAGTAGAGTTAAAGGCCATACCCAGAGAAAAGATAGACTCTCCAAGAATATGTATATTGATTCTCGTGGTTTGGATAACAAATTATATTTGAATCATACTGACGTAATCAAATTCAGACAGATTAGTTCGCTATCTTACAGGATAAAACTTAATGCGTTCATCACAAAATACAGCAAAAATGTTAGATGTTTATGTGGTGAACAAATTTCTAGCAAACACATCATTTTTGAATGTCAGAGGTTAAGACCTATCTTACCAGTGATTTCTGAAAATTGTATTGAAGGCGTTTTCAAAAATGCTACTAGCTTGTTTAATATTGCGAAATGTTTACTTCATAGTCCTGTAGGAAATTTGTTATAGACTAGTTGATTGTAATTGTTGTTAATGCTCATTTTTCTGACTTTTTTTCCTTAGCCAAGAGACATAAGTACATACACACACAATACGGTCCCCCCCCCTCCTCCTCCTCCCGATCCCCTCCCTCCCCCCTCCCCTCCCCCCGTCTAATATCACTATGTGGATAGACGTTAAATTGAAGAGAGAGAGAGAGAGAGAGAGAGAGAGAGAGAGAGAGAGAGAGAGAGAGAGAGAGAGAGAGAGAAATTCACACTGAATTGAAATAATGATGATGATGATGTTGATGATGATGATGATGATAATAATAATAATAATGATAATAATATAATAAAATAATAATAATGATGATAATTATAATACTAGTAATAATGATAATAATAAAGAATAATATAATCAGAAGAACGTACTGTCCCGACCAATCGTGAGAGTTCACAGTGTTGTGCGATTCGTGTAACCCGACCCAAACTGAAAACAAAAAAGATAGACAAATAAGGTAGATAGGTGGCTAGAAATAGATAGAGATATATCCTATGAGGGAGAGCACTGTAAAAAAAGGGTAAAGAATCCCCTGTCTTTAATGAAGCTTCTTTCTGTTTTTCCTGCATTTCATCGTGTAAACGAGTGTTGATGAATAAGTGCAAATGGTGGATGTAAGCGCATTGAGTTGTGTAACAAGAAATGCGCTATATAAGTATTATACATTATTATTATTATTATTATTATCTTCGTTACAAGCAACATACGCGTCGTCTCTATAGCTTATATGTCATAGCAGATTTATTACTATGTAACGCTTTTTTTCTTTCTTACTTTCTTTTTCTTTCTTTCTTTTTTTTCTTTTTTGAAGCCAGTACAACTTATACAATAATGTACTTTGTCATTCTCTGCATGTGCCGACAAGAATGTGAAAAAAAATGCTTTGAATTCAAAGTGTTCAATTATTTTCAATGTGATTCAATAAAACACGTGAGAGAGAGAGAGAGAGAGAGAGAGAGAGAGAGAGAGAGAGAGAGAGAGAGAGAGAGAGAGAGAGAGACTCAGGATGATTTATTCATATCAGGCCTCAGCCCATCATGAAAGGGAATGTGAACATGTAACTGTCCCCCGAAGTCGGAGTGTGGCTGCCCACGTGGCGGGGTAATAAAAACAGTCACACACGTAATGTTCTCATCCCCAGCTGATGCATTTGTACCATAGCGTTCAAGTACTTCGGCTGTTCGGATGATCCCTGGAGTCTTTTAGTAAGGGTACGACAAAACAACATGTAAATGGATGAGGATATGTAGCAGATTCATAATAGAACTAACGATGATATTAAATGTGATCATGTACATTTCAGTCAGTCACAACACCTCTTAGTTTAATTCCTTTATACAGAAACAAAGAAAGGTTACGTACGTCTTCGGGCATAGTGGATGACATCAACAGACTCAATTTAAACACTGAAGGATGTCTTTAACATTTGGGCTTAACTAACGTTTCACGTATATGTCTAGTGCTGGGCAACAGAGAACAAAATGCACCTCATTTTCTTGGCTCTCAGTGCATAATGGACAACTGAGGTCATTATACATCAACATTTTATATTGATATCGATGTACTGCTAGGAGAGAGAGAGAGAGAGAGAGAGAGAGAGAGAGAGAGAGAGAGAGAGAGAGAGAGAGAGAGAGAGAGAGAATGCTACCCGAACTCATACTCGATGGTGATGTGAAAAAAAAAAGAAAAAACTTGCTATAAGTTTTACAATGTTACCCTGCTCAAAGTTTTACGATGTTAAACCCAGAGATAACGTACCGTGATAATGGTTTCTATGTAATTAAATTATGTGACAGACATAGGTCAGGCGCAGAAATGTTGCCCAAACTCAGATATCAGTCATGGCTCACATCTAAATAAAGTTTTGCCTCATTTAGAAAAAAAAAAAAAAACGATTTACATTGACTCATGTTGACGTGGGGTCAGTCTGCAACTGAAGTTCGTATACTGTCTGGCATAAACTAGACAATTCATTTTGAACTGAAGATATCATAGAACGATCATAGGTCAAAAAAAGAAGAAAAAATGGAACTTAGGCTGGCACACCGATAATAAACGGTCAGGATGGAAGTCAAATATCGGACTGAAAAATTCAAGACAGTTTCAGAATGATCACTCTAGCAATCTGCAAGTCTTGGAAGGAAGAAAAATGACCCTCATCCAAACTATAGAACACGGGCACTTATTTCTACGGCCATGGATGTATGGCCATTGTTACAGACAGAGGTCTACACAATTGACACGGATACAAACCAAATTAAAGGAAAGAAGAAGAAGAAGAAGAAGAAGAAGAAGAAGAAGAAGAAGAAGAAGAAACAGAGCAACAACAACAACAACAACAACAACGACGACAACAAACAACAACGACAACAACAACAACAACAACAACAACAACAACAACATTCTTCCCCTTAATTGTCCTGTTTCTTCGCCCCCTCACCCACCCTCTTCTTGTTGAAACACAAACTGTTGGTCCCCAAACGAAAAACCGTTATTGTCATGGCCACGAATGGAGTGGAAAAGCCACGCCAGCCTTAGTGACGAAGGACGAGGCCAATCCATCATAGGCCTGTCACACAACGCACGGCGGGTCCTCTTTTACTGTGGGGGCCTCCCCCATTCAGCCCATTGCGCCGCACTGTGAGGCTTTTAGGATTCCTTCAGACAGGTCCAAACACGCTTCGTAACGTGTGGAAGTATTCCACTTTCACTTTTCTTCGGACCAAATTTCATATGGGTAAGACTGGTTAGAAAGGTAAGTGGAAGGAGGAGTGGGAGGGTGGGGGTCAGAGAGCGAGGGGGAGGGGGGGGGAGAGAGCGAGGGGGGTAAGTGTGTTTGAATCAGAGGACGTAGAAGTAGAAAGTTCGGCCAACATTACCGGAAGGATTCCGATCGACTGGTGGTGGCGGATGGTATGGCAGATGGAGGGGATGGTCAGGCTCAGTTTTTCGTTCGTTTATTGCCCGCCACCTTCTTCCTCTCTATTGACACTATGGTGGTGACCATAGAGGCCTCAGCAACATAGGGATAGCGAGAAACTGAACAGCACGATATGATGATGCAGATTTGTAAATCTGTAAGCAGCAGAAGAGTGGAAAGAAATTCAGTTCTGTTCGTATTGTTTATAGCCCATCCGGCCGTAAGGGCCTTACCAGTGTTGTCGTCAAATTCAATTCCATAATGTTTTCTTCAGTTGGCAGAAATAAACTATTTGGTTTAAAAATAATCAAAAAATCTTGGAACTGATTCGGTTATTATTATTATCATTATTTTTTTTTTAACAAAAAGATCAGATCAAATGAAAGATATTTCCCTCCTGTAGAAACTAACAAATGGCATCTAGCAGCATATCCCTGAACAAACTGAATGTAGTGCATGTGATAATGCTCGAACATCGTCACACAGATCGACACGAAAACTGAGCAAATGCAAAGACAACAATATTAATGATCTACAACTTTCTCAGTATCAAGTCTCGGAACAATGTGAGTAGATAACGCTGAGTTCATATAACCATTGGTGTGTAGAGTCCGGGCAAAGCGTAGGACATTGGTAGGGCAGGGACGGATCACCATAGACCAGTGGGGAAGGGTTTTAAAACAGGGATCCGTAATACTTCAAAACCAGGGTGAAGTGCTTCTCCTGTGTTCCCCTTCCTGTCTGTCTGTCTGTCTGTCTGTCTCTCTGTCTCTCTCTCTCTCTCTCTCTCTCTCTCTCTCTCTCTCTCTCTCTTTTCTCTCTCCTAACATCAACATTAACGTTATTAGTTATAAATGTTTGTTTATTTGCATTACTTTTTTCGGCGCTGCAAGTATTAATGTACACCCCCTTGACATAAAGACAATATGGAGGCTATTGTCAATTAAAAAAAAAAAAACGTATGTGAAGCGTCTCTCTCTGTCTCTGTCTCTGTCTCTATCTGTCTGTCTGTCTGTCTGTCTGTCTGTCTGTCTGTCTGTCTTCTCTCTCTCTCTCTCTCTCTCTCTCCTCTCTCTCTCTCTCCCCTCTCTCTCTCTCTTCTCTCCATGACGTAAAGAGGAAGGTGGCCTAGCGCAGACTAATCTTGCACTCATTTTTGGATATTTTGCAACCGTTTCGGTTCAGTTTCTTCAAGGCGTTACGACGTGCGGACAAGTCCTGCGCGTTAGCCCAAGGCGCTGGTCAGAGCTGCGACAGAAGGGTGAACAGAGCGATGGTGAGTATAGCATGACCAACGTGCTGTCACTCTAGTACCCGCCGACAGCCATTCCCACCACATTCCTGGGAACAGGGAAACGGTGCAGATAGACCGTCATAGTGAGCTGTTCGGGCCTCCTCTGCACGCCAGATGGGCATTCTATACCGTCCCCCGTCCCCCCCCCCCACCCGCCCTCACAGAATCCATTCTACACCGTTCCCCCGCCCTTAATCCCTGACCAATTCAAGTCTTTGCAGTCAACCATGGCTTGTTTACTTTCACATCTGATATGATTGGACTATTTTAAGCCGAGAAAGCACGCGCACGCACGAGTACACTATCAGCTTAAAAAGAAAAAAAAAGCGGGGAAAGGGTGTATGCAAACGAGGAGGCAGAGAGATGAAGGGAAGGTGGTTGGGGGGGGGGGGGGGGGGGGGACGGGGAGGCGTAGCACGTCAAGGAATTCACGTTAGGGCCGCCTGTCAGTTAGAATAAGACGTGTGTTCACATTGAAATACCAGACTAAAATCCACAATATAGTGCTGATTCTGAATGACTGATCTCAACCAAAATTTATCATCAAGTACCTTGTAATCTGATCATATGCAAAGATCTGTTTCCTCTAAAAAAAAAAGAAAAAAGAAAAAAAAAGCAAATAAATAAGACCGCATTTAGCTGAACATCTCGGAACAAAGTTTTCATGGCATTCCAATAAAAAAAAAAGTTCTGATTGTTGTCGTAGACATCCCAACACTCAAGATGTTTAATGCAGTGTAGTTTGTCACACACTGACCACACTCAATACAATATTTAATGCAGCATGGTTTGTCACACACTGACCACACTCAGTAGGATGTTTAATACAGTCTGGTGTGTCACACACTGACCACACTCAACAGGATGTTTAATGCAGCATGGTGTGTCACACAGCATTTCCCAAAGAGGCACCTCACCCATTCCAAGGTTAGAACGACGAACAGAAGATGGTGCACGCCAGTTCCTCTGTACAGAGACAGAGGAAAGGAAATCCTGTGAGTTTGAAAAAATGTTTATTGTCCGTCTCTATGTTCCACACCGCATACCAGAGGTCTGTGAGATGTCTTCGGATTTTTGGTTTGAAGTCTGAGACAGGAAGGGACATGTGAGTGTTCATTACTTTGACTATCTTTGGCAAATTGGTAGGCAATCTCATTGGTCCGAATGCTATTAAGACGTAGAAATCAAGCCAAGCACTGCTGGGCCTCTCCTGTTAGAGCCGGATACGTACGGGTGATGTAAATAGTTCGTGAAACTCTGAGAGCACAGTATGGTTAATGCTGTAGATGGCCTTAGCCTCAAGAGCAGAAAGGGAAGTTTGATTGTCCTACGAATTCATTTCATGTTGTTTTTAGCCCAGCTGACTGCTAAGGGCCATCCAGGGCTGCCATCTCGTCAACCTCAAATCCCCACAAGGTTAAGAAAAAAAAGTCTGGTTAAAACAGGTTTTCCATAACACACACATAAATGGCTTCAAATCTTTCTTCCGTAAAATCTAAGACCAGATGAAAGATATGTATCTCTTTCATGAACTGAAAAATCATCTTTGTTATTACTGTGTAATAACTTGATCAAACAAACGAAGAGAACCCAAAAGAGAGAAGGAAACAGGAAACAAAAATAAAGAAACAAACAAACAGTAGAACAGAAAACAAAGGTAAGAAAACAAAAAAGGAATTCGAAAAAAAAAAAGAGACAGACAGAAAAAAGGAAGGAAGGAAAGACAAAGAAAGACGGAGAGATGAAAAAAGAAAGAAAGGAAAAGAAAGAAGGGAAAGAAAGAAGAAGAAGAAGAAAAAAGGTGGATAATGAAAGAAAGAAGAGAGAAGGAACAAAACAAAGACAGAAAAGAAAAGAAGGAAGGAAGGAAGGAGAAAGAAAGAAAGAAGAAAGAAACACACGGGGAAAACCCGGAAAGAAGGAAGAAAAGAAAAGAGACAGAAAGAATGAAAGAAAGGGAAGGTACCGTACGAAGAGAAACGTGGACAGGAGTGCGGAGGAGGGTGGTGGTGACGAAACTGGAGAGAACTCTTACAGGGGAGTTGGATGTGAGGGTAAGGAGGGGACGGAGCGATGTGGTGGGAGGAATGGGGAAAGAGGAAGGGGGGGGGGGGAGGTGGATAGGTGATGGGAGGGGGAAGAAGAAGGAGGTAGGGGGGTGGTGTGTGCATTGACTTTGACTTTCTCTCAGAACCGATTCCACACGCAGCCAACAGTAGCAGAGAATGACTGGAACAATACCCCGACATTCCGTGCACCAGTACACAGTTACCATGGTGCTGTTACTGAGGAGGGAATTCCACTACCCTCGGTTCATAGCAAGGAGGGAAGGGGGGGGGGGGAGGGAAGGGGGCGAGGCGAGGGGGGGGGGGGGGGCAGAGTGTGGTGAGGATACAGAGACAAGGGAAAGGGAAGGTGAAAGGGGGTGTGGGGGTGGGGGTGTGGACATGTTTGCAATGCGTGAGAATAATACAGGAACGATTTCATTTTAGTCCGTAGATTTTACGGACTTGGTTCTCACTTTGATCGTTTGTTTGTTCTCCCCTTTCACTTTCTTGTTCATTTTTCTTTATTCTGGTTGAGTGGTTGGGGGTGGGGAGGAGGGGGGTTGGTGGGGGAGAGGGAGGAAGTGAGGGGGGTCGGGGAGGCAGGGGGAGTGAGTGAGCGAGGGGCGGGGGGGGGGGGGGGGAGTGAGGGCAAAGAAATCTGTTGAAACCAGTTCCACCCCGTAAATAATGCAACAAACAAGAAATGAATGACACGCACGCAGAAGGGCGAAAGAAAAGAGAGAAAGGTAACGCAACGGACTTCAAAGGAAAACAAAAAAACAAAAACAACAAAAAAACAAAAACAACAACAACAACAACAACAAACAACAACAACAACAAAAACACGTTGTGTGGGAGAGCACGGGAACGAGGGGAGGTTAAAAAAAAAAGAAGGCAAAAGAAAAAAAAAATGAAAGAAAGCTAAAAAAGAAAGAAAGAAGGAAAGAAAACGAGAGAAAAAATGATGAAAAGAAAAGAGAATGAATGAAGAAACAAAAAAAAAAAAAAAATGGAGCGAAAAAGAACGCGAAGGAATCAAAATGAAAGGACACTTGACGTATGAAAGAGGACACGTGGGCAGAAGAAAAGATAAAAAGTCAGAAAAAAGCAAACAAATAAAAAAGGAATGAAAAGAGAGAAAAAAAAGGAAAAGGAAAGAGAGTGAGATCAGAAAACTAACGATTGAATGGTAGAGAAAAAGGATTGAACGTAATCAGTTGTTCATCTTGACAGGTTGGAGCAAGTGTGGGAAAGTCATGTTGTTTTCAGCACTGCCGACCACGATGATCGTATCAGGATTGAAAGCACGTCACACAACCAGAACTGTGTAGTTTAGTCACACACACACACACACACACACACACACACACACACACACACACGCACACACGCACGCACGCACGCACGCACGCACGCACGCACGCACGCACACACACACACACACACACACACACACACACGCACACACACACGCACACACACACGCACGCACGCACGCACGCACGCACGCACGCACACACACACACACACACACACACACAAATTGCACGAGAGAGAAACAGAGACAGATCTACACATAGCTGTGTGTTGCAGCCTGTCGGAAGCATCAGTTCCCACGGAACTGGATGTTTTCAGTACCCATGCCGTTGTTCCAGATCGAGAATTCCACACTCATTGGCACTTCTTTTTTTTTTTTTTTTTTTTTTGCTGTCCCAACCTCTGCGCTACCTCAGAGGCAGTGCACCCAAGCCGCTCATTCCGACACCCCGTCCACAGCCACAGCCCGGTCGGCCCCGCCGCAGCCCCGGCACCGGCAATCCACAGGGAGCAGTCAATGTCAAGTCGTCAAGAGGCAACCCACCGGAGAAGACACTGCACTGCTGCCGAGTCACTTCGGTGGTGTTCAGTGGCGCCTGTTCTGATCTAACATACGCAGGACACCACCTACTCAGTCATTGGCACTTCTTCTTCTTCTTCCATTAATGTTCAGCGGTCATAACTTTGACCATTACTAACAGTTATGTGTGTATGACCGGTTTTTTATCCCGCCATTAAGACAGCCATACTCCATCTTCGGGGAAGGTGCATGCTATGTGTAACGTGTCATCCATACCAACGGCCAAAATGACCTTCTCTTCCGAAAGTTGGTGATGGGATTTTACGTGTGTGCAAGATGTTGTGCGTGCGTTCACACACGGAACCTCAGTTTATAGTCTCATTCGAAGGACTGTATCGGGAATGGAGTCAGAACCGCTGTTAACTCCGAGGGAAAAATCCCCCTGTACCGAAATTCGAACCGGTAACTTCAGGATCACGAGTCTGGCGCTCTACCAAGTGAGCTATTCCGGCCCCCACTTGAAGGGGGCCATCTAATATTTCGACCAGAGTTCGGCTCGCGCTAGAGGTCAGGTAGCAACAATTTTGTTTGAGAACATAGACTCGTCCCACTTCTCTAATGTCATTCCCAGAGTGAAGGAGGAGTTATTTTTGCCCCTGGCTTTGCAGGTGAATGAATGAGTTCAATGCCACTTGTCCACAAGACCTGGAGTTCTGATGTGGACAAGACCTGATGTTCTGATGTGGACAAGACCTGATGTTCCGATGTCTACAAGACCTGATGTTCCGATGTGGACAAGACCTGATGTTCCGATGTGGACAAGACCTGGTGTTCCGATGTCGACGAGACCTGGTGTTCCGACAAGACCTGGTGTTCCGATGTGGACAAGACCTGGTGTTCCGATGTGGACAAGACCTGATGTTCCGATGTGGACAAGACCTGATGTTCCGATGTGGACAAGACCTGGTGTTCCGATGTGGACAAGACCTGGTGTTCCGATGTCGGCAAGACCTGATGTTCCGATGTGGACAAGACCTGGTGTTCCGATGTCGGCAAGACCTGATGTTCCGATGTCGACGAGACCTGGTGTTCCGACAAGACCTGGTGTTCCGATGTGGACAAGACCTGTGTTCCGATGTGGACAAGACCTGGTGTTCCGATGTGGACAAGACCTGATGTTCCGATGTGGACAAGACCTGGTGTTCCGATGTGGACAAGACCTGGTGTTCCGATGTGGACAAGACCTGATGTTCCGATGTCAGCGGTAAGCCACGTGAGTTGGGAGTGAGAAGATCAACAGATGAATGAAAAATGGAGAATCAAATAGATTATACCTGCGTACACTCTGGACGCAGCTCGACGACCTCGACTTCGCTGACGACTTGGCGCTCCTGTCACACAGCCACAGCCAGATGCAGGACAAGACCACTCGCCTGGAGACCACATCAGCCGGGACAGGGCTCAAGATCAACAGGAAGAAGACCGAGCTGATGAAAATCAACACCACTGCCAACACATCAGTCACAGTCGGTGGAGAGCCCATCAGGGAGGTGGAATCTTTCGTCTACCTGGGAAGCGTGGTTGAACAACAGGGAGGCACGGACCGAGACGTCACAACCAGAATCGGCAAGGCAAGAGTAGCTTTCGTCATGCTCAAGAACATCTGGGCATCTGGAGGAATCAGCATAAGAACCAAACTCCGCATCTTCAACTCCAATGTGAAGTCAATTCTGCTCTACGGATGTGAGACATGGCGGACAACACAGACGATGCAACAAAAGATTCAGACATTCTTCAACACCTGTCTGAGGCGCATCTACAAAATCCGATGGCAGGAGAAGATCCGAAACGAAGATCTGTGGGAGAGTGCGGGACAGGAACCAGTGGCCAAGCAGATACTGAGAAGGAAGTGGGGCTGGATCGGACACACCCTCAGGAAGCCAGCGTCCAGCACCACACGCCAAGCCCTGACATGGAACCCGCAGGGAAAGAGGAAGAGAGGCCGGCATCGCAACAGCTGGAGGCGAGACACTGAGGCAGAGCTGAAGCAACTAGGGACCAACTGGACTGGAATGACCAGAACAGCCCAGAACAGAGTGCGATGGCGAAGGGTCGTCGATGGCCTGTGCTCCACCAGGAGCGATGGGCATCATGAATGAATATTAATAAATTCTGAAAATTCGCAGTGATTCGAGGTGAGGGGCCTTGTGCCTGAAGGGTCGGAGTGTGCGATCAGTAAGTTGTAGTGATGAGTCACCCTCTGACAGACGCAAGATGCAACCTTGAGTCTGACAGAGAACACAGAGCGTTTTGTATAACATGTATCTGTGGACAGATGCTAGATGCAGCTTTGAGTCTGACAGAGAACGCAGAGCGTTTTGTATAACATGCATCTGTGGACAGATGCTAGATGCAGCTTTGAGTCTGACAGAGAACGCAGAGCGTTTTGTATAACATGCATCTGTGGACAGATGCAAGATGCAGCTTTGAGTCTGACAGAGAACGCAGAGCGTTTTGGATAACATGCATCTGTGGACAGATGCAAGATGCAGCTTTGAGTCTGACAGAGAACGCAGAGCGTTTTGATAACATGCATCTGTGGACAGATGCAAGATGCAGCTTTGAGTCTGACAGAGAACGCAGAGCGTTTTGATAACATGCATCTGTGGACAGATGCAAGATGCAGCTTTGAGTCTGACAGAGACCAGAGCGTTTTGATAACATGATCTGTGGACAGATGCTAGATGCAGCTTTGAGTCTGACAGAGAACGCAGAGCGTTTTGTATAACATGTATCTGTGGACTGATGAGGCGCTTTGGCTGAAGACGTGGACTCGTATTTAGTGTATCATCTCTCGACAGAGCTAGATGCAACTTGAGCTGACAAAAACAGAGCGTTTGTAAACAGCTCTGTGGACAGATGCTAGATGCAGCTTGATCTGACAGAACGCAGCGTTTGTATAACCACTGGGCAGATGCAGATGCAGCTTGATCTGACGAGACCAGAGCTTGAACATCTCTGTGGACAGATGCAAGACAGCTTAGTCTGACAGAACGCAGAGCGTTTATAACATATCTGACAGATCAGAGCGCTGATCGACAAGAGCAGAGCGTTTGTAACTGCATCGGACAGATCAATCAGCTTTGATTGACAGGAACCAGAGCGTTTAAACAGATCTGTGGACATGCAAGATCGCTTTGATCGAGAGAACACAGCGTTTAACATGTACTGTGACAGATGCTATGCGCTTTGACGTAGAGAACGCAGGCGTTTTATAACATTCTGTACTGGCCTGTACAGCAACGGATGTATTCGAGCTGTATCTCTCTCCGCTGACCAACAAAATGAGTCATTGACCGCTCTCCCTCCACCATCTCAATCACACCACCACATGCCCACCCATTCCCTCCAGAAAAAAAAAGATGTTAACAAGAAGATCGCATGAAATTCCAAAACATGAATGTATTTGATGTTCTACCGTCAGTGTTCAGCTTCAGTTTAAGTAGTCTAGGCCAGTGGACCAAACACGGCCTTTTTCAGGGCTGACAGTGCCTAAAAAGGAAGTCTTGAGGCGCGCGCGCGCGCGCGCGCGCGCGCGCACACACACACACACACACACACACACACACACACACACACACACACACACACACACCAACCACTACCACCCCACTACCGACGCAACCACCACCACCACCGCCAACAAGAACACAGCAACAACAACAACAACAATAACAACAAGAACAAAGTCAGAACAGTGAAAGTGTTGACATCTTGAAAGGAGATACATTTAAAAAAAAAAAAAAAAAAACGAGCTGGAAATGTCCATTTTGGCGCTTTGTATTTCACTCTCGGACAAAAAAAAAAAAAAAAAGCGCAAAAGCAGCCACAGATATTAAGGTGTGACAAAAAGAAAATTTACCGGCCAATGAAGACTGCGGAATGGGCAACACGTGTCCGCTGTGCACAGTTCCGTGTTGCAGTGTCACCGCCTTTCGTTGGCCTGGCCACACCAGAGAGATCAAAAGACAGGTGAAGGAGTCACAAAGGTGAAAAAAGAAAACGTTGACGATGATAAGGAATGAGAGAAGGAAGACTCAGAGTCGAAGAATAGGGGAAATAATCAGCACAGAATTTCCGGTCGGGGATGCAGTTTCTACTGGAAAAGTCTTACTAAGTGATAAGGTTGGAGAAAGAAAGGAGGGGGACGGTGTGAAAGACGGAAAAGCAGTAACTTTCTCCACAGTGAGCTGACACGTACGACCATGGTATGCGGATCACGTGCACATCTCATCTCACAGTGAGCAATGGGCGACCGTTGCCATGGGGCGGGCCGTTTCGAGCCCTGGGAGGTCCAGATCATGCGTGCAATGCGTGGTTGATGTTGCAGGTTGGACTGGTTTGATCTTTTCTTCCTGTCTTTCCATGTTTTCCCTTTCCTTGTTGTTTGCTTCTTTGGTGGCTTAATAACAATGTCACACCCCGTCCACCCTGCAGCCTGCCACCACACCACCACCCAGAGGTGGCGGGGGTGGTGAGCCCGTGTGATGCCCAGCCTGCCGCCCCAAGGAAGGTGGCCGGGGCTGCCTGCCAAGGCGGTCCGCTATCTCACTGACAGCCCGTCCGTCCTCTCCATACGCCGTATCAATTAGCACCAGCTTCTTGTTCTGGCATTTTCCCTGTTCGTTCCCGCCACCGCCTTTGTCACACCCCCACTCCTCCCTCCCAGCCCTCCCTATTCTGTCTACTACCTCCCCAAACGTTTACACTACTCATCCTTCCCCCTACCCCCCCCCCCAAAAAAAAAAAAAAAAAAAAAACCCACCAAACAAACAAACAAAAAACCCACCCACCAACAACCCCACCCCCCTACTTTGTTGTATTCCACTTCTGAAATATATGTTCTCAGCATAACATCCCTTTGAATATACAAGTGCTCTGTCTGTCTGGCTGTCTTCTGTCTGTCTGTCTGTCTCTCCCCGTTATCATTAATGAACTGAAAGCCTGATATTGCTGAATAATCCCGCCCTCCACTATGTTTTTGTTGACGTGTGTGCATGTGTGTGTGTGTGTGTGTGTGTGTGTGTGTGTGTGTGTGTGTGTGTGTGTGTACGCGCGCGTGGGTGTTTGTGTGTGTATATGTGTATGCGTGCATGCGTACGTTCGTGCGTGCATGTGCGTGTGCGTGTGTGTGTGTGTGTGTGTGTGTGTGTGTGTGTGTGAAGTGATAGAATGTTTATTTACCCACCCTCCCATCCCCATCCCTTGCCTTTCAACTTGTCAACATATCCAGTACTCTGTACCACTTAGAAAATCTCTGTCTGTCTCTCTCTCTCTGTATCATGTCGCATCGTATTGTGCCGTCAGCAAATCGTTTAGTCAAATCAGTTAGTACTTGTCTTCGATTATCAACAGTTTCTTCTCCCCCCCCCCCCCCCCCCCAGCTTATTCCTTTGGTCTCCTCCAAGATCACAACGATCACATGATGGATCTCCCCTTCCTCAGTGGCCACAGTGGCTGGGGAGCCGTCAAGACACGCTGACCAGACAGATGTGGCATCTTGTGTCCACTCGCCGTTACCCGGGGGTCCCTGGCGACCGTAGTCTGCCACCCGATACCTCGGTTCTATGCGGAGCGGTCTGCACGTGGACAGATTCACAAACGGCCGTCGCCAGGATTGCGGAGGGGTTCCCCTTGCGGGACGTTTTCACGCGGGGTTGTTGGTCAGCGTGGCTGTCAGCCCTTCACACAGTCTGGGCTGACGGGTGAATGTCACGGACCGATGCGATGTCTTGATAAACGGACTGTCCAGGATCGTGAACCGCGTCGACAGCGTTGGATGAAAGCTCTTTAGGAGAGGAATACGATCAGGACGTGATTGGAAGTCTGAGGAAATCTCTCTCTCTCTCTCTCTTCTCTCTCTCTCTCTCTCTCTCTCTCTCTGTCTGTCTGTCTGTCTGTCTGTCTCTGTCTGTCTGTCTGTCTGTCTGTCTGTCTGTCTGTCTGTCTCTCTCTCTCTCTCTCTCTCTCTCTCTCTCTCTCTCTCTCTCTCTCTCTCTCTCCAGTTTCTGACGTTTAGACCAAAATAAGTGTGCGTTATTTGATCCTGGCGAGACAGATTCTATGCCATCTATTTATCGTAACCGAGAACTGTCTTTAGATTTAATATGATTAATAAAAGGAAAGGAACCAGTCACATTTATCATATGTTTCCATTTTTCTTTTTTCTTTTTTTTTTTTTTTACTTACATGATGCCATTGATCTTTATATTCTGATTTCAAACCAGATCTTTTATCCTGCTCCTTGGCACATCCAGATAATTTCAAACGCACGTTCTATTCAAGTTTGTCCTCTAGGAAATCAGGTCATA
>CM065726.1:14469689-14479689 GCA_033310375.1 Conus canariensis
ATGGGGCTGAGCACATCAAACGACTCTCCGGTTGAGGTAACCGGTGGGCTGGATTTGGGGTTGGAGAGGGGGTGGGTGGGGTTGGGGGAAGGGGGATAGACCTGTCTGGTCGGGTGGTGATCAGGGGAGAGAGCGGATAGGGGGGGGGGGTACACACACACACACACACACACACACACACACACACGCACGCACGCACGCGACACACACGCATCGACGCTCACACACACACACACCACATCACACACACACACACAGGCATCCACACACGCACGCACACACACACACATAACCACGCAACACACAGCATCCACGCACGCACACACACACACTCACACACACACACTACAGCACCCAACACGCAACCACCACGCAACAACACATGCGCACGCACAGCACACTCCAAGCCACTTAACTCACTTTCATTTAAAAAGACATTAACTAGAAGAGCGAATGCAACACTCACACGCTTCGCACTTATATACGACATTACAGAGCGAAGGAGAGACAATGGAGAAGGAGTGAAGGAGCGAGCGTGGGGATGAGGGCACGCACAACACACCAGGTGGAACGAATCTTGCCATTATGTATGGCATTGACAATGCAAGAGACTTAGACAGGGATCTGCAATTGCAAAGGGGGCAGATGGTGGGAACAGAAAGGTGGGGAGGGGTGGGGGGAGGTGATGGATGGTAGAGCGGAGAAGGGACAGGGGGTGGGGGTGGGTGGGGGGGGGAGGGAGCCGGCGTAACGAGACGGCAGACAACACTAAGCTGTAAAATGTATGCGGGTTCATGCGAATTTCAAAATGAGATCAAAAGGTCTGCTTTATTGTTCCCCCGGTGTTCGTGCAGTTTACAGCAGACAAAATTAACAGTCTGCTTCATTTTTGAGATGGAACAATTCAGTAATCTTATGGTTCTAGACCATTTCTTCTTTTTAATAATAAACAGTAAACAAGTTGGGTATTTTTTGCTCCCATAAGAAAACCTAACACAGAGTAACTTTTATTCAAGACTGGCACAGCCTTTTAAACTTGAATAAAGTCAGACAAATACATAGACGAACAATCTAATAGTGGGGGAAAAAACAAGCGCAGGCCAACAACTGAACTATCTTCATAGTAATGACTTAGCAAAGATTTGGACTTAAGGAGGGGGGGGGGGGGGGGTAATTTGAAGATGGAGAAACTGGGAACATGAAATTAAGAAAATATGTTACAGATATGAAAACTCTTCACTAGCTGCATAAGGGAACCATCGCAATCTCCTTTGAAGGCAGATATATTTGTATTGCCTGCTCCGAGGCCTTTCGTCCGCTGGGTCGGACTCATCAGGGAGACACGGCTGGTTGTGTCTGCGCTCCTGGCGTCAAATAGAGACACACCACAGTCCATAATACTGTGGTGTTCTCACCACCAAGAGTGCAAAAAAGAATCCAATAGCACTCCCAAAGCAGCCAGCGAAGAGTAGTAAATGAAACCAAACGAAAGTGTGGGGAGGAAAAAAGTTGCTGAAAAACTAAAGACATTATGCAAACAGTATAAAATAAAGGGGACAATCTTTGAGCCTACGCTTGAGGATCCACCCAAAGATGCAAGGGAGATCAAAAGACAAACACACAGACGGACAGAAACAAGTGCTATTGGATTCTTTTTTGCACTCTTGGTGGTGAGAACACCACAGTATTATGGACTGTGGTGTGTCTCTATTTGACGCCAGGAGCGCAGACACAACCAGCCGTGTCTCCCTGATGAGTCCGACCCAGCGGACGAAAGGCCTCGGAGCAGGCAATACAAATATATCTGCCTTCAAAGGAGATTGCGATGGTTCCCTTATGCAGCTAGTGAAGAGTTTTCATATCTGTAACATATTTTCTTAATTTCATGTTCCCAGTTTCTCCATCTTCAAATTACCCCCCCCCCCTCCTTAAGTCCAAATCTTTGTAAGTCATTACTATGAAGATAGTTCAGTTGTTGGCCTGCGCTTGTTTTTTCCCCCACTATTAGATTGTTCGTCTATGTATTTGTCTGACTTTATTCAAGTTTAAAAGGCTGTGCCAGTCTTGAATAAAAGTTACTCTGTGTTAGGTTTTCTTATGGGAGCAAAAAATACCCAACTTGTTTACTGTTTATCGTTTACTGTTCCCTGCCTCATTTCATTTCCGATTTTTGTTTTGATTAAATTGAGGTTATTTGTATTTGTTTCTGTCCGTCTGTGTGTTTGTCTTTTGATCTCCCTTGCATCTTTGGGTGGATCCTCAAGCGTAGGCTCAAAGATTGTCCCTTTATTTTATACTGTTTGCATAATGTCTTTAGTTTTTCCGCAACTTTTTTCCTCCCCACACTTTCGTTTGGTTTCATTTACTACTCTTCGCTGGCTGCTTTGGGAGTGCTATTGGATTCTTTTTTGCACTCTTGGTGGTGAGAACACCACAGTATTATGGACTGTGGTGTGTCTCTATTTGACGCCAGGAGCGCAGACACAACCAGCCGTGTCTCCCTGATGAGTCCGACCCAGCGGACGAAAGGCCTCGGAGCAGGCAATACAAATATATCTGCCTTCAAAGGAGATTGCGATGGTTCCCTTATGCAGCTAGTGAAGAGTTTTCATATCTGTAACATATTTTCTTAATTTCATGTTCCCAGTTTCTCCATCTTCAAATTACCCCCCCCCCCCCCCCCTTAAGTCCAAATCTTTGCTAAGTCATTACTATGAAGATAGTTCAGTTGTTGGCCTGCGCTTTTTTTTCCCCCACTATTAGATTGTTCGTCTATGTATTTGTCTGACTTTATTCAAGTTTAAAAGGCTGTGCCAGTCTTGAATAAAAGTTACTCTGTGTTAGGTTTTCTTATGGGAGCAAAAAATACCCAACTTGTTTACTGTTTATCGTTTACTGTTCCCTGCCTCATTTCATTTCCGATTTTTGTTTTGATTAAATTGAGGTTATTTGTATTTGTTTCTGTCCGTCTGTGTGTTTGTCTTTTGATCTCCCTTGCATCTTTGGGTGGATCCTCAAGCGTAGGCTCAAAGATTGTCCCCTTTATTTTATACTGTTTGCATAATGTCTTTAGTTTTTCAGCAACTTTTTTCCTCCCCACACTTTCGTTTGGTTTCATTTACTACTCTTCGCTGGCTGCTTTGGGAGTGCTATTGGATTCTTTTTTGCACTCTTGGTGGTGAGAACACCACAGTATTATGGACTGTGGTGTGTCTCTATTTGACGCCAGGAGCGCAGACACAACCAGCCGTGTCTCCCTGATGAGTCCGACCCAGCGGACGAAAGGCCTCGGAGCAGGCAATACAAATATATCTGCCTTCAAAGGAGATTGCGATGGTTCCCTTATGCAGCTAGTGAAGAGTTTTCATATCTGTAACATATTTTCTTAATTTCATTGTTCCCAGTTTCTCCATCTTCAAATTACCCCCCCCCCCCCCCTCCTTAAGTCCAAATCTTTGCTAAGTCATTACTATGAAGATAGTTCAGTTGTTGGCCTGCGCTTGTTTTTCCCCCACTATTAGATTGTTCGTCTATGTATTTGTCTGACTTTATTCAAGTTTAAAAGGCTGTGCCAGTCTTGAATAAAAGTTACTCTGTGTTAGGTTTTCTTATGGGAGCAAAAAATACCCAACTTGTTTACTGTTTATCGTTTACTGTTCCCTGCCTCATTTCATTTCCGATTTTTAATAATAGTTACAATAACAATAAAAGCAACAACAATAAAAATAGGAACAAGAACAATAACTGCAAAAACAACATCAACAACAACAACAACAAAAATAATAATGATATTGATAATGATAACGATGAAAATAGTAAGAATGAAGATAAAGATGGGTATGATGGATAACATAATAATAATGATAATGATAATAATAATGAGAATGAAGAGGAGGATGAATGAATGATAATGACAAAATAATGACAACAACAACGACAATAATAATAATAATAGTAATAATGATGATAACAATAATAATAGTAATAATGATGATGATGATGATGATGATGATTGACTGGTGAGGAGGATGGCCATCACGAACACCACGACTCTTACACTATTATCTCTCTTCCTATATATGTAGTCATTCTTCCTAATAACAAATATTATTGGAAAACAACAACAACAACAACAACAATACAAACCCCTTAGTGGCCTTCAACAGTAACGTTTCTATTTTTTCCGCGGTTCCTCCGTGCTCTGTGTGCAGCTCTTCTTCCACAATGCTCATTCCAGCAACACCACAGACAGCCACACCCAGCGCTAGTCTGTCGCTGCCTGTGTACCGGCAGTCCATGTGGAGCAATCAGGCAGGCCTCCCACCCGTTGATCATCCACGGCTGCCCAGTCATTTCGGTGCTGTTCAGCGGTGCCTGTTTGGATGCAACATACACAGGACACTATTATAGATAGATAGATAGATAGGTAGATAGATAGGTAAGTAGACAGATAGATAGATAGATAGATAGATAGACAGATAGATAGATAGAACGAAATGTTTAATGAGGGAAAAGAATAAGCACAGGTCAGTGACTTTTTTCATCCAGCTCTCAAACAATAAATACGTGGAAGAAATCATTGCATAGAACTGCATATAAACTCATAAACAGCAATGAATACATAGCAATAAAGAATAACAGAATGCACAATATAACTAGAGGAAGAGAGACAGATAGACAGATAGACAGACAAACTTGCTCGTAAGTGAACTTTTCGCGCAGAAATAGTTTCTTCAGTCATTGTGGGGTCGATGAAAGACAGGACACAGCAGACTCAGACATCACATGTTCATAAAATGTCACACTGATGATTCCTAGTACGCCCATGGGGCACGTCCCCCAAGGCAGTGGGCACTTCCATCGGGATGTCCAGCACGCAGGGGCCTTAGACACAAATCTGGCCTGCCGACATGGCAATGAGAGACAAGCTCTTTGCCACATCCCCCCCCCCCCCCCCCCCTACCCTTGAAGAGGACGAAGACAACGAAGACGAATGGAGAATTTCTTCAGTCAATGTAGCTGACCATTTTAGAGAGAGAAAATCAAAGTTAAAGAAAAACTGGACAAACTGAGATTTGCTGAATTGTACGTACTATATGGTATCGATTGTGCCTTGTAAAGTTCAGGATTACCACGATGGAGACTGTCAGTCAGCGTCAAATGCACTGACTATGTCACTTTTTGGGGGAGAAGAATGTTATCAGCTTAGTGGTGAGTTGGGAGCTTCAGGCCTTCCCGGCACTTTTGGGTCAAGTATATCACAGGTCTCGTCATTGTCACAATACATCCCGTGTCTCCTTACATTTAATTGAAAAAAGAATCCTCGTAATTTCGAGAAAGTATTCTATGGCAATAACAAGAAAACACAAAAATCATGTGAATGAATAAGCGTTACAATTTACCACTAAGAAATGCATATCTCTGAAAATAGCACAGCCGTTTACCGACGTAGGTACTTAAAGCATCGGCAACAACAGCAGCAGCAACCATAACACCCACGCAATTCCTTCCCCATTTTACGCGCATGCCATCGTCTGTTGACCATCACCTTCACACCGAACGCACGCACATTTAGATGTCCGCTCCCATAATCCAGCATTCAAAATGGCGGGAACTAGCAGTGAGGGGTCACCATTTCCGCTGCAGGAGGTCCTGCTCCTACAAGGCATTCTCCCCCTCCATTGAAATCTTGACGATCTCCACGACTCCATTTTATGATGATGAGAACAAGAGGGACAGAGAAGGGACGCAATCGGGACCAAGGGAGGTCCCATGTTTCACAACCTTGTTAACTGGAGGAATTGGTATCGTGTCTGGCCGTTTATGATCCCCTGTCAAAAGGTAGCCCGGGTTTTCCAGGGTTCAGGTGTGGATCTGATCGCCGTGAGATCTGCGTGTTGATGACTGCCAGAACCACGGTGTGTATTGTCCTTGGGGAAATATGCGTGACTCCTTGAGGGTCGTTCTCATCTGATGACTTCAACATTGGGTGAAGTGAGCATGACCAGATGGGCTTTACTGGCGGAGTGATATTGCTGGATTCGGTAACTGGTGCGTGTGTGTGTGTGTGTGTGTGTATGTGTGTGTGTGTGTGTGTGTGTGTGTGTGTGTGTGTGCGTGCGTGCGTACATGTGGTGTGTGTGGTTTTGTTGTGTGTGTGTGTGTGTGTGTGTGTGTTGTGTCCTTGTATGTCCTCTCTTTCGGTGTCTGCTTTACATTACGTCTTGTGATCCTTCTTCCCCTCCATCCCCTTGCTGATGACATTATATTATCATCAGAAACCGTGGTTGAGGTGCAGACGCATCTAAATAGTCTTCATAGAGCTGCATGCCAGTTTCAACTTAAATTAATTTAGAAAAATCTAGCATTATGGTGTTTTAGAAAAGGGGTATACATAGCAAGCACAGAGAGATGGTTTTACGGCAATGTTAAGATGAGTGTAGTGAATTCATATTGATACTTAGAAATCTTGTTTTCCACAAGACTGAGTTTTAAGCCTGCATGCCAAGATTTAGCGAACAAACGGAAACGAGCTGCTATTCGTATTATTTGTAAGTTGAATTAATTTAAGAATAACTCTATTAAATTATTCTAGAAGTTTTTCGATTCACAGATTCGACCTATGCTTCCATATGGTGCTGAGATTTGGGGTTTAGAAGATGCTTTCATTGGCGATAGAAAGTGTTCATTTATTTGTGTTTAAGCAGTATCTAGGGGTAAGTATCAAAACACCGAATGATCTTGCATATAGTGAATTGAATCGATTCCCCCTGTCTATTGATTCTAGTGTCTCTTGTAATAGATACTGGTTGAAATAAACCCGAATGGAAGAGCAAAGACTGCTATTCAAAGCATACAAAATGCTATTAAATTTGTCAAATAGAGGAAAAGTCAATTGGTCTTCGAAAGTTCGTGATGTTCTGAATAGTTATGGCTTCTGTTATGTATGGGGAAACCAAGGTGTAGGATGCTTAAATTCTTTTCTAGGAGAGTTCAAACAAAGATTAATAGATTGCACCAGCCGCCGTGGCGAAGTGGTTAGCGTCGCGGACTCCCGGCTGGGAGGTCGTTGGTTCGAATCCTATCAGAGTCATGTGGGTTTTTCTGCCCCGACCGGCTCCTACCCAGAGTTGAGTTTGCTACGGGCTCAGTTGGGAAGACTGGGACCACACAGTCGAGTTTCATCCACTTAATGGATGCGTTTCTGAGAGTGTTGCTCAAATTTCCTGACCAACACTGCAGGTACCTGTATCTCTCGGGCCTGGTTGACGCCGGGATATATTATGAAAGGAAGCGTAGAGTACAGCCCTGACATGTAGTCTCAGACCGAAATGGAAATCCGTAGCATCATCTTAATCATCGTCATTCTCATCGATCAGCATAAAAAAAATGTCTCAAATTCTGTGGCCCTTCATGCCCTGCTCTCATGGTGACCTCAATTTCGATGTCCTCTCCACGTCTGTGGTTTTAGTTTGGTTCCGTCGGGATCACTGGTATCGGCGAGTCCATGGGGGCTGTCGTAGGACGGACGTGGTGGTGCCCTCCGGAGGGAGAGCTTACTCACGCCGGCTCCGCGACTAAGCAATTATTGTCGTCAGTAGGGGGCTTAGTAGGTGGTGTCCTGCGTATGTTAGATCAGAACAGGCGCCACTGAACACCACCGAAGTGACTTGGCAGCAGTGCAGTGTCTCCTCCGGTGGGTTGCCTCTTGACGACTTGACATTGACTGCTTCCTGTGGATTGCCGGTGCCGGGGCTGCGGCGGGGCCGACCGGGCTGTGGCTGTGGACGGGGTGTCGGAATGAGCGGCGTGTGTGCACTGTCTTTGAGGTGGCGCAGAGGCTGGGACAGCAAAAAAAAAAAAAAAAAAAAAAAAAATTGCAGGCGGCAAAACTGGAATTGTCATATGGATGGCATTGATTGATTTATAAACTACAGGAAATTCAAAACATCTCATGATCTGGAGACATACTTACTTTTGGATTTGGACAGATTTATTCGATACACACCAATAAGATTTAGATTTGAGATTTCTAATTTATCAGTGCACAGTTCAAGATATAAAAGGAATAGTGAACGTATCATGATATGCCCATTGTGTAAATCTGTTACAGATGATGGAATTCACATTGCTTTTTGTTGTCCAGATTTTGACGATTGAAGACATGGTTTGATACATCCAAAATATCATATTAATCCTAGTGAATTCAGACTAACATTACTTTTAGCATCACAAAAGACTGAAGCCGCGAAAAGTCTTGCTGTATATCTTTACAAAGCCTTTAAGAGGACGGAAACAGATGTCTCTTGAACTATCAAATAATTGAGTACATGATTGTGCGAATGCAATGATTTTCTCTCTCGAATTTCCATTATTTTCCTTTACAAGTTGCTAAACTGTTTTCAGTCTTGCATTTGACCTAGGCATTGAAATGACAGTTTCATTCGCATTTGTATCATGTATTCATTGTCATTGTTCACACCCCTTCAAATGGGGCTTTGGCCTTTTTTAATAAAATTCTTCTGTTCTGTTCTGTTCTGTTCTCTCTCTCTCTCTCTCTCTCTCTCTCTCTCTCTCTCTCTCTCTCTCTCTCTCTCTCTCTCTGTCAGACCAGATCACATAAAAAGGGGGTAAAGGACGCCCAAAGAAATAAGGAGAGAAAATGTAATCCACTTGACAGGATTTAGCGGGGAGAGGGCTGACTAACTGGTCAACCGGTGCATGAATATCTGACCAAAACTCAAGGGCAGCGCGGACACAATGGGAAAATCCGATTTCCTAGCGCTAATCCTATTTTGAACGATGTGCTTAGACTTCTCTTGACAGTTGCCTGTTATTCACAGGCTACATATGTATGGGGTCTGAAAAGAGACTGACAAAGTTATAGTTCAAGACGCTCCTATGATTCTATACTAAGTAAGTGACTATTCAAATTGGACGGAAATTGAAATCCATTCAGATAGTGCCTTTTTTTCCTTTTCGGTGTGGACAGCATTGGTACTTGAAATACAGAGAGAGAGAGAGAGAGAGAGAGAGAGAGAGAGAGAGAGAGAGAGAGATGTGGGTGAGTGGGTGGGTGGGTGGAGAAAGGGGGTGGTGGTTTAAGACGAAACGAAGCGAAACAGAGCTAAAAAGAAAATCAAGCCGAACATTGTAATACAGGTCGATTTGTACTTGATCATAATGTTCGTCTCCGTCGTCTGTCTTAACGTCTGTCTAACTGACTGGGATCTCTCTCTCTCTCTCCTCTCTCTCTCTCTCTCTCTCTCTCTCTCTCTCTCTCTCTCTCTCTCTCTCTCTGTGTGTGTGTGTGTGTGTGTGTGTGTGTGTGTGTGTGTGTGTGTGTGTGTGTGTGTGTGTGTGTGAAATTACATTTTCTTCGCCCTCTCAAAGTATGTACAATTCTTTTAGTGCTTTTAACAAATCGGTGAGTACATAACGTAAAACCAGATGTAAAATACATTTTCCAGGTAATGAGGGAATGTACTTGCTTATAATCAGTTGATCATATATTTGAAAATATCAAAAATAAATGTGGGCACGCTGGGCTGCAGAATAAAGGGAACAAACAGTACAGCAACGAACCTCGACCTGTTGGTCTTCTTTAGGCTAAACAAACATGTATACAAACCAAAAACAACCAAAAACACGGTTAGTTTCAAAGTGAGGTGACTGCAGGCGGAAACTAAAACAAACTTAAAAGAAAAAAATTATTATTCCGCCGAACAAAAGAGGCAAACAAATTACATGACAAGACACGACGCGTTTCGACCTCTTTGGTCATCTTCAGGTAAAGACAAATAACATGCAAGACAATAAAAACGATGAAAAAGTGAGTGTTCGTTCTTCGTTTTCATTGTTTTGAATGTCTGAAAAAGACTAAAAAGGTCGAAACGCACCGTGTTTTGTGTTTTGTCTTACGATTTATTTGTCTCTTTCGTTTGGCCGAACATTAAGTTTTTTTTTTCTTTTTAAACGAAAACACATTTGAAAAGCAACG
>CM065726.1:14484689-14492189 GCA_033310375.1 Conus canariensis
CATCTTCACCTCAACCATCACAACACACTCACCCATCTTCACCTCAACCATCACAACACACTCACCCATCTTCACCTCACCATCACAACACTCACTCCATCTTCACCTCAACCATCACAACACACATCATCTTCACCTCAACCATCACAACACACTCACTCCATCTTCGGAAGACAATGAAAGGAACTGCTATGGCAGGGCATCATGAAACCAAATCCTGCAGTCCAGGAGCTGGGAATCGGACACATGGTAAAGGCCACCTCATCGGACCAGGCATACCTGGACTAACGAGGGTCCTTGAGCGAAATGACCTTTGACGGTCAGTTGATCTCTCTTCCCGCCCTATCGCTAAGTGTGACCAGGGAGAAAGTCCCATACCGACACCCTATGTAACCGCTACTTTGTCATGTTCTTTGAATCAGAGTGATCGTTGACTATAGACTGTTGAGAATGTGAAGGCCAGGGCTAGGGGACGTTGGAAATGGCATGTTATGGGTAATTTGATGATCATCTGGAATACGCCATGGTATAGCAGGTGGAAGAATAGGATGTTTTGGCTGGAAGGAAATGGATCGAAGGCGGATAGGAGGTGATCGATCATTTGAGCTGTAGTGACTTTTTATTTGTTTGTTTGTTTCTTTGTTGTGGTTCCTCATGATATGTGCAACCGTGGAATAATAACAGGAAACATAAATAACAATAGAATCACACACACACACACACACACACACACACACACACACACACACACACACACACACACACACACACACACACACATCGCTCGCCTCCAACCCAACCCCCGCCTATCCACCTCTCTCTCTCTCTCTCTCTCTCTCTCTCTCTCTCTCTCTCTCTCTCTCTCTCTCTCTCATCGATCGATCTATCTACCTCTCTCTCTCTCTCACTCTCAAGCAGTGAGAGAGAGGAAGGAAGAGAAAGAGAGAGAGAGAGAGAGAGAGAGAGAGAGAGGGAGGAGAGAAAGAGAGAGGGCGAGAGAGAGAGGGAGGAGGGGGGAGGAGAAGGGAGAGAAGAAGGGAGAGAGGGAGGTAGTGGAGGAGAGAGAGAAACGAAACGAAACGAAATTTTATTTTACCAGGGTAATGAGATAAGCAATACGAATGCTTTTTCCCACCCAGCCCTGGGGCAAAAGAAAAGAAAACAAATTAAGTATTAAAAAAAAACCCACACAGAAGAGAGAGAGAGAGAGAGAGAGAGAGAGAGAGAGAGAGAGAGAGAGAGAGAGAGAGAGAGAGAGAGAGAGAAACTATGCGTGGGCTGATCATAGGCAAATGTGTGCTACTTAATGATAAAAGTTCCGATGAATGATCAGAGAAATGGTAAAGGGGCTTTGTTTTGTTGTTACTTTTAAAAAGTGTTTTAAACATACATTAAAAATGTTCATGGTTTTCTTTGAAGAAAAAATCTCTCTCCCATTCTGACCATAAGGACGAGTATTCTCCCCTGCTACCTCAGCCCGATCCTATTCGTTCATCGCCTCACCATGTCCCACCCCCTCGTCATACTACTTCTTCTACCGAGAGATGAATAGTGAGATTCACGTCTTGTTAGCCGTGGACTCATTGAAGACGCATTGGTCAGAGTCTCATCCGACGCTCTTCATGTCATCCTTCAATGGCCGTCATGGCGACTGGCCTGGACCTGCCTGCTGATGGCCGCACACTGCAATTTGGATTTTGCACTAAATCACTGTATAATCCATGTAAACGTTTTTTTTGTTGTTGTTGTTGTGTGTTTTTTTGTTTTTTTTTTTAGGCGTAGCATAAATTTGAGCAAAAAAGATTATATCAAAACAGATAAAAGGTCAAATGAACAGCCCTTCGCCGATCATCTGACTTGTTTTTAGGGATTTCAATCGATGAAATCTTTCACAGTCAAGAAGTAATAAGCTACTCCTTACCTGACGTTATATTTCAGACCCTCACGCTCATCCGTGACCCTGTCTTTGCACCAGGTAGTTCCCTTAAAAAGTCCCATTTCATGACCCTATCTTTGAGCCAGGTAGTGTCCCCATATAGTCCCATTTCATGACCCTATCTTTGCGCCAGGTGGTGCCCCCCATATAGTCCCATTTCATGACCCTATCTTTGCGCCAGGTGGTGTCCCCCATATAACCCCATTTCAAGACGCTATCTTTGCGCCAGGTGGTGTCCCCCATATAGTCCCATTTCATGACCCTATCTTTGCGCCAGGTGGTGCCCCCCATATAGTCCCATTTCATGACCCTATCTTTGCGCCAGGTGGTGTCCCCATATAGTCCCATTTCATGACCCTATCTTCGCGCCAGGTGGTGTCCCCCATATAATCCCATTTCATGACCCTGTCTTTGCGCCAGGTGGTGTCCCCCATATAGTCCCATTTCATGACCCTATCTTTGCGCCAGGTGGTGTCCCCATATAGTCCCATTTCATGACCCTATCTTTGCGCCAGGTGGTGTCCCCATATAGTCCCATTCCATGACCCCATATAGGTTCCCATTTCATGACCCTATCTTCGCGCCAGGTGGTGTCCCCCATATAATCCCATTTCATGACCCTATCTTCGCGCCAGGTGGTGTCCCCCATATAGTCCCATTTCATGACCCTATCTTTGCGCCAGGTGGTGTCCCCCATATAGTCCCATTTCATGACCCTATCTTTGCGCCACGGTGGTGTCCCCATATAGTCCCATTTCATGACCCTATCTTTGCGCCAGGTGGTGTCCCCCATATAAGTCCCATTTCATGACCCTATCTTTGCGCCAGGTGGTGTCCCCCATATAGTCCCATTTCATGACCCTATCTTTGCGCCAGGTGGTGTCCCCCATATAACTCCCATTTCAAGACCTATCTTTGCGCCAGGTGGTGTCCCCCATATAGTCCCATTTCATGACCCTATCTTTGCGCCAGGTGGTGCCCCCATATAGTCCCATTTCATGACCCTATCTTTGCGCCAGGTGGTGTCCCCCATATAGTCCCATTTCATGACCCTATCTTCGCGCCAGGTGGTGTCCCCCATATAATCCCATTTCATGACCCTGTCTTTGCGCCAGGTGGTGTCCCCATATAGTCCCATTTCATGACCCTATCTTTGCGCCAGGTGGTGTCCCCCATATAGTCCCATTTCATGACCCTATCTTTGCGCCAGGTGGTGTCCCCCATATAGTCCCATTTCATGACCCTATCTTTGCGCCAGGTGGTGCCCCCCATATAGTCCCATTTCATGACCCTATCTTTGCGCCAGGTGGTGTCCCCCATATAGTCCCATTTCATGACCCTATCTTTGCGCCAGGTGGTGTCCCCCATATAGTCCCATTTCATGACCCTATCTTTGCGCCAGGTGGTGTCCCCCATATAGTCCCATTCCATGACCCCATATAGTCCCATTTCATGACCCTATCTTCGCGCCAGGTGGTATCCCCATATAATCCCATTTCATGACCCTATCTTCGCGCCAGGTGGTGTCCCCCATATAGTCCCATTTCATGACCCTATCTTTGCGCCAGGTGGTGTCCCCATATAGTCCCATTTCATGACCCTATCTTTGCGCCAGGTGGTGTCCCCCATATAGTCCCATTTCATGACCCTATCTTTGCGCCAGGTGGTGTCCCCCATATAGTCCCATTTCATGACCCTATCTTTGCGCCAGGTGGTGTCCCCCATATAGTCCCATTTCATGACCCTATCTTTGCGCCAGGTGGTGTCCCCCATATAGTCCCATTTCATGACCCTATCTTTAGCCAGGTAGTTTCCCCCCATATAATCCCATTTCATGACCCTATCTTTGCGCCAGGTAGTTTCCCCCCATATAATCCCATTTCTTTCATTCTAATTTGTCTGCTTGGAACCATGTGGCATGCACCTTGATAAGTATACGAAAGAAAAGAAGGAAAATCAACTTTCAGACACAATTTCAAGATCTCAAAACAGTACACTTGTGTCTATCTTTAAATACTCGGCTCCTTAAGCATGGCCTTGGCGCATTCATTTTTGGTGTGTAGCCTGATCCTTCTGTCCATCATCCTGTCTGCAAACACCACCAGTCCCGACAGCATCCATTCTCCACATCCGCAAAGAATGCCCCTCTACCCCCCACCCCTACCCCACCAACCCCCACCCCCACCCCGGCAGGTCCATGTCAAGAACACTATCAATCATTTAACTCGCAACCGCACACACCACTGTTGCGTTTAATGAATGAGAATATGTAGAATGATCTTGTAAACTGCTATTGACGTATTGATTGGATCGCTAAACAAGCTCCATTTATGGATTGTTCTGTTCCATTCGGGAATGATCAGCATAGTGTTTGGTCCCAAGACTGTAATACGGGCAGTGTGTATAGTCTTCAGCCATCTGGGTCAGCTTGATTGTTATTGTTGTTGTTGCTCTTTATTTGTGTCTCTGTTCGCGGAGCGATTTCAGCATTAGAGAGCACCACACACCCACGAGCACAAGACTCCTCCTCTATCACTTTCTCCCACCCTTATCTCTATTTCTGTTTGCTTTCTTCCTCTGTTTGCCTCTCTTCTTTCTTCTCCCCATTACACACACACACACACACACACACACACACACACACACATAGGCGCGCGCATGAACACACACACACACACACACACACACACACACACACACACACACACACACACACACACACACATCTTCAAACACAATATTCATTCACTCACGTATATGTTCTTAACGTCATTATTTGTCTTTCATTTATGTCATCGGCTACGAACGAAACGACGACAATTTTTGTTCTTTTACCTTTACGTAATTTCTTCAGACCATCCTCAAAGAAAGTGTTTCTTTGTGGAAAAAGAACATTGGCAGTCAAGAAATCATTTTAGCACCGGAGTTCACTGGGCTAAGACAGCAAAAGAAAACCACGACTTTACCTGCCAGTCGCAATATTGGTGAATCCCCTAGCCGGACGTACAAATCAAGATCTATCAATAAACAAGATAGGCGACATCCAAAATTAAAAAAAAAAAAAGAATGTTTCAGCTTCTTTCGGCTTAAAATCTGCTTCATCTTCGATTCTTAACAAATAAATGTTCTTTTTGCCGGATAGAGGAAGGAAAGGAAACCTTTTTTTTTAACTACGTTCTGTCATAACCCGCTCCCTCCCCCTCTAATTGTAACATCTGATTGATATATGGAGCCATTGTCATTTTCACTCACAGAATCGATCACTGTGATATCTCATCTAGGGGAGCTCACTCTGAGCCCAGGTCGGCGAGTGAAGCCCTGTAACGTCTCTCTCTCTCTCTCTCTCTCTCTCTCTCTCTCTCTCTCCCCCTCTCTCTCTCTCTCTCTGAAGTGAGAAAGGAGGGAATTCGTACACGTAAGTGACTCCGCATTCTATGAGAGTAAACAAAACTCAAAACACATCTCATTGGCGATGGGCCAACAAGTGTTTGAGGACAACGTTCCGTTTGAGAGACCACACACAAAAAAGGTAGCTTCCACAGAGTGGCCCTCGAGTTGAGCGCCCTTGCTGCGAAAGCTTGGCGATTGTTTCGGGACAACAGATACGGAAACGCGTGACACGCGCGCAGATTTGCTCTATGGATGAAGCCAGTGTTTATCTTTGGTGCCAGCACATCCATGCACTTAGGACTTAGCGCATGCGCTGGACGGATTAACTGAATTGTATGGCAGGCGATGAGAGTCAAATGTCCACAATGGCGGCACTGGAAGGGTGTTGATACAAGAGCTATCCCAGGCTGACCAGCTCTTGACCCCACTCTTCTGGCTGTCCACCGGTCACAGAGAGAGAGAGAGAGAGAGAGAGAGAGAGGAGAGAGAGAGAGAGAGAGAGAGAGGAGAGAGAGAGTCCTGCGTGAAATGGGGTCCAGTTCAAACTTGCCGGTTCAAATCCTGCAGTGTGTGTGTGTGGTGTGTGTGTGTGTGTGTGTGTGTGTGTGTGTGTGTGTGTGTGTGTGTGTGAGAGAGAGAGAGAGAGAGAGAGAGAGAGAGAGAGAGCTAGCTCTTTCTTTACAGCGATTTAATAGACAAGTGAACATGAAGGTGATCTGCCTTTCCTATGCATTAATTCTTACTACTCTGGCCTGTTTGATCACATTTCTGGCTTTTTACTTCCTAATAACTTGCAGTCAAATACAGCCACAGGAGGGGAGCCAAATGACGTCACAGTGAAAACACGCTTCCAAAGCAGGGACACCAATCTATCATGCCCAGACAGCTCCCTCTACAATGAAAATTGTTTCCCTGTAGGAGACGGTCACACGTTTTTATGTTTTTGTTTTTTGTTTGTTTGTTTTTTTTTAAACAGAAATTTATGCATCTGTTTCGGTTGGCCAGTGTACATGCTTTGTAAACATTTGTATCATTTTTCTCTTATGATCCTTGGTACGTTCCTCCACTGGCATCGAACAAAAAAATGTGTCTGTCAGAGAATGAACATTTATCACTACCTGTAAAATTCGCTGAGCTCAAAATACTATCCGTGACAAGAATATTACAGCATATCCTGGTCGAAGCTATCTGAGTTTTATTTCCATTATTTTCCTTATTTGTTTCGGAATTTTTCCTGGTACATCACAGATACTACATTGTAATCCTATTGAACAAAATACTTGATATTAATTACTACTATCTTCTAACATGAATATTACAATAAACTCTACACCCTTTATTTACATATGACGTAGCACGCTCATTGTTTGATTACATTCATTTTATTAAGGTGTTTTGGTTTAAAAAGCTTTTTATGTACTACGCACATTCCAGATATTCCACACAGTTAACATTAATCTCATAGCTATTGAAAGTTCTTTCGATATTAAAGAACCTCGTGTCCTATTCACCGAGAAAAAGATACACCGGAAGGTACTAGCGGCACCCAGAGAAGTACCGTGCTCAACCGCCGAACAAACGAGCCGCGCTCAATCCTGCTCCCCCTTTGGAATCCTGCGTTGTGTTGCTGAAGGGAACAAGCAAAAGATGACATTCCATTAAGACATCAGGGGACATAACTGCTCCCTAGCCGATGCCATTTTGTGATGGCCACTGGACGCGACACGACAGAACCTCGAAGGAAGCATTCCTATGGAAGCACCAGCCCGTTGTTCGTGACTGCAGAGCCCCACGGCCAAAGACGTCACCGTCTGGCGAACTGCTGCGCGCATTCCGCATCCAGCTCCACACACTGTGGCGGACAGGCGAAAACAGCATACCATTTATCATTACAGAAAAATGGCTGTTCTTGAACTTGCTGCCAATTATGTAAAACTGTTATGCGAAGGAAGACCTGTTAAAATGGAGAGCGAAAGTAGCAATGGATATACTGGCCATCGCAGGAATTCAAAAGCTACATGTTGATAATTAGTTAGTTCCTTTCAAGCTGAACGTCAACACTCACCAAAAGCACTGCGGTATAGCCATCCGAGGGGAAGGAGAGAGAGAGAGAGAGAGAGAGAGAGAGAGAGAGAGAGAGAGAGAGAGAGAGAGAGAGAGAGAGAGGCTATCTA
>CM065726.1:14502980-14505480 GCA_033310375.1 Conus canariensis
GGGGAATTTGACACACAGAATGAATGATAGATTGTTGGGGCGTGTTTCGGTTTCCGTAGAGTTCCAGGTATAATAATTGTTTGAAGAGAATGGAACTTTCAACTCTCTCCGTCCATCCCTCCTTACCCCCCCCCCTCCCTCCCTCCCTCTCTCTCTCTCTCTCTCTCTCTCTCTCTCTCTCCCTCTCTCTCTCTCTCTCCCTCTCTCTCTCTCTCTCCATTTCGACGTCCTCTGTCTCTTCCTCTTTCATTTGATCTCTTCACAGAAAAAAAGTGAACAACAGTCGAATGAAGTCACTTTTTTTCTACTGTTGTTGATCTGCTTCTGTCTCTGTCTCTGTCTGTCTGTCTGTCTGTCTGTCTGTCTGTCTGTCTGTCTCTCTCTCTCACACACACACACACATGTACGCACGCACGCACGCACGTACACTCACACGCACACACGTGGGCACGTATGCAGCACGCACGCACGCACGCACGGTGGGACACACACACACACACACACACACACACACACACACACACACACACACACACACACACACACACACTCCAAACATTCAACATTTTCCTCAATTAATGCTTTAACAGTCGTGGTGTTGGAGCAGGATGGCGGGAAACTGAAGCGATGTCCTGAACAGAAAGCCGAAGGGGAAGAATCAGTGCACAGTGGATGTGTGGTGCAACGTGTGAATGCACACACTGGTATAACCGGAGGAAACCACACCTTTGTCAGATGCGCTTAAAACAACACGGGGTTAAGTGCGCCACCCAGCTCGACCCTCCAGTCGACATCAGTAGAACATAGAGGCAGGTGCCCTCCACCACTGGTGAAGGCAACTCGGGATGACCCCCCTCAAGACTCCCCAGTCCACGGAGCACCAAGCCAGGTCTCCAGGACAGGTGAGCCCCACCACCATGGACGACGCACACACGGTAATAATAATGATAATGATAATGAATACTTATATAGCGCCTATTCTCGGCTAGAGACCAAGCTCAAAGCGCTTTACAATCCACACTCGTTTAAACAACGGGCTGCCTACCTGGGTAGTGCCGACTTAAGGGCTGCCAGCTGGCGCTTCATTCAGTCGTTTCCCGTGTCATCCAGTCAATGTCGTCCAATATCGTTCACTCAATATCCTTACTTCCTTTATTCTTTCCATTTCTCACGCAGGGTGCATGCTATGTGTAACGTGTCATTCATACCAACGGCCAAACTAGCCTACTCTTCCGAAAGTTGGTGATGGGATTTGACGTGTGTGCAAGATGTTATGCGTGCGTTCACACACGGAACCTCGGTTTATAGTCTCAATCGAAGGACTGTATGGGAAATGGGAGTCAGAACCAATGTTAACGCCGAGGGAAAAATCCCCAAGGGCGAGACGAGAGAGTGATGGCCCCTGGCCCCCACGAGAGCACACCTTGAAAACAAAAATTGCCTTGTATGTCTTGCCGCAAATGTCTGGGTCAGTCTACGGAACACAGCATCCGATCCTAAGAAAGGTAAAGAGCCAGGTTAGTAAGTAACACTAGAATCACCGAAAGGAAATTCTTTTTAGAAAAAGGAGAGGGAAGTTCCGGAACGAAACGGCTGAACACCTTACGTCTGTTTACTGATCTACTTCATTTAGAGGTGAGAGAGGGGGAGATAGGGAAGGGTCACACCTGTGTGTGTGTGTGTGTGTGTGTGTGTGTGTGTGTGTGTGTGTGTGTGTGTGTGTGTGTGAGTGTGTGTGTGTGTGTGTGTGTGTGTGTGTGTGTGTGTGTGTGTGTGAGTGTGTGTGTGTGTGTGTGTGTGTGTGTGTGTGTGTGTGTGTGTGTGTGTGTGTGTGTGTGGTGCGTGCCTTTTAGTACGTGCCTTTGCATGTGTAGGCGTATTCAAGTGCTTGAAACTCTTCCAGTGGCTATTACCCAATGTCCCGCTATCTCTGAAAGTGTGAACCACGTCCCTCCGCACAACCCGGGCCTGTTACACTTCCCACTGTATTACCCTCGTCTGAAGCTGGTTTGGATTGGGATGGCGACAACAGACAATGTCTGAAGCTGGTTTGGATTGGGATGGCGACAACAGACAACGTCTGAAGCTGGTTTGGATTAGGATGGCGACAACAGACAACGTCTGAAGCTGGTTTGGATTGGGATGGCGACAACAGATAACGTCTGAAGCTGGTTTGGATTGGGATGGCGACAACAGATAACGTCTGAAGCTGGTTTGGATTGGGATGGCGACAACAGATAACGTCTGAAGCTGGTTTGGATTGGGATGGCGACAACAGATAACGTCTGAAGCTGGTTTGGATTGGGATGGCGACAACAGACAACGTCTGAAGCTGGTTTGGATTGGGATGGCGACAACAGACAACGTCTGAAGCTGATTGGGGTTTGGATGGCGACAACAGACCACAGGCCAAAGGGTGAGCGGGAAGAGGAGATGAGAAAAAGAAGGGGGGGGGGGGGGGCGAGCGGGGGGGGGGGGGGGGAGGGCTGGCGCTGGTGGA
>CM065726.1:14510480-14540480 GCA_033310375.1 Conus canariensis
TGATGCAGGTATGGCATAACATTGACCGCCACTCCTGGTACTACTTTTATTCAATACTAGTTGTTCCATTGGAATATCAATTAGTTTAGCTCTGCCTTTGAAGAAGATATTAAGTTTGATAAAAGCTCTTCACTCTTCTAAGGGTTTCCATTCTAATTTCCTCATGTTCTTCCTAGTATTCCCCTTCTCTCTGATATGGTTCCCTGTTACGAACCGTGCTGCTCTCTTCTGAATCTTTTCGAGGTTATCAATGTCCTTTAGATGGTAAGGATCCCAGACTGAGCAACCATATTCCAGTACTGGTCTAACCAGTGTTTTGTAGCAGTCGTCTTTAACCTTTTTGGGGCAGTCGTTGATATTCCTGTTTAAGAAAGCTAAGATGTTTGCTTTCTTACATACTAAATTGTAGTCTTCTTTCCATTTGAGACGACTGTCTATAATCATGCCTAAACATTTTGCAGCATTGGTTTCTTTAAGAATAGTATTATGAATTGAATATTCTGATCTAGTTGGTAAGCGTTTATTACATATACCAACACTTGTCACTTCTGGGGATGAAATTCCATTTTCCAAGTTCTTTCCCACTCTTGTAAACCGTTTAGATCTTCTTGTAGAATGCGTGTATCATTCTTGCTTCTGATTGTTCTAAATACTAAGCTGTCATCTGCAAAAAGCCTTATAGTAGTTCCAGGAGAGAGATTTCTACTTATGCCATTTATATAAATTAAGAAAAACAAGGGCCCCAGAACAGTTCCCTGTGGTACACCTGACAAGACTGGTTTACAATGGGATGACGACCCTTCCACAAGTGTGTGTGTGCGTGTGTGTGTGTGTGTGTGTGTGTGTGTGTGTGTGGTGTGTGTGTGTGTGTGTGTGTGTGTGTGCGCGCGCGCGCGCGCGTGTATATGTGAATGAGGAGTGGGGATAGGGGTGAAGGTGGTATCTAACATAAGATTTTGATTAAAGGAAATCCTGCTTACATTTTTGAAGATTGTTTTTCCTTCATTTATATGATATGCTACCCTATCAACTGTTGTCAACAAAAGACGCTAAGCCCTATTACCCAACACACATTCTCTCACTTTTACATAATTGTGCGCTGTCTGCCTGTCCGTCTATCTCCCTGCCTGCCTTTCTGTCTGTCAGACTGTCTGTCTGTCTGTCTGTCTATCTCTCTCTCACACACACACACACACACACACACACACACACACACACACACACACACACACACACACACACATCTAGTCTTATAGTATAACTCATATACACCGTTCTATCTATAGCAAAACAAAACAAAGAAAAAAAAGGAAACAAAATGAAATATATAAAAAAAAACTCTCAGCTTATTTTCCCAGTGCTGTGATAGCTGCTGCTGCCTTTCAACATTTCTATCAACTGGACTGGAAGTAACGTCCAACAAGGTGGCACCGGAGCAAGTAGTGAGAGAGAGAGAGAGAGAGAGAGAGAGAGAGAGAGAGAGAGAGGGAGAGAGAGAGAGAGAGAGAGAGAGAGAAGCGGAAGCGGAAGCGGAAGCGGAAGTTTATTCAGTGTAGGCCATAGCCCATTCTGAAGGGGGTACAATATCTTGATAATACACTTTTCAATTAAACAATGAATAGTTAATTATATAACATAACATGACAGCTGAGCATTGATCTATCCTAATCGCATTATCCAATACAACTTTAACTGAGTAATACAGTGCGTCTTTTAAATGCTTTGTACAAATATATGCAAACATTCTTCAGTGTTATTTCATTTCGATTTGCCATGAGCAGTACGACATTAAACAGACATGGGTTTCTGAGATATTTAGGGGGATAAAATCATTTCGCAAATCTTGGAAGGCAGGACAACACAACAAAAAATGCTGCTCATCTTCCGTGGCATTCTTACACAGTGGGCACATCCTAGCACCTTCATCAGCATTAGTATACCGATACTTATGTGTACATATATCAGCTATTCCAAATCTCATCTTTGTCATATAATTCTTTAAGTGTCTGTCAACATCAAGCAAAAGATATGCTTCACAATTTCTAGACGACTTAAATGTTCTATAAAAAGCATACCTGTCACTGTTTTGAATGTGTTCCTCCCATTTTTGCCATCTATTATCGATCAGCCTCTGACGAAGTTCTTTTAAAAAGACTGATATTTTCAACACCTTGATTAATCCAAACAAATCCGAATCCATTTTGATACAAAAAATCGCGAATGTCAGATGCCCAACATTTCTTATTTCGTGATTCTAAACTAAGCAACATTTTGTACGCCTTATGTGGTAATCTTTCCTCATTCATACGTAAAATTTTCAACCAATATTTAATACATCGCAAACATGAGTTGATATACAAAGGATATCGGCCTGTATCCCCATATACAAGATCATTTGGCGTTCTAGGCTGCACCCCCAAGAATCTTTTTAAAGCAAATAGGTGAACTTTTTCTATTTCAATAACAGCTTTATCCATGCCCCATATCTCGGCTCCATATTGTGCGATTGGCTGAACTTGAGCATCAAAAAGTTTGAGTAATACAGGTAAAGAATTATTATTTAGCACATACAGTTTTCTCAGTATACACAGTAATGCACGTTTTGCTCTGCTCGCAAGATCCTGACAGGCAGGTGAAAAACCAAGACGTGTGGTAAAACAGATGCCGAGATATTTGTAACAATTCACTACATCCATTGCCTCACCATTCAAAGACCATCTCTCCCTTGCTGCTAAGTATCCCCCTTTTCTAAAAACCACAATACTGCTCTTTTTCATATTTACCTTGAGTTGAAGCCGTGTGGCTATACTATGGAGATTATTTAATTGGGTTTGGAGTCCAACTGGAGTTTCTGATAGCAGAGCGATATCGTCAGCCAGTAGCAAGATAAATAATTCGAGGGTCTCGTGTGACAATGTCGCTCCATGTCGTCCCTTCACAATGATTTCTGATGCTAATTCGTTTATAAATAGAGAAAACAATACAGGACTACAGGCATCTCCCTGTTTCACACCCTGTGTGCACAAAATACTGTCTGTGAATTCGTTGTCGAATCTTACTTTTGCTTTTACATTAGAATACATACTTCTTATACACTGAAACAGCTTCCCTTTAATACCATTCTTCTGAAGAACTGGCCACAGTAGCTTCCTTGAAATGGAGTCAAAGGCCTTCTCAAAATCAATGAAAGCTACATAGAATTTACGATTTAACGAAAATTGCTTTTGTATTATTGCTAGTAATGTAAACATATGATCCACTGTTGAATACCCTTTCTTGAAACCCGCCTGATATTCGCCGGTTATATTATACTGTTCTACCCATATTTGTAACCTGTAGTTTATAATAGAACTGTACAGTTTGCTGCCGATGTCACATAGTGACACACCTCTATAGTTGCCAGGATCGTTAACATTACCTTTTTTAAATAGTGGTACTATATATTGATTCCATCCAGGCTTCGGGATATATTCCTCTTTTCAATTTCTTTATGGCAAGTATAACTTCTTCTTTTGAAATTGGGTTATCAAATAAATTGAGTTCATCTGTGGCTTCTAAATCAGACGCGGTTTCCATTTCTATTGAACTGTCCACATCCTTATCAAGGAGGTTTTTGAAATGCTCATGCCACTCATTAATAGAAATGGATGCATGTACACGAGACCCTTTGGGTGACACCTTATGTACATTCTGCCAGAACGCACTGGGATCATTGACCGAATCAACAAGATTACTTAATAAACAAGTATTATATTCATTTTGCTTTTTCTGTAACAGGTGTTTATATTCTCTCCGTGATTTACAATACTTTGACCTGTCCTCAACATCTAAAGTTCCACGAAATACTCTAAGCAGCCTCCTGGCCGAAATCTTAGCTACATGGCATTCTACATCAAACCATGCATCTTTACGTTTCCTCTTATCAGTTCTGATCCTTGTTTTCATACACTCAGCTTGTTTTTTCACACAGTTGTTAAACGCATTCAATGCCAAGTTGATATCCACATCAATAAGATTAATTGCTGCTTCGAGTAAAGATTTACTATCTTCACTGCTCATGAGAGCATGAAATATTCCAGCCCTCTGTTCCTGCCAAACAAACTTTACAATAAACTTACCGTTTTTATTGATATAACCTTGGTTCATATGAAGCTCATCGCCATTATCAAAATTAACATGTAGTTCCAGAGGCTGATGGTCCGACTCAATGCGTTCTTGTACATATAGAGTACATGATGCCATCATACATACATACAGATCAACAGAGGCCAAAACATAATCATTCACACTATTACCTGTATCAGAAACGTATGTAAAACGACCTTGACGGTCGCCATTACATACTCCGTTTAAAATGCATAATTCTAGAGCTGTGCACATGCTTAGCAAACATTTGCCGTACCTGTTCAGTACCTTGTCTTCAGACTCCCTTTTAACACAAAACGATTCGTTTTTTAAAGAGTTATTATACATAGTGTTGTTCATAGTTATATCCTGATGAACATTAGACGTTCTGCTATTAAGGTCTCCGTTTAAAAGTATGTACATATTAGGAAATTCAAATATCTTATCCGTCAGAATATCTTCTAGTGTCCGAATACCATTATCAACATAAAATGCGAATAATATTGTGAGTTTTCCGGATGTACATAGGTGCACACATACAAAACATCTTTGGTCAAATTGAGTAGACTTTTAGATATTACAAACATAATGACATTGTTGTTATCAACATCAACAGCTCTAACATGTTGCAAAAACTCTTTTTTTATGAGACAAATTATTCCCCCTGATCGTCTTCCTCGATGAGTAAATTGTACAGCGGGTTTGCAGAATATTTCATGCGTATGAAAAAAAGAAGGTTGTAAATAATCAAGGAAAGTTTCAACAAGGCAAACAATATCGAACGATGTAACATAAGAGATAAAGTTATGATTACCAATCTTCGACAATAACCCATTGACATTCCAGTGCAAAAAAGACAAGCGTTTATCATCCATACACACATTATTCCTTTCACGCCCTCGCACACGTGCACTTTTTTCTCGCTGTTTACAATCTTCACTGCCACCCTCAAAACACACATCATTGACACTACTGGAGATTGGGAACGTGTTCACGCTTTTCTCGTGCACGCTAGTGGGGGCTGCCATTGCTGCAGTGTCATCCTCTGTCACAGGTTCACGGAGAACAGTGTCACTTGCACGTGATGACATTCTGCTAAAGCTGAAAGAACACGGTGATTCTAAACTTTTTGTTCCCGGTGCATTATTTACAGTTCTATGCTCAACATTTTTTGTACGACAGAAACATCCGTATTCGTTATGTGTGCTGGGCCGGCCGTATTCCTATTGAATTAGTTTTAGATTTTCTTGGTGGTCCAAAACAAATTTCTTTCCATCTATTAACAAATGGTCAAAAATCATTGTCGCTTTTTTGTTTTCATTTCTGGCTGCCTTCAAATGAGGTACAAGTTTACGTCGAATGTCTCGGACCCGTGAGGAGAAATCTTCACCAATAAATATGTTGGTGCCTTTAAGTTTTCTTCTGTTACTGAGAATTCTTTCCTTGTCTTTGAAAAAAGTACATCGACCAATAATAGGGGAGTCTTCCTTTCTGTTGAGTCTGTGAAGTCGGTCAAAGTCAATGTCCTGTGTCAGGTCCAGTTTGTCTGTCAATACATCCTTGATTAAACCTTCGCATTGCTCTTTTGTTTCATTTTCATGTCGGGGAATGCCATAAAAGATAACATTATTTCTTTTGGACCGTCCCTCTAAGTCGTCAGTCTTAATTTCCAAGTTCTCTACCCTTTCCCACAGTTTTTCATTTTGTTCCCTTAGAGACTGATTTTCACGTTTTAAATTTGTAACATTTTCCTTCAGTTCGGTCAGCTCTTCATGTAGTCCAGCGCAAATGTCTCTGACCTGTCGAATTTCTTCCTTCACCTCGTCGAACTTACTGTTAAGAATCGACATGATGTCCTTCAGCGTCGGGTCGCCGGCTGTCCGTGACGGCGAAGGGGCTCCACCAGAACCGTCACTGGCACCCTTCAGACGGCTCTGTCGAAGACTGTCCGCCCTTCCGCCAGATGTAGGCCCAGGGTTCAGCTCCACGTCCCCACAGCGGTGTAGAAAAACGCCGGAGTACAAATACGCCAGGAGCAAGCCAAATATGACACCGTGTAGCCGTCTGTCCAGTTTCAATGTCCGAATAAACATGACTTTCTTCTTCACATCTCGTCGAGCCATGAAAGCAAGGAAGACTGGCACAAATCCTCCACAAACGGCTCGGAATGACAAGGCAGTCTCCGGCATAGTGACGACTGTGCGGTCTCCAGGTTGATGTCGGGGCTCAGGTCAGTGAAACTTCACTTTCAAGTCGCAGCTCCTGTCACTCAGTGTCAACACTTCGCCAACCGGAAGTGACCCCCGAGAGAGAGAGAGAGAGAGAGAGAGAGAGAGAGAGAGGTGGACGTCGACGACGACGACGACGACGACGAGGAGGAGTAGATAGGTGATCGAAGACAAAACGTATTTGCGAGCTGTTCCAAGCACAACACTTTGTTTTGGAAGAGAGAGAGAGAGGAGAGAGAGAGAGAGAGAGAGAGAGAGAGAGGGGGGTGGGTTTTAGGAGAAGCGGGGGGAGGGGAGGACGACTGAGGGGAAGAGCACCGATTGTTCGCTGAATTTTGCGACAACCGAAACGCTTTTCAACTGATATCCGGGTCCTTGAGGTTAAAGTCCCCACAAAACGCAGGAACCATTAACAACATGTAAGCCTGGTAATACTCGACAGTCAAACAAGCGATTGGCCGATAAGATTAGGAAACCCGGCCCCACCGAAACAGGAACGGGCTTTCTTAAATATTGATACTGGCATTTAACCTCACTTTTGATGTTTTATTTGAAAACTAATCTCTGTCGGTGGAAAGTCGAACGTTTATTAAGACAAGGCACTGGTTGATAAAATCTTGTTGACAGAGTGTTGTTGATAGAATCTGTCCTAATTCAGCATGAGAGAGAGAGAGACAGACAGAGAGAGAGAGAGAGAGAGAGAGAGAGAGAGAGAACTCCGAAAAAAAATCACTATGAAGTCAAAACAATGCAAAACAATGATAGCCATATACGACATGGAAATCATCCACGACGCCATGCATAGTTATAAAAACCATTTACATGCATTCAATAAATCCAGGACAGGTCAATGACATTTTTTTTTAGAAGAGATGTATGAAATTACGTTCAACCGGACACACTTAGAGTCCACAACAAAAGTGTAAATCCTATACCCCCGAACGTAACTTAACAGTCTGCAAGATAGCTGAACACAACATCGCATACTGTCTGTTACGATTTAGTGCACATGAACTTGAAATCGAAAGGGAGTGTTACGGCTGCACCTCCCAAATAACAACGGCTGTGTAAATCGTGATTCAACGTCTATCTTGTGCTGAAGTGATTGAAGATAAGTGATTGCTCGTTCATTTTCGTTGTCGTATTTGTTTGTATCTTGTCTGAAGAAGACCTAAGAGGTCGAAACGCGTCGTGTTGTGTCTTGTGACTCGTTTGTCCACGTTTTTCTTGGCGGTTCGCTAACACTTATTTAAGATCTGTAAATCGTGTTAAATTGTGGGTGGTTATCTTTTTTTTTTTTTTTTTTTTGGATAAGTGTTCAATTATGATGAACTGAGATCTTGTCTTCTCAAGATTGCTAGTGCAGTATTCAACTCTTAGTTTTCAAAAGAATTCTTCATTTAATACAGCTGGTAGCAGATCGCATCCCCCCCCCCTCCCCCCACCCCTCTTTGTTTTTTGTTTCATCTTCAGTTTCAGTTTCATCAAGGAGGCGTCACTGCGTGCGGACTAGTCCATATACGCTACACCACATCCACATTCAGACCACACTACGCATGATTGTTAAGCTGATGGATAACTGAATTAACAGCTAAGATGAGAGAATTGAAGAAGAGGGTCTCGTGGCTACAACTCAGCAGATGTCTGACCTACGCATTAGCCCAACGCGCTGGTCAGACCTTGAGTGCCTACCTAACATTGGTTGTCTTTTTTTTCTTTTTTTTCCCTTCAGTGCCACCCCACTGGTGTTGCACCCACGAAGGTCATCCCGGCTCCCCATCCACAGCCACACCCAGCCTTATCCCGCTACAGCCCCGACACCGGCAATCCGAAGGGAGCAAGCAATGTCTGATTACCATGTGGCAACCCACCGGAGTGGACGATGCACTACTTCCAAGTCACTTCGGTGGAGGTCAGTGGTGACTTCTGATCCAGCGTACGCAGGACATCACCTGTTAAACCCTCAACTATGACAACAATCATTGCACAGTCACGGAGTCAACATCAATGAGCTCTCTCTCTCTCTCTCTCTCTCTCTCTCTCTCTCTCTCTGTCTCTGTCTCTCTCTGTCTTTCTTTCTCTTCTCTCTCTCTCTCTCTCTCTCTCTCTCTCTCTCTCCCCCCCTCTCTCTCTTTCCTCTCTCTCTGTCTCTATGTCACTCTCTGTCTCTCTGTCTATCTGTCTGTCTATCTGTCTGTCTGTCTGTCTGTCTCTCTCTCTCTCTCTCTCTCTCTCTCTCTCTCTCTCTCTTCCAGGCATTGATTGTCTTCTGTTTTTGTGTGTTACCATTTCCACTTTCTGTTTATAGCGTTTACGTATGTTTACTTCAATTCTAGATTAGTTTTGCTGTTGTTGTTATTGTATTTTCTATATATTTCCATTTATTGAGAGCCGGATGTAAAAAAGCCATTTAGTGCTTATTCCGCTTTTTCCCTCATTACAAAAGATTCGTTCGTTCGTTCGTCGTCGTTTCTCTCTCTCTCTCTCTCTCTCTCTCTCTCTCTCTCTCTCTCTCTCTCTCTCTCTCTCTCTCTCTTCTCTCTCTAAAGGGGGCCACCATATTGGTCCAACGACAGTATACCGATGACCCCGACAGAACCTTACTAATGGTATAGAGGAACAAAGGAAATCGGAGGAGATCGCCATTAGACCAAGGCTTGAAGAGCCACAGAATTTGAGGCTTTGTTTTCTGTTGATCGATGAGTACATGGATGGTGAACATGACGTTACGGATTTCATTCTGGTCTGAGACTGCGCGAAAGGACTGTACTCCACGCTTACTTTTTTATGATACATCCCGGCGTCATCCAAACCGACAAATACAGACACCTGCAGTGTTGGTCAGGAAATTTGAGCAACACTCTCATAGGCGCATCCATTAAGTGGATGAAACTCGGTTGTGTGGTTCCAGTCTTCCCAGTTGAGCCCATAGCGAAAAAAAGGCTCTGATGGGAATCGAACACACGACCTCCTAGCCGGGATTCAACACCACTAACCACTTCGCCACAGCGGCTGGTAGCACAGCACATTTTTGACTCCATTCCATGCTAAATTTAACTTAACACATGTACATATTTTTCATATTTTTTTCTTTCTTTTTTTAAGGGGGGGACTTTGGTTTGATCAGCTGCTCTATGGAATCATTTGTTTAATGTTGTTTGCATGAGATGAGGGGAACCCATACGAAGCTGGTCTTTTCCAGCACCAGAGCTTTCACAACAGATCCGCTTTCCATGTCAGTTAACATATCCCTAGAGAAGAACAGACTTTACCAGTGTCTTGGGGAGTTTGTTCTTCACTGGGAGATTGCAAAATACAGTCTGAGGTAGTATGAAGCCACATTCATTAAAATGCTCTGCAGACACATTAAAACCTAACACAAATGGGATCCAGATAACAAACTCTTCTAGGTAAAAGGTATGAAAAAGCAAAAGATACAATCAAAAAGCAGTCTTTCAACTAAGCACGTAAGTATAACAAAGCATACTTTAGGATAAATATTCAAAAACCATCCATGTTCAGCCTTGTACGCGATAAATATTGAAAGAATACCGGGGGAAAACGCGAATGTCTGAGCCAAACATAGAACGGGAGGGTTGACAGATTACGCTAAAGGCAGAGAAACCAAAGCGACAACACAAGAGCAACAGTGAAAAGAAATAACTGTCACCAAATTTCCACGGACTATAGTTGATCATGATCTTTTTGTATAAAAGAAAGTGGCCATTTCAACAAGGCAAGTTTGAACGTGGCGTGGACTTAGACTCCTTGCAGAAGTAGTGGGGGGTGGGGCGTCGGGGGGAGGGGGAGGGGGAAGAGCACGTGACAAAGAGCTTTAACCTACAGACTCAATAACAATTTGAAAATAAGCAAAGTCAGCACAGAAAACTATGGTGCTCTTCTCTGAAGAAGCGGTAAGTGATTTCAGAGAGAGAGAGAGAGAGAGAGAGAGAGAGAGAGAGAGAGAGAGAGAGAGACGCCATTACAACATTCTTTCGTGAGAGAAACGTAAAGCCCAAAGAGCGAGCAAGGGAGAGAACATACACAAACTGGTACCATATCTAAAGCTAACCGCGGCCTTATCAACCTCTGTCACAAAAGAGGCTTCATAGATGATTAACTCTCGACCCTCAGAGTCAGTCCCTCTGCTGGGAAATCCTGTTTAGGCCCAAACCTTGGTCGTCAATCAACCGTAGGAGCCGATGTGCCATACTAGACTCATGTCAACACCGCAACAAAATTCTGTATGTGTTCTGCTCCATTCTCCAGCAGTTTGGTTCATTAAGTCGCTTCGTTCCGGCTTCGTTTTTTGGCAGAAAAGTTGACGCCTACGTTGGCATTGTTTAAAGATAAGCTTCAGTGGTGCTAGAGACTTACTGCAGTCCTATGATTTCCCTGGGTGTTCCTGAGGTGGACGTGTCTGCGAGTGTACGTGTCCCCTGTGTGTTCTTCCTGCTTCTAACGTTGTTCCTGTTTCTTTCTTGTCCGAATCTGTATGTTGTCCCCCATCTCTATCTTGCTCCTGTTGTCCCCACTCCTATGCTGTCCTCGTCTCTATGTTGTACCTAGTTCTGTGTCCCCTAGTTCTGATGTGTCCAGCTCTCAATGTTGTCCCTGTTCCGATGTGTCTATGTGTCTGTGATGTCTCCATCTCTGTGTAATGCCTGTTCCTACACGTCCCTACATGTCGCTGTCTCCATCTCTATATAATGCCTGTTCCTACACGTCCCTACATGTCGCTGTCTCCATCTCTGTATAATGCCTGTTCCTACACGTCCCTACATGTCGCTGTCTCCATCTCTGTATAATGCCTGTTCCTACACGTCCCTACATGTCACTGTCTCCATCTCTGTATAATGCCTGTTCCTACACGTCCCTACATGTCGCTGTCTCCATCTCTGTGTAATGCCTGTTCCTACACGTCCCTACATGTCACTGTCTCCATCTCTGTATAATGCCTGTTCCTACACGTCCCTACATGTCACTGTCTCCATCTCTGTATAATGCCTGTTCCTACACGTCCCTACATGTCGCTGTCTCCATCTCTGTATAATGCCTGTTCCTACACGTCCCTACATGTCGCTGTCTCCATCTCTGTGTAATGCCTGTTCCTACACGTCCCTACATGTCGCTGTCTCCATCTCTGTATAATGCCTGTTCCTACACGTCCCTACATGTCGCTGTCTCCATCTCTGTATAATGCCTGTTCCTACACGTCCCTACATGTCGCTGTCTCCATCTCTGTGTAATGCCTGTTCCTACACGTCCCTACATGTCGCTGTCTCCATCTCTATATAATGCCTGTTCCTACACGTCCCTACATGTCGCTGTCTCCATCTCTGTATAATGCCTGTTCCTACACGTCCCTACATGTCGCTGTCTCCATCTCTGTATAATGCCTGTTCCTACACGTCCCTACATGTCGCTGTCTCCATCTCTATATAATGCCTGTTCCTACACGTCCCTACATGTCGCTGTCTCCATCTCTGTATAATGCCTGTTCCTACACGTCCCTACATGTCGCTGTCTCCATCTCTGTGTAATGCCTGTTCCTACACGTCCCTACATGTCGCTGTCTCCATCTCTGTGTAATGCCTGTTCCTACACGTCCCTACATGTCGCTGTCTCCATCTCTGTATAATGCCTGTTCCTACACGTCCCTACATGTCGCTGTCTCCATCTCTATATAATGCCTGTTCCTACACGTCCCTACATGTCGCTGTCTCCATCTCTATATAATGCCTGTTCCTACACGTCCCAACATGTCGCTGTCTCCATCTCTATATAATGCCTGTTCCTACACGTCCCTACATGTCGCTGTCTCCATCTCTATATAATGCCTGTTCCTACACGTCCCTACATGTCGCTGTCTCCATCTCTGTGTAATGCCTGTTCCTACACGTCCCTACATGTCGCTGTCTCCATCTCTGTGTAATGCCTGTTCCTACACGTCCCTACATGTCACTGTCTCCATCTCTGTATAATGCCTGTTCCTACACGTCCCACATGTCGCTGTCTCCATCTCTGTGTAATGCCTGTTCCTACACGTCCCTACATGTCGCTGTCTCCATCTCTGTATAATGCCTGTTCCTACACGTCCCTACATGTCGCTGTCTCCATCTCTATATAATGCCTGTTCCTACACGTCCCTACATGTCGCTGTCTCCATCTCTGTATAATGCCTGTTCCTACACGTCCCTACATGTCGCTGTCTCCATCTCTATATAATGCCTGTTCCTACACGTCCCTACATGTCGCTGTCTCCATCTCTTATAATGCCTGTTCCTACACGTCCCTACATGTCGCTGTCTCATCCACCTGTCCACACGTCCCTACATGTCCTGTCTCCACTCTTTAATGCCTGTTCCTACACGTCCCTACATGTCGCTGTCTCCATCTCTGTTAATGCCTGTTCCTACACGTCCCTACATGTCGCTGTCTCCATCTCTGTTAGCTGTTCACAGCCCATGTCCTTCCATGTTCCTACACGTCCCTACATGTCGCTGTCTCCATCTCTGTATAATGCCTGTTCCTACACGTCCCTACATGTCGCTGTCTCCATCTCTGTATAATGCCTGTTCCTACACGTCCCTACATGTCGCTGTCTCCATCTCTGTGTAATGCCTGTTCCTACACGTCCCTACATGTCGCTGTCTCCATCTCTGTTAATGCCTGTTCCTACACGTCCCTACATGTCGCTGTCTCCATCTCTTATAATGCCTGTTCCTACACGTCCCTACATGTCGCTGTCTCCATCTCTATATAATGCCTGTTCCTACACGTCCCTACATGTCGCTGTCTCCATCTCTGTATAATGCCTGTTCCTACACGTCCCACATGTCGCTGTCTCCATCTCTATATAATGCCTGTTCCTACACGTCCTACATGTCGCTGTCTCCATCTCTTATAATGCCTGTTCCTACACGTCCCTACATGTCGCTGTCTCCATCTCTGTGTAATGCCTGTTCCTACACGTCCCTAACATGTCGCTGTCTCCATCTCTGTTAATGCCTGTTCCTACACGTCCCTACATGTCGCTGTCTCCATCTCTGTGTAATGCCTGTTCCTACACGTCCCTACATGTCGCTGTCTCCATCTCTGTGTAATGCCTGTTCCTACACGTCCCTACATGTCATGCTGTCCGTCCTATTCCTGTTGTTTAATGCCTGTTTCCGTACAGTCCTGTCTACATGTCCGCTGTCTCCATCTCTGTATAATGCCTGTTCCTACACGTCCCTACCCTATGTTCGCTGTCTCCATCCTCTTGTAATGCCTGTTCCTACACGTCCCTACATGTCGCTGTCTCTCTCTGTAGCCTGTTCCTACAGTCTCATTTCGCTGTCCATTCTTTTAATGCTTGTTCCCTAAGTCCTCATGTGTGTCCTCTACTGTATATGCTAGTTTGTCCCTGTTACTGTTGTCCTCTCTGTATTGTCCTGTTCTATGTTGTCCCTGTTCATTCTTTCTGTTGTACATGTCCTGTTCCCTTTAATGTGTTCTCCTCATGTGCTGTCTTCTCTGTTTATTCTGTTCTACAGTCCCTACATGTGTCCTGTCTATTCTGTTAATGCTGTTCCCACTGTCATGTCGCTGTCTATCTCTGTCTTGAATGTCCTGTCTAATTTGTCCCTGTCTCCATTTGTTATCTCTGTCTCTGTAATGTCCATGTCTATTTGTCCCGTCTAATTGCTGTTCCTCTGTTCTGTAATGTCCTGTCTACATGTTTCCCTTTTATGTCGCTGCTCTGTCCCTCTGTGTCCCTGCCATGTTCCTAGTCCTCATTTGTTGTCTCTGTCTCCTGAATGTCCCATGTCTTATGTTGTCCCTGTTTATCTTGTTTCCTCTGTCTCTGATGTCCCTGTCTTGTTGTCCCTGTCATTTGTTGTCTCTGTCCTCTGATGTCCCATGTCTATGTTGTCCCTGTTCTTGTTTCTCTGTTCTGAATGTCCATGTCTATGTTCCTGTCCTTATTTGTTATCCTGTCTCTGATGTCCTGTCATGTTTCCTGTTTATTTTGTTCTGTCTCTGATGGTCCCTGCTCATGTTGTCCCTGTTTATTTGTTGTCTCGTCCTCATGGTCCTGTCTATGTTGTCCCCTGTCATTTTTGTTGTCCTGTCTCCGTGTGTCCTGTCTAGTTGTCCTGTTTATTTGTTGCTCTGTCCTTGATGTCCCTGTCTATGTTGTCCCTGTTTATTTGTTGTTCTGTCTTGATGTCCATGTCTTTTGTCCCTGTTTATTCTTGTCTCTGTCCTCTGTGTCCCTGTCTATGTTGTCCCTGTTTATTTGTTGTCTCTGTCTCTTGATGTCCCTGTCTATATTGTCCCTGTTTATCTCTGTTGTTCTGTCTTCTGGTTGTCCTCATGTCTATGTTTCCCTGTTTATTTGTGTCTCTGTCTCTCTGTGTCCCTGTCTATGTTGCCCATTTGTTGTCTCTCTCGTGTCTCTGTCTATGTGTCCCTGTTATTTGTCTCGCCTGTTTATTTGTTATCTCTGTCTTGATTGTCCATGTCTATGTTCCCTTTTTTGTTGTATTCTGTCTCTGTAGTGCCTGTTTATGTTGTCCCATGTTTATTTGTTTTCTCTGTCTCTGTATGTCCCTAGTGTCGTTATGTGTCCTTTCCGTTATTTGTGTCATCTGTCTCTGTGTGTCCTGTCTATGTTGTCCCTGTTTATTGTTGTTCTGTCTCGTTGTCTGTCTTTCTGAATGTTCTTCTCTGTTCCTGCTATCCATTTGTTTGTTACGTCTCTGTTCTTCATGTTTCCCGTTATTGTTTGCCATGTCGATATGTCCATTGTTGTTATGTCCTGAGTGTCCCATGTTTATGTTTCGTTATTGTGATCTCTGTCTCTGAAGCATGTCCTATGTCCATATGTTGTACTGCCTTAGTGCCATGTTATGTTCCATGTTATTGTATCTCTGTCTCTGAATGCATGTCCTATGTCCATTGTGTTACTGTCTCTGGTGCCATGTTATTTTCCCATGTTATTGTGTTGTCTCTGTGCTGTCTGAATGTCCCATGCCATGTTGTCCCTGTTTATTTGTTATCTCTGTCCAATGTTCCATGTCTCATGATTCGTCCCTGTTTAGTTGTTGCTCTTCTCTGATGTCCCTGTCATTTGTCCGTTATTTTCCTCTGTCTCTCATGTCATGTTCCATTTGTTTCTGTTTATTTGTTTCTGTGAAAGTCAGTACCTCAACGTTGTCCCTGTTTATTTGTGGCCTCTGTCTTTCAGATTCCATGTCTATGTTTTCCCCTCTTCATTTGCTGTGTCTGTCTCTGCGTCCATGTCTCAATGTCGTCTGTATTTATGTATTGTATATGTTTCTGAGTTTGAATATCTATGTTGTCCTTGTCTCTGTCTGAGTTTCTATGTCTCCATGTTGTCCCTGTTCATTTTTTGTTTCCTCTAATGAGCCCGGGTCTTACTGAACATGTTGTTCTCCTGTGGTCTGGTCTGTTCCGTTCAGGTATGTTCTGTTTTGTTCCATTCAATTCTCTCTCTCTCTCTCTCTCTCTCTCTCTCTCTCTCTCTCTCTCTCTCTCTCTCTCTCTCTCTCTCCTCTCTCGTTTCCTTGAATTATTTCCGCTTGTAATTGTTGTTTGCTTGAATTTCTGGAAAGAAATTACTTCCTTTTGCTGATCACTCGTACCCATTTTCATTCTATCCTCTGCAAACGTGTACCCATACAGGTCGGTGTATACAGGTCGGTGGCCTTACAATTAAAAATTTCAGAGTTCAGAAGTCAGAGTTTCTCTCTCTCTCTCTCTCTCTGTGTCTGTCTGTGTCTGTCTGTCTGTCTGTCTGTCTCTCTCTCTTCTCTCTCTCTCTCTCTCTCTCTCTCTCTCTCTCTCTCTATACAGTTTATCAGTTAACTTGGATAAGACGAATATAGTGGTCTTTAGAATGGGTGGCCACCTATCAGTGTATGAAAAATGGTCGTATGGAAATGCAGATGTTCAAGTAGTTAATTCATATAAATATCTTGGAATGATATTTTCAACAAAATTAACTTTCCGTTACGCATGGGAAGAATCTCTGAGAAAAGGGAAAAAAGGTACTATTGAAATTCTGAAATCCCTGAGAAAACTGAACTGTACAGACTGTGGTATATTTTGGAAAATGTTTGATACACAGATAAAACCTCTTCTTACTTATGCAGCTGAAATTTGGGGCTTACATGAAAATTCGCAGATGGAAAAAGTACATACGTATGCTATGAAGCGTTTCCTTCAAGTACCTATTCATTCATCCAACACCGTCTTATATGGAGAAATGGGCAGATACCCTTTGTATATAAGTACATTTGTGAAATGTATTAAATATTGGTTGAAGACCTTGAAGCTACCCCAGTCCCGTTTGAGCAGACAAGCCTATGATATGATGCTTCTAGAAATGGAAAAAGGTAAAGAAAACTGGGCTTATAAAGTAAAGAAAGTCCTTTCAGAACAGGGTTTTGGAATAGTGTGGATGACTCAGGAAGTAGGAAATGAGCAACAGTTCATTGCGGAATTTAAAGACAGGCTTATTTGTTCTTTTAAACAGAATTGGCACTCGGATATGGAAAGTAAAGAAAAATATCGCTGGTTTTTCTCATTTAAGAATGTGTTTCATTCTGAAAAGTTTCTCAATGTCATAACAGATAAATGGCACAGAAAAAATTACGCAAGATTTAGGTTGAGGTCTTTAGGTTTTAATGCGAACAAAAGATGGTTTGAATGTGAAACATCCACAGAATCTCCTTGTCCTGCATGTAGACATATTATTGATGACGAAGAACACTTTCTGTTCCACTGTACTGCTTATAATGAAGTGCGGACAAACTGTTCATTTTTCCAGTTAGATATAGCGAAAAGACAAAATGTCGCTGATGTGTTATCATCAGATGATGAAATTGTAATAAAATCAGTTGCGAAATTCATCGCGGAAGCATTGAAAATTAGACGGATGAAGGATAGTAAAATTGAAGATAATACATTATAAGAGATATCTGAATGAATGTTATCATTCATCGCATGTTGAAGAGATCTGTAAGATACAATGTCATTTGATTGAGTGGATGGTCGAGTCAGTCTTTTTTTTTTTTTCATGTTGAAGACATCAGTAAAATACAATGTCATCATTTGATTCAGCGGATGGTGGAGTCAGTCTTAAGGTGCTTAAAAAATTTTTTTTTTAAACCTTACTGCATTACTCCTGTGCGTGAGGTGAGGACATAACGAAATGTTACGAATTTATTTGTTTTTGTTAATTTTGGATTTGATACACACTAGGAATGAAAGTGTACTATTTGTTTGCAGGAAAGGAAGAGGGAAATGTTTTTGTTCTGTTACCTCTCCCCCCTTGTCAAAAGACCTCTTTGGTAATGACAATAAAATATCAAAGTGTCAAAAGTGTCTCTCTCTCTCTCTCTCTCTCTCTCTCTCTCTTCTCTCTCTCTCTCTCTCTCTTTTGAGCCTCTGTTTTTTCATCTCCGCTGGGTACCTCAACGAAGGCACAGATACAGCGATTCCACCGTGTGAGGAAGACAAACACAATCCGTTCAACCCCCGCCTCCCGTTAATCTGGTCGTAATCCGCCATGGAGCTGGCCCAGGCTGGAACCGAAGCTCAAGACCCCGATAAGTCACCGCATGGCAGAGATAAGTACTGTGCGCACGTGCAAAGCGGCGTGGGTTCAGGGATGTCTTTGAAAACCGCCTAAGGGTGAGCTCTGTCAACAGGCGTGTTTGTGACAGGAGACAAGATAGTGATTGTGACTTCACTGGCGTGGAACATTGTGAGAGAGGTAGCAGCTTGCCCCCCCCCCCCCCCCCCCCCCCCCCCTTCAAAACGTGGCCTGGACATTTTTATTAGTTTTCTTCTTTTTTTCTACCTTTATCCATCGGTTTCATTTTCTATTTATCAGTTCATTTCGTTATTCAACTGTGATGAAAATAAAAAATCAATTTTACAATGAGAACGATGACGTCAATAGTCATGAAGATCAGGGTCATCATCATCATCATAACCATTGCAGTTTGGGAAACGATCTGCAGATCTGTTTATTTCTTTGTTTTTCGCTTTTTTGTTAAGCCTTTTTTTTCTTCGTCTGTTTTGTCTCTTTTTTCTTTCTTTGATGGCGTCATATATATCTCAAAAATTTGACGCGTTCGTTAGATTTGCGGTTGACTCAGTTTTTGGTGTAAATTATATCGTTTGATCGGATTCTTTTTCTTCGAACAACAAAGTCTTCCTTGCACCTTCATAACACACACACACACACACACACACACACACACACACACACACACACACACACACACACACACACACACACATGCACACATACAGAGAGAGAGAGAGAGAGAGAAGAGAGGGTGGATACGCGGTGTGTGTGTGCGAGAGTGCATGCGTGTGTGTGTGTGTGTGTGTGCGTGCGTGCGTGCGTGCGTGCGTACGTGCGTGCGTGTGTGTGTGTGTGTGTGTGTGTGGTGTGTGTGTGTGTGTGTGTAATGGAGCGGTAGGGGAGATATTAAAACCTTGGTGGGTCAGTCTGATGAAGGGGTAGATCGCAGTGTTACTGACCACATGACCAACGGACGACGGCATGTCCACCATGTGTCCATCACTGGGACCACAGCCCGGCAGGAGGGGTCAGCCATGAACGTCACACAGTCCACCTGCAGGGCTCAAACACCGGCCTGACAGGCATTGGGACGGCGGTCTGGGGGGTCCCTGGGGAGGGGGGAAGGGGGAGGGTCATGACCTGTTCCCCGTATTCCTTCCTGCCCGCTGCCTGCAGCACCTGTGTGATTCCCTTTCCGTTAGGGCTTGAGGTGTGATATTGTGTGATTCCCTTTCCGTTAGGCTTTGAGGTGTGGCATTGTGTGATTCCCTTTCCGTTAGGGCTTTGAGGTGTGGCATTGTGTGATTCCCTTTCCGTTAGGGCTTTGAGGTGTGGCATTGTTGATTCCCTTTCCGTTAGGGCTTTGAGGTGTGGCATTGTGTGATTCCCTTTCCGTTAGGGCTTTGAGGTGTGGCATTGTGTGATTCCCTTTCCGTTAGGGCTTTGAGGTGTGGCATTGTGTGATTCCCTTTCCGTTAGGGCTTTGAGGTGTGGCATTGTGTGATTCCCTTTCCGTTAAGGCTTTGAGGTGTGATATTGCATGAGTCCCTTTCCGTTAAGGCTTTGAGGTGTGATATTGCATGAGTCCCTTTCCGTTAAGGCTTTGAGGTGTGGCATTGTATGATTCCCTTTCCGTTAGGGCTTTGAGTTGTGATATGCATGATTCCCTTTCCGTTAAGGCTTTGAGGCGTGGCATTGTATGATTCCCTTTCCGTTAAGGCCTTGAGGCGTGGCATTGTATGATTCCCTTTCCGTTAAGGCTTTGAGGCAGTGGCATTGAACTATCAGTAGTCAAAGGCCGGCATTGCTTGCAAGTCAGGTTTTCAGATAATATGACTGTGGACAAAGGAGCCGATAGGGCATCTGTTTCTAAAACAAATTGTAGTGTGCACTCTAACAACAGTAGCAGCAGAAACTTTAAAACAGCAGCAGCTGCAGCAGCAGAAATAGTAGTAGCAACAGCAACAGGAACAGTGAAAGTAGCAATAGCAGCAACAGAGCATCAGCAACAACAACAGCATTTATTGTAGCAGAAGTTGTAGCATTATAGCGACAGAAGCAGCAGCAGCAGCAGCAGCAGTAGCAGCACTTGGAGCTATGGTAGTGGTAATAGTAGTAATTGTAGCTGAAGTAGTAATTGTTTTTGTTTTACAAGGACAGGAGCAGCAACAGCAGCAGTGGAAGCGGTAATGGTAATAGTGCCAGTAACCGCCATGTGGATACCAGCAGCAGCAGCAGCAGCAGCAGCAGCAGCAGCAGCAGCAGCAGCAGTATTAATAGTGGTAACATCAACAGAAGCAACAGCAGAAATAGAGGTAGTGTGTGTGTGTGTGTGTGTGTGTGTGTGTGTGTGTGTGTGTGTGTGTGTTGTGTGTGTGTGTGTGGTGTTTAGGGAGGTGTGGGGGAGAAATTGAAACCTTGATGAGTCAGTCTGAAGAAGGGGTAGATTGCAATGTTACTGACTGTGTGTCAGTGAAAACATCGGCGGCAGCAGCTATGGCGAGTGTATGAAATCTTAATTAAAGTAGATTTTATACGTTTACTTACCAGTAATGCCAGACCTGCTGTCTCTGGTCATTTGCTCTCACCTCTCTCCTTCACATGTTAGAATCTAGACACTCCATAAAGAATACTTCTGAAGATATTTAAAAACAAATCAAACATTCTGCCAATTCTGACTGGGCAATAACGTGTGCGATGTCCACAAGACATGTGTGGACGTGCTGTCTTGGAGACTTGTAGTTTTTGTTTGAGTTTGTTTGTAGCTGGTTATGTTGCTTTCGTTGGTTTTCATTGATTTTTTGTTGTTTCTGTGTTTGTTTGTTTGCTCAGCACTTCCGTCTTTCGGCTTCTTCCGGTTTTTTCAACCATGCTTGCGAGTCAGCTGTTGTTCTTAGTTTTATGCCTCTCTCCTAAGATCTGTACCGTGCCTCTCTCCTAAGACCTGTACCATGCCTCTCTCCTAAGACCTGTATCATGCCTCTATCATAAGACCTGTATCATGCCTCTCTCTTAAGACCTGTACCATGCCTCTCTCTTAAGACCTGTACCATGCCTCTCTCTTAAGACCTGTATCATGCCTCTTCTTAAGACCTGTACCATGCCTCTCTCTTAAGACCTGTACCACACGACTGCCGCAAAAGCATGGACGATGTTCTCAGCGTTCCCTGTCTGACATACTTTTCTAAGAAACAAGTTTCTGCGCGACTTTGCGTGTGCTCTCATTTCACAACGTGTGTCATGGATTTCACCTCATGAGCTAAAGAAGGGTGCTGTTGGTGGACATATGAATTCTATTGGCTAGCATAAGCATTGTACTGGCTTCGTTTGAAATAGGTATATTCCAAGGCCACTTGACTTCCGGGGCACAATACAGATGGGCAAAAGACACAGGCACCAAAATCCCGGCAGCAGAATCTCATGGACTGTCCGTTTTGTGCCCAAGTCAAACAGTCGGCAGTGCAGAACAACAGCTCCAAGTTGTGGCATTTTGCCGAGGGAATTTTATTGAGTGGCATGATTTCAACATGACACCTTTCGAATGCTCGTCGCTTTTAATTGCTTGCATCTCTTTGTCAAAAGTGTTCCATCAGGAAAACCTGTGGAGGGTCAATGTCATGGATGTGTTTCAGGCGATGAGGGGTCAGTCCGCAGTCAGCGGCGGAGGACACACCACTGGTTCTCTCTCACAGCGTCTACCCCTGGTGACGTCACTGGCCGGTCTGGCACCTCGGCGTGCTGAAGAGGGTTTGGATGGAGGATAGTTGCTTGACGGAACGGGGGAAGGTGGGGGGGGGGGGGGGGGGCGAGGGGTACCTTTCCTGCAGGTGTTCATGTGTCTTCACTCCTCTAGAGGACGCAGTCGCAAGGCCTCAGAACAGAATCGGAAAAGGGTGGGGGGGGGGGGGGGGGGGGATTCTCTCACCCCTTCAGATGACAGAAGCAGGTGGCCCGCAATGACCAGAGAGGCTGAGGACTGGCTTTGTGGAACGCCTTCAAAATGCTGAACCCTTCAACATGCAAGGAACACTGGGTGCTTTGTGGAACGCCTTCAAAATGCTGAACCCTTCAATATGCAAAGAACACTGACAGAACTTCATCCCCGATCAAAAGAAAATGGACTGCCTCCAAGTAAAATCTGTGGTGAAAAACTACTGTTGCATGTGCTTTCGGTGTGAGTGTGAGATGGAACGGGCCGAAAAGGAGTGACGCATTCTTGAGTCACCTCTGTCTGTCTGACAGTTAGCACGATTACACAATAACTAGTGAACTGACTGGAAGGAAAGTCAGTGGGAAAATGGAATTGGACCAGGGAGGATGCCTTTAACCTTCCATGCGGATCTGTGTGACGGATCGGAATCAAGCGCGGATCCAGGAATCGCTGGACTAGGAATGCAGGCCTGCCGTACGTGGATGTAGTAGAACCTGTGTCTGTCATACACTGACTAAAGGCATTGTTAACACACAGTCCATCTTCTGCACCTTAACACGATCGGGAAACTGCGAAATTGTTTCTGTTCATCTTAAGCTTTAGTTGTACTATCTGCTGCTATACCACTAATAGATATGTGTCTGTAATTATTCCAATTATTCATATTACCTTTCTAAAACAATGCGAAAACAATATAATTAGTCACATTGCAGGGAAAAAAGCCCGTCTTGAAAGGAAAGATGATGATTTTTGTTGAATTGACAACCTGATCACAACCATGTTTATTAACACCACCAGTAAGGTCATCAGGACAGGCAGCATCCATTGTTTTTTTTACAAGGAAGAAGTCCATAGCCACGACTTGTGTGTCGACAAAACGTTGTTGCTGAATGATTGAATTTCACCCATGTGTGCTGTGCTGTCTGTATGAGGACTGGTGGTCCAGTGTTTGAGATGCCACAGTTGGGGGGTCGCCCTGTTTGACTTGGGCTAAGGCTGCTTCCCCTTTGCTTCTCCTGTCCCAATCTCCCCGCTTAGCCGTTATCCCTCTTCAAACCTATACACCAAGGTGCACCTGTACTCGCAAGTATACACAGGCACAAACTTGCGTGCATGTGCGTGAAACACACACACACACACACACACACACACACACACACACACACACACACACACACACTCTCTCTCTCTCTCTCTCTCTCTCTCTCTCTCTCACACACACACACACACACACACACACACACACGTGTGAGCGCGCACGCACGCACGCAAGCACGCACACACGCACGCACACACGCACACACGCATGCACACTGGCATGCACGCATGCATGCACGCACGCACAAACACACACACAACACACACGCACGCACACACACACACACACACGCACACACACACACACGCACGCACGCACGCACGCACGCACGCACGCACGCACGCACGCACGCACGCGCGCCCAAACACACACACACACAAAGACACACACACACACACACACACACACACACACACATACACGCGAGCGCGCGCTGGCCCGGGCACACACACACACACACACACACACACACACACACACACACACACACACACACACACACGCACGCACGCACGCACGCACACAACACACACACACACACACACACACACACACACACACACACACACACACACACACACGTCCATCACCAATTCACCGCTGTGCCCTTACTTCCAACCCCCAACACTCTTTTATCCACTGTTCTCTCTCTCTCTCTCTCCCCCCCCACCCCCTCTCCGCGTCTTCTCTCTCCAGTACACGCACACACAGATACACAGGCACAGACACAGACACAACACACACACTCACACACACACACACACACACACACACACACACACGCGCGCGCGCGCGCGCGCACGCACACACACACACACACACACACACACACACAGAGTCCACACACACACACACACACACACACACACACACACACACACACAGAGTCACACACACACACACACACACACACACACACACACACACACACACACACACATACACACACACCAGACCCTCTCACCACGACCTTCGCAACCCCCCATATTCTTCCACTCGTGAATCTGCCAAACTAATAATCGTCGGAAATCCTGTGAAGATACCCTCTGGGTTATATCGACGCCCCCGCTAATCCACCCGCCGGCCGGAGTAATCAGCACGATACCCGCCTATCAGGGGGAACAAATCCCCGGGTAGGTGAGACGCAGGGGTGGGGGAATAAATCCCGGTTGTCAGGGCTATCTCACGCCGTAGTGGGGTCCACCACTGTGACGGTGTGGGGGGACCCTCTGGAAGTAATGGCAATATTGGTAGGGTAAGGAAGGTGTATGGGTGGCAGGATGGGGGGGGGGGGGGGGGGGTTGAAGAGACTGTGACCAGTTACTGTTACTTGTAAATATTTCTACTCTATTTATGATGATGATGATGATGACGATGATGATGGTAATAATAGCAATAATAACGAAAATAACAACAACAACAACAATGATTACAAGCAACACATTATCAGAGTGAGTGTGCTAGTACACCACACATGAGAACATTAACAAACCCAGACACTTTGTATTATACGCCAAAACACTAAAATCAGCAAAAGATATGTCCATTTGTAAGGGGACATACAGACTATGCATGGTGTGTAAGACTGGTTGAAAAAAAAAGAAACCTAGTAGTGGAATTTTTTTTTTTCGCTTTTTTTTTTTTTTTTTTTTGGCAGATGAAGACAGTGTGAAGCACCAAAAAATGAAGAGGTGGATTTTGGCCTTAGGGGAAAAAAAAAGGGAAAAAAAAAGAGAAAAAGAAAAATCATTGCCTTAGGTGCTCCATTGAGCCGATAATTGATGCCACAAAAAACAATGATAATAATAATTATAATCACGAAAATAAAAGACGAAGAAGGAGGAGAAGAACACACACACACACACACACACACACACACACACACACACACACACACACACACAATAAAATATATATATGTATGTACATATATTTATATGCATACATACATACATACAGTAAACGTCTCTTTAAAAACCTAATCAAGCCGCTCTCCAAGCTATCGTGAGTTACGACGTCAGAAAAGGCGAAGTGTCGTTTGCACATGATGATGAGGACAGACTAACCCCCTCTCCCCTCCACCTCCACCTCCACCCCATACCCCATCTTCCCACCCACCACGCTGCAAACGTTGAACACCTGTGTTTGTTCTCTTCAAGATACGGCACCCCTGTGGACTGACGCTGACCAACAGAGCGTTACACCGGGCGGGTCAGCGCAGTGGGCATGGACTTTAAGCCATTAATTTTATGGGACCGAGATGAGAGGTGGGGGAAGGAGAGAGAGAGAGAGAGAGAGCTCACACACCAGTTACAACTGGCAAACTCTACGTTCTTGTCAACAGTGAGCTGAGAACAGACATCAATCAATCGCCAGGTGTTTTCTGGACACTGGCTGAATTCAGCCTGTCACTGAACGGACGTGCGGGAAAACGGCCTTCCACTGACAATTCCGGCTGAGAAGTTTTCATTTTCCCCAAGACTCCTGATAACTACAAAGAAAACAACAACAACAACAACAACAACACCACCACCACCACCAACAACAACAACAACGATAAAAACGGAATCCAATCGCCAAGGCACAGTGATTCCAGGCCCAAGTTGGTGATTTGGGGAGCAGTCTGGTTGTGGTAATTTGGGGGACAGCTTGGTTGTGGTGATTGGGCGGAGGGGGGGGGGGGGAGAGCAGCTTGGTTATGGTGATTTGGGGGCAGCCTGGTCGTGGTGATTGAGGGGGCACTTTTTTTAGGGGATGTCTGCATTTCTATTCTGTGTATTTTGTATTGGCATTTCTCCTAGAAGGAAGATTCGGCGTCATAAGCAGATATTATTTGGAGTTAAATTAAGGGCTTGAAATTATTATCTCATTATTGGGCTAGAGTTACCCCATTATTCGTTATTTACTGAAAAGAAAAAGATACATCCAAAGGTGCGGCTGGAACCCATAGAAGTACTGTCATCAACTGCTGAACAAATCAGATGGGAGCAAGCCTGCGCTGTGTTCACATAGATACAGGCACACACGGGGCGTTCTATATAGCGTCAAGGGATATAACTGCACTCTATAGATAGTGTAGTGGCCATTGGTTGTGACATGACAGAACTTCCACGGGAGCGTTCCCATGGCTGCACCAGCTCATATTTCATGACGGCAGAGTCCACTGGCAAAAACCTCCACCGCCAAGCAAATGCCATGTACATCCCGCAGCCTCACTCGTTGCTGTTCCGCTGACAGATGAAGATAGTACAACTCCAGACACGGCCAAACTTTAGCCACACGTTTTACGTCTTACGTGCCCTCTGAAGATAATCCCGGGTTACAGCCTTTCCCACTGTCAACAGGACTTTTCCCTGCGGTCAAGTGTATCTTTCGTCACTGTCACTGGGCCTTTCCTCAGAGTTGGCCAAAAGGCGGACAAGAAAACGATACACCCAAAGGTACGGGTGGGACCCAGACAAGTACTGTCATCAACAACCGAACAATCCAACTGGGAGCAGTCCTGCACCACCCTGGGAAGCCTGCTCGTTCATTGTTTTCTGTTTACTATTCTCTGCCTCACTTCCGATTTCCTTGTTACCATTCTGGCCGCCATTCTGAACGTGCTGTCGTTCTGATTCTGTCAGCGTAGTGTTAGATCATTTCAGTATACATCGGATTGTTCATTGTGATGGGTAATGTTCCAACAGACATTTGAAATGTCCGCTGCCGTTCACATTTGCATACTTAATGTCAAAAGACATCTGCTTTTCTTTTCCTACCGATCAGGAGTCAACCAGTATTTTTTTGTTTACCTATCGTTGCCCAGAGAGCGGGAATAGGAGAATGAAGTTGGCCGTCATTATCATGGACAAGTCTTGTTTTTGCGTTTAAACTTCACCCCCACACTGGACAGTTCATTTTCATTTGCAGGGAAATGATGCTATCACGCCAGACAATTAGAGTTCTCCCATTTTCATTGCAAAACCGATGAGAAAAAGATCAGTGAACGCTGATTGCATTTTAATGCCATTTCCAAATCATTAGAAATGTACATTTTAATGGCGAACTTTCATTCTTGTTAAATAGCGAACTGAATGAAATGATTAAGCTTTATCCGGCCAGGGAATTACTTGGATGCGTGCGACTATTGTCCATTCAGGGGCTAGACTGCATGGAAATTGTTACTTGTTATCACGCAGAGAGGTTTGAAATTACTGGAAGGGGGACCTTACGAAATCGAGTCAAACTAAGATTTAAAATGGGTCGCTGTTGTTCATTCCCCTTAATGTGGAACACTGTTCAGGAACATATCTGACCACCATCATGGCCGATAACCCCAGAACCGTCTCTGCAATCAGTACATCAAGTAAATAATTGCAATACCATTATAAATTCTACGTATCCTTTAATAGAACTGAAGAAGTCGATAGCTTTGTTGTTGCTGTCGTTATAGCTGCTGTTACTACCAAGGGCTTTCACATTTATGCATTTGTTTCTGCATTCGTTTTAGTGATTGATTAATCATTTGAACTGTTTACATTTATTTCAAGGGTAATACTGTTCCTTCGGGACCATTTTGGTCACAAATTCTTGTAAACCATTTTTGGCCAAAAACCTTTTTAAACAGTAGTCCCCATGTGCCTGACCACAACGTATTGATTATAACACACACACACACACACGCACACACGCACACACACACTCACACACACACACACACACACCACACACACACACACACACACACTCACACACACACACACACACACACACACACACACCGTATATTGTCTCAATCAATATACAGTACTCATTGTGACCTACCAGAGCGTTGTTTCAGTGTTTGAGTCACAAGAACAAAATCGATTAGTTTATATCAGTCTGTTGCTCTCCCTTCCCTTTTCTCCTCCCCTCTACTTCAACCTCACTTCCACATTCTCCGCTCCTCCACGGGAAAGCTTTCAACACCTTGACAACGGCTGGCAGTAACAAAACTACTCTGATGTAACCAGCCACCGTGACTAAGTAGTTAGTGTTGCAGACTCCCGGCTGGGAGGTCTTGGGTTCGATTCCCCTCAGAGCCTTTTATTTGTGGGATTTTTCCGCCCCGGCCGAATCCTGCCCAGGGATGAGTTTGCTATGGGCTCAGTTGGGAAGACTGGAACCACACAGTCGGGTTTTATCCACTAAATGGATGCGCTCCTAGGAGTGTTGTTCATATTTCCTAACCGACACCGCAAGTGTCTGTATCTCTGGGGCCTGGTTGACGCCGGGATATATTATGAAATTAAGTGTAGAGTACAGCCCTGTCATGCGGTCTCCGACCAGAATGGAAACCCGTGGCATCATCTTCATTATACTGACCCTAATTGATCAGCAGAAAAAATCTCAATTCCTGTGGCCTTTATTCCCTGCTGTGACGGTGCCCTCAGTTTTGAATGCCGCTCTACGTCTCTGGCCTTGGTTTGATTCTGTCAGGGTCACCGGTATTGGCAAATTTATGGGAGCTGTCGTTGGACGGACGTAGTGACGCCCACTGGAGGGACAGCTCATTCACGCCGGCTCCGCAACCAAGCCATTATTGTCGTCAGTAAGGGTGTCAGTAGGTGGTGTCCTGCGTATGTTTGATTAGAGCAGGCACCACTGAACACAACCGATGTGACTCGACAGCAGTGCAGTGTCTCCATCAGTGGGTTGCCCCTTGGCGACTTCATATATTGACTGCTCCCTGTGGATTGCTGGTGCCGGGGATGTTGTCGGGCCGGGCTGCGGACGAGCAGTCGGAATGAGCGGCGTGGGTGTAATAGCACTGAGGTGGCACAGAAGATGATGAGAAAAAGAGAAAACAACAACAACAACAACAATCAAAAACTGACCCACTCATACACCCGATATTTTGGGGCCAGATGACTAAATGTAGCCTTTGGTGAATGAACAAAACAGGTGAAAAAAAAAGAAAGAAGGAAGGAAAAGGAAAACAGAAACAGGTACCACAAATTACTGATGTTAAGTCGGCAAGGAATGAGTAAACTAACTGTCATCCTTTTTCTATCGTACAAATGTGTGAACGCATTCTTGATGTGTTTGGGGGCAGGTGGCGGAGCGAGGGAGGTGTAACATAACATAAATATAGATACAAAATTTTACCTAGATACGTTAATATCGCCGTCATGTGTTAAAAAGTGTTTCCTAGAGCATTTCATGTCTTGTGATCTCAAATCTTTGAAAGAAACAAGTTAAAACACACAAAACTATACATTATTCATGTTAGGAAAAAAATAAACAGAGAACCGCGTTACGGAAAAAAAAACAAACACGAAAAACAAAGAGAAATTAAAAAAAAAAAACCCACAGAGAAATACAAAAACAAAGCGAAAAACAAAAGACAAAGAGAAATACAAAAAAAAAGAAGAAAAAAAAGAGAAATACATAAAACAAAAAGAAATACAAAAAAATATAGAGAAATAAAAAAAACAAAACAAAGAGAACTACAAATGCACAGACATAACAAGGCGCACAGCGACACAGATTTTATACACAGGACAAAACAGACAAGTGAATTTTCGATTGATGTGTCTTCTTCAGACATTGCAACTAACAGACATCCAAAATACTCCCCTGAACACAGCGTTCACTGTGCTCTTGGGACAACTGTTTTCTGCATTTTATGTTGCTTGCCACGTGTGAAGAAGACCTTGCAGACAGAATGCCGATACAATGCTAACTGCGATCTTGGTACTAGTTTTGTGTGCAGAGTTCTTAGGTCAGTTGTTTGTACTGTCTGAAGAAGATATATTTGTCGAAAACTCATATGTCTGTTTCGTATTGTATATCAAACCTGCGTAACTTTACACTTTGTTTCGTTGTATGAGATAAACGAATTGATACAAATATCAATAAATCAGTGACGATGGCTGGTATGAAAAAGGCTCAGACCCTGCACACTTATACCCCCTGCACAAATGAAAAAACGTCCCCTCTTGTACCATGGTTTCCCTCGTGAGGGTTCGTGTACTATTCCGCCCCC
>CM065726.1:14550480-14562980 GCA_033310375.1 Conus canariensis
TTTACACTAAGTGAACGATGAATAATTTAGGTCAGTTTTGGTCCATAACTTACATTTGCCTCAACATACTTGCACATACTTTTAACATATCGAAAAAGTTTCCTTGAAATGACATTCTTATCTGCAATAAGTTTCTATGCAGAGACTCAAAATGCCCTTTTAAAATCAATAAAGGCATCATATAGCTTTCAATTATAGTTGGCATTAAACTGTTTCTGAACACGGGACATGAGTACAAAACAAAGATCGATCGAGGAATATCGTTGCTTATAACCTGCCTGATGTTCCAATGTAAAACCACACTCCTCACCTCAAGCCTTTAATCTGTTAATTATAATCGTAGTATTAATTTTATTCCTAACAATGTTAAGTGATATCTCTATAGGTGTCTCCTTTCTTGTACGAGAGTGAGATGACTGACTCCATCCAGTTGTCATGATACATGCCACGATCAATAAGTTCGCTAAAGAACTTCACTAAAAATGGAATCATTTCTTTAATAGTTATCTCCATATTTTATTGATTATAGCATCACGGCTAGCAGCTTTCCTCAACTTTAATTTCCTAATAGCAAGGAATACTTCTATCTCAGAAACAAGTTCGTGAAACATTTACCATCATCTGTATTCACATCAGCCATTTGTCGTACAAGAACATGTAGCTACTGGCACAAATAGGTATGCAACTGCACGTCTCAATTCCCCCTTTGAAATATCTTAGCCATCACATTTATGATGCATTTTCAATGTCTTTCAGGTTCATCTCAATTTTCAATGTAAAAATCATATGATGCTTAGGACAGTCATTTCTTCTACTATTGTTGAACCTCATTTGTTAAAGCTAATGTCATTTGAGACCGGACCGTGTGTGTGTGTGTGTAGTGTGTGTGTGGTTGTGTGTGTGTGTGTGTGTGTGTGTGTAGCACACACACACAACACACACACACACACACACACACACACACACACACACACACACTCTCTCTCTTCTCTCTCTTTCTCACACACACACACACACACACACACACACACACGCTCTCTTTCACACACACACACGCTCTCTTTCACACACACACACACACACACACACACACACACACACACACACACACACACACACACACACACGAGCTTTGGTGTCTTTTTCTAAAAGATTATAGCATTCCTTTACAGACAAAGGAATATGAACGTTTTCACAACGAATTCTTTGTACTGCACCTCCTCCAGCTACTCTGTCTGCCCATTCATTTCCATAAATACCACAATGTGATGGAACCCAAGTAAATGTTACACTGGAACCCTTTTGAATTAGAAAATGTATGAGATGATTAATTTCAATTACTAAGTCACATCTGTCGCTAGACTTCATGGATTTCAGTGTAAATAAGACAGACTTAGAGTCAACACAAAAAAGTATTGGAAATATAACCATAGGAAGATTAACAATGTATCGCAGAGCCATGAGAATGGCTACCAGTTCTGCGGTGAAAATAGAATGACCTGCACCAATATGAAACGATTTTTCTTTCTTTAGTCCAGGTATTACAAACCCAGCACCCGCCACATTAGTGTCAGTAAGAGAACCATCGGTATATACCTTCAAATGGTTAGAATAATTTGAATGAACATGAGATCGAAAAGAAACAGCAAGCAGGTGAGGGTTATCACTCTTTTTTAGATCGTCATTGGAAAAGTCAAAATCTGCTCTGTTCAGTTCCCATGGAGGAATTGGAGACGTAATCGAACGCTTACCTATATCTTTAGTTTTCAGATCTAATGTACTGTGAATATCTGAAATATAAGTGGCTATTGTTGTCAAAGTTCGTGTGGGTTATAATGTAAATCGGCACACCTCTTACAGCATGTCTTTGTTTTTCCAAGGGAAATTTCCAGTTTGTGCTTTAGACTTAAATATAATTCATTAAAATGTAAATATGTTGATACTGCAAAATGCATATGTGGGGAAAAACTTTTGACATTTCACGTACTATTTAATTGTCCCACTATGCGGCAGTACCTACCCAATTTTCAGTTACCAAATAATCCTACAATTGATGATTGTAAGACTCTAACTTCAAATCATTCATTTTTGGCTAATGTATCAAAATATTTACTTCGCAGTCCTATCGGTACATTAGTATGAGATTTCAGTATTTTTGAAGCAAACATTGTTTATGTTGTTCATGTTCACTGATTTAAGTTTTATTTTTAATTATGTTTTCATTTGTATAATAATATCAATGTCATCTTGATGTATATCATTTACAAATATCATAATCGTCTAAAAACACGCCATGTGAAAAGACGTAAAACTAAACAAACACACACACACACACACACACACACACACACACGCACACTCACACACACACACACACACACCACAACACAGAGTCTCACTAAGAGCGAGCACGGTGGTCAGACAGGTGTCTATAAATCCCCACTTCAAAGGCCCAGAGTGACGGGTGTGGAACTGACACCCAGCCCACAAACGGCCCCTCGGACCCCGAAACGAGCCCCTTCAGCTCCTTATGGTCTACACCAACTCCCCTCAGACCATCCAACCTGCATGGCAACCGCTCGGCATGGCAGGGAAGTCACCAAGGCTATTGTGCTGCCTTTCACGCAAACGATGGACCTCCAATAGAGTCATTCTCTTTTGTTAGGATCAAACGAACTAAACGTACTGCTGAAGTGGAAGTGGTTTGAAGTTAAGCTGTCCTATTGTGCACGGGCTCCGAGATCATGTATGGGAAAGATTTAAGGGTGACGTTTTGAAGAACCGAGAGGCAGTAGAGAGCGATGGGGCTGAGCCCAAGATTGGATTTGTTGAGTTGCAGTCGTGAGGATGCCCTGTGGTTTTATGGGAGCCGTGTGTTTGACCACAGAGAGAGAGAGAGAGAGAGAGAGAGAGAGAGGAGGAGAGAGAGAGAGAGAGAGAGAGAGAGAGAGAGAGAGAACAGAACAGAATTTTATTCATTCAGGCCCAAGCCCCAATTGAAGGGGTCTGACCACTGATGATCGATATGCCATGACAAATTTAGATGATAGTATCAATCCATCAGTCGCTTAAAAACTTAATCAAAAGCCAAGCTGGAAACGTTTCACCAACTTACAGAGGAAACCAAGAGAAAAATGAAAAGAACATTACACCAGCTTGTACACGATATCATGCACTGAAATTGCCTTCAAGGGATAAGCAGATTTAGTAATTCAAAATGTACCCATTTCTCTTCTCTTAAAGGCTTTATAAAGCTATATAGCAAAATTACTAACGATCTGCGCGTTTCGTGATGCTAGAAGTAATGTGAATCTAAAATCACTGGGATTGTTATACTATTTGGATGGATTAAACTTTGTCTCAAATCAGTAAATACAGGAGAGCAAAAAACAAGGTGACTTTCATTATCAGTGGCACAACAGACATTTTGTTCCACGTTCATCGTTCTTTTAATATCTTGAACTGAGAGAGAGAACTCGGAACTCTCGGAATTCGGAAAATTTTAATTGCTAAAGGCCACCGACCTATCTGCAATGAGGTCAAGAAACAAAAATGAAATCACACACACTGACGCTGTAACATTTCTACTGATCACGATCATTTACAAAAACTTGCTCACACCAACTGTATAATCGCAAATTGAGCATACCGAAAGATACATACAAAATCACACCCGTATGTAGCACTCTCCCAGACTCGCACAGCTCGAACATACAATTTCGCTCGCACTTACAATTGCGCACGCGCCAACCACACTCACACACACACACGAGAGAGAGAGAGAGAGAGAGGAGAGAGAGAGAGAGAGAGAGAGAGAGAGAGAGAGAGAGATGTGCTGTGCTGTGTTGTGCTGGGCTTTGTTGTGTTGTGTTGTGTGTTATGTTGTGTTGTGTTGTGTTGTGTTGTGTGTGTGTGTTGTGCTGTGCTGTGCTGTGCTGTGCTGTGTTGTGTTGTGTTGTGTTGTTTTGTGTTGTGTTGTTTGTTTGTTGAGCAAATGAGTGTGCTTTATTAATCAAATGCATTGATGCATTTACTCTGCCGTAGCTGGAAGAACACGTACAAAAAAGTGGCTTCATCATCAAAAAAAAAAAAAAAAAAAAAAAAAAAAAAGGTGAGCGAGTAAACGAGTGAGAGGCGTGCTGAACTACAGAGATGAGTATTAAAACGATCAGAAAAATATCATTCAACAATATTTTTTTCCACCACACTCTACACAAACGCAGCATATCATAAACTCAAAGCCATGGCTCTTCATAGGTCACAGTCTCTCCTCTCTCTCTCTCTCTCTCTCTTCTCTCTCTCTCTTTCTCTCTCTCTCTCTCCCCTCTCTCTCTTCTCTTCTCTCTCTCTTCGTCCTCTCTGTTCTGTCTGTTCTGTCTCTCTGTCTCTGTCTCTGCCTCTGTCTGTCTGTCTGTCTGACTGTCTGTCTGTCTGTCTGTCTGTCTGTCTGTCTGTCTGTCTCTCCCTCCCTCTCTCTCTCCCCAAATCAGCAGCTTCAGACAACAAAACAAAGTGGTTCCACATACCTGGCAGACGTCCTCAACAGTCCTTCCCCACTCCCTTCACCCCTCCTCTTCTGACTCTTCCTCCGATCTCCCTCCCGCTACCTTCTGCCGCCCCCCTCCCCATCCCCCCACCTCACCTCCCCCTCACGTGTCTGTGCGATGGCTGTCAGGGAGAGAGGTGGGTGTACAGGTGTCAGCGTCGTAAGAGCCATTACGGTCTCCAACGGGCAAGAAAATGATACCCATAAATCTCTCTCCCTCTGTCCGGGTCACCCCCCATTTCTCGTATGATGCACCCCAGTTACCCCGCTAGATGGTTCAAAACTACGTCCTGCTTACAGATCGTCAGACCCAGCTCTCTCCTCCCCCCCCCCCCACCTGCAAACCTCACCCTCATACTTTTGCCCCTTCCCTTCCTCTATCTCCTCTGCCCCTATCAACCCACCCCACCCTCACCTCCAACTCCGCCTCTCTTCTTCTTCTTCTTCTTCTCTGTCTGTCTGTCTGTCTGTCTGTTGTCTCTCTCTCTGTCTCTCTCTGTCTCTCCTCTCTCTCTCTCTCTCTCTCTCTCTCTCTCTCTCTCTCTCTCTCTCTTTTCTCACGTATACATTTCTAAGAGAAAAATATTTGTCAAAGTATTACCAACATACATTCATTAATGGAGAATGCTTAGCTCGAATGTTACAATCTGAAGACGTCATGCTCTTACGAAATTTAGCAATGTATATATTTTATGCATTTAAGACTAGATATACGCATTTAAATAAGAAGTAAAGCTGCACTCTTGTAATTGAATTGCTGTCTTAAGGTTTTTGTCTGCTTAATTTCACATGCCAATGTAACTCCCTTGACTTTAGTTTGATTTTGATGCGGGATGTTATACTTATTTTTTGCGTGTTGTCCTTATGTTATTTGTTTGATTCACTCATGTTAACGTGTATCCATTGTATACAGGCCGGTGGCCTTACAATTAAAGTTTCCGAGTTCCGAGTTCTCTCTCTCTCTCTCTCTCTCTCTCTCTCTCTCTCTCTCTCTCTCTCTCTCTCTCTCTCTCTCTCTCCGCGATAGAGTCATACCGTACGGACATTTTTAAGACCACTCATAAGTTAAAAACCATATATTAATATATAAATGAATCGATCTATTATGAGCACAATGGCTACATTCAGATTTGATGTTTCTGACATTGCATGCCATCGTTTAAGATCTGCCAAACCTGCCGACGTTGAATCGATATGCCGTTGATGTGGTTCAGCAAGGGAAGATGAAGTTCATTTTTTGTTAAGTTGTCCTGCACTACATAATCTCAGAACCAAACTTATCCAGTCAAAGTATTTTACCGACCCATGTCATTTCAAGGTAGTATTACTGTTGTCGACAAGAAATGAACACATCCTCTCACATCTGGCTGTATATATCTATGAAGTACAGAAAAGACTGTGTGCTATTACCTAGTACCTCATTTAATGATGCATTTGAATTATTATCGTGAATCTTGGTACATTTTTTCTATGTGTACCTAAATCTAATTTATTTGGTTTGGTTGTATGTATGCCTCTTCAGAATGGAGCCTTAGCCTTAAAACGGAATAAACATTCGTATTCGTATTCGTATTCGTATTCTATTCGTATTCGTATTCTCTCTCTCTCTCTCTCTCTCTCTCTATTTATTCTCGATATTTATTGAGCTAGAGGCCGACAGTGACCTTGATAATGATGGTGACGATATTATGATACTTATGAGGACGACAGTACTGCGTGATGTATGATGATGATGATGATGATGATGATGAAGACGATGAAGACGATGATGACGATGATGATGATGATGATGATGATGATGATGATGATGATGATGATAATGATGATGATGACGACGACGACGACGACGACAGAATGGTCAGTGGTAGAGTAATGCCTCTGGGCTGGTGGTGGGAATCGGGGAGGGGGGGGGGGGGGGGGTGTGTGGTAGGAGCACGGAGAATGAGGAAGAATAGAACTAAAACGAAATATAACATGCTTACTGTGATGATGATGACGTTGGTGATCATAATGATCAATATTGCTTTTTTTTACATCTGTAATTTAAGAGAGAGAGAGAGAGAGAGAGAGAGAGAGAGAGAGAGGAGAGACAGACAGACAGACAGCAGACAGACAAACAGACAGACAGACAGACAGACGGATAGACAGACAGACAGTAAGACAGACGGACAGAATACGGGCTATGTTTGATGTTCTTTTGATTATCTTCTAACCAGATCGTTTACGGCATAAATAAAATTGTTGTTATCAGCCTCACTGCACTCTTTTTTTAAAATGTCTTCCGACCTTTTCCCGTTTGTTTACAATTCAGCTTATTGTCATCATTGTCTCTCCTAACGACATCCCTTCTTTTGTCGCCCTACACAGACCACAGACTGCCTTCCAGTCAGATGTATGCTTGTGATGTTTTGACAGCCTGTCTGTATATTCCATTTCCTGGAGTGAATGCAGGGGTTATGTTTGACGTCCTATTTATCACATTCATCAACCACGAACATCAAACACAACACAATCGTTTTTTTTTTTTCTTAATTTTAGGACTCGCCAAATGACAGATGATACGTTATACACCACAAAACCTGTAAATCTATAGACAAACATACAGTTGCAAGACCAGGCCGTGACGTTTCGTCCTTTGTCGTCCTTGGTGGAAGTGGCACGTGCAATTGTTCCACTTAAAGGGTCATCCCAGAACCGCTTTTAACAGATTCTGAGAGATTCGAAGTTACTTTCACTAAAGTCCCCATACAACAAGCACTGGTTTTCCACATCATTCCCTGCTATTGTCTGTCTAAGGTCATTGTCAGAAAATGACACCGACAACAGTTTTCTGCTGAAACTCAGCCCTGCGTTTCTAGTAAAGATAAAGACACACCCGAAAGTGCCAGTGGGACCCAGAGAAGTACTGTCCTCTACTGCCAAAGGAATCAGCCGGGAGCAACCCTGCGTTTCCACTTAAAACAAAGAAGGCTTCTAAGGTATTTAACGCATATTGTCATTTTAGAGTGTGCTCCAGATTGGCTTTGATATGTCTTGAAACTGGCATGAGGAGTCCACGACTGGTGTTGTTGATGGACACCAAGGACCAATGTCACAGGGCTGTGCCTCGTCTGAACCTCACGAAATAAAAGGAACTGAACAAACCTGCGTTGGACATTAACATGGCGAAAGCTTCGTCTCCGAGGGCCATGAGACTGGTGAGACATGAGGCAGCAGGATGAACAACCCAGGGACCCAGACCCAGAGAGCTGACTCTCCCCAGCGTGTGCTCCAGCGGGCAGTCGGCGGTGCAGAGTGAGACTGCTTCCACCTGGCACAGGGTGTCAGGATCACGTTACCGTGAGGTAACGCTTTGGAGGAGGCCCGGCTCAGAACTAGTGGTGCGTCTTTCTTGTTTCACTCGGAAACATTGCCCTGTGACATTGGTCTGTACTGGAAAGAAAGCAGTTTTAGCCAGACGTATGCCATCCACAACGGAAGAAAAGATAGTCCTCCACATTCATTATGAAGTATGCCTTTCTCCCATTGTCTCTGTCTCCTGAAGATAGAACAGTAACTATACCCTCACCAAATCTCATATTTCTTCCTTTCGGGTTACGTGGAGCGGAGGATTTCGTGCTTTTGTTTGTTTGTTCGTTTGTATGCTGTTTTGGGGGACTGGGGATATTCACTCGTGGGGAAGAAGGAGGGGGCTTTATGTGAAAAATTTACTAGGAATGTGGGGGACCTCTTAAAGAAGGGAGGGGCTTTATGTAATAAATATATATGGAAATTCGGGGGACCTCTTGCTATCAGCGTTCCTTTCACTGATTACTCACCAGGTAGTGTGCCTTTCTGCCCCCCCCCCCCCACCCCCTCCCCAACCCCCTAAACGTCGCATTCAGTTCATTACCTCTCTTCTTGTCAACTCTCTGTTCAACAGTGGTGCAATCACAACCGGCTGATGCCGGTGTAACGAAAAGTTTTAACTCCCCGAATGGTTTAACCCCCAGGGAGTTAAACTGTTCGTTTGTAAATTTTAACTCCCTGGGAGTTAAACTAGAACATAAAAAACTAACTCCCTCTGTTTCAGTTTGACTCCAGGGGAGTTATTCTGACATACCACAAGAATGACTCCCACCCACCACCCACTTCGCGCACCTCGCTACCACCCATGCATCTTATATATATATTTTCGAAATGTGTGTGTGTGTGTGTGTGTGTGTGTGTGTGTGTTGTGTGTGTGTGTGTGTGTGTGTGTTCTTACACTAACTTGCCAGATCAAGACTTGTCAGGCAGAATTGTTTCCTTCGGTATTATTGGTTTCTGTGAATTAGTCACGTGTCCTGAATTTTATTGAAAAATGTGTGTTTTTCTGATTGGCTGGCCGACTTTTATTTTTAGCTTGGCACACGCACACCACCACACCTGTGACGAGTCACTTGACAACTTCATCAGATCGGTCCCAAGCAGCCACCCTCTTGTACAAATTGTACAAAAACAGGCACCCCCCCCCCCCTTCTCCATCCCATGTGTCTCACACACACATTTCTAATCTATGCCAACCCTTTTTCTCCTTCCTTCTCTCCAGATGTAGCGAGTCAATACAAACAATTTTACGTCACGTCGCGACTACTCGTCATTGTCTCCCCACCTTCCTTACCCTCTCAACCCCCCCCCCCCCCCCTCACTCCCTAACTTGGCGGCATGACACAATGAAAAATTGAAAATTTTCCATTTCTACACCATTTGAGTGTAATGGCCTACACTTATGGGTGACTGTTTGATAGTCGCATAGATTCCATGAGAGAGAGAGAGAGAGAGAGAGAGAGAGGAGAGAGAGAGAGAGAGAGAGAGTCTGATTTATGTACAAAATGACTCCCCTTAATGTTTTCAAGAATTTGTTGAGACTTGTACCAAAAAAAAAGATTTTAGAACATTTTGAAGTTTTACTGAGTGGAGCTATTTTTTTAAAAATTATTATTTACATATGAAGAGTTTAACTCCCTGGCAGTTAAACCATTCAGGGAGTTAAAGCTTTTCATTACACCGGCATTTTTTCCCACGAACAACACGTCAAGGTGAATCACCTGATTGGGGTAAGGGCGCTTGTGCCCCACGTAGCTTGAGAGAGAAAACTTGGTACGAACGTAGCCAGTAACCGAGTTGGTCGTCCCCAAAAGCACGTAACCTTTTCAAAAGTGAGCTGGTGCACGTTTTACGTAAGGACCACCCGACAATCGATCTTATCTTTCGCTGGCATCTACCGACATGGAGGCGTCATTCTTTGATATTATTATCACTTATTTCTTTTCTGCATGGGAGATGAGGAGGGAGAGATGAAGGGGAGGGGGGGGGGGGCATTTTAGCATTCTAGTGTACACATTTAAAAGAAGATTTACTGTTTCGCCGAACGAAAGAGACAAACAAATTACAAGACAAAAACACGTCGCGTTTCGACCTCTTTGGTCTTCTTCGGGCAAGACAAACAACATTCAAGGCGATGAAAACGAAGAACTAACAATCGCTTATCTCCTCAAATTGGGCTTAAAGTGGATTTAGCGGTTGGGAATTTTTTTAGCGGCGTTCACCTCCTCTGTAAGAATCATGGTGCATAAGGGATATTCATGTGTTTTCCGGTGTAACGAACACTGATATGGATTACGGATCCTTGATGTGGGTATCTGATGTTAAGCATACGGACACACGGCGTGGGTTCCGCTACTGTCAGGTCTGGCCATTGGAGGTGGTGGGACAAGCCCGCTAAACGCTGTAACCACCACATGCTGCAGGGAGGCGAACCCACAACCCTCGTACAGAGTCAGATGTTCTTACCAACCGACTGTTGCACCTGTATCATGCTGACAATAAAGACATGATAGCACATTGTGTCGTTATTGGATAATTCGGCGAAACCGTGCTAGTCGGATTTCACTGATAAACAGATACAGTAAGCAACATGTGCACCAGGGCACAATCTTGTGTCCAAACAGGGCCTGACCTGTTAAAACGATGGTCTTGAATATGGACTTCCGTGATGAAGTTGGAAGGTGGGGTGGGGTGGATGGGGCTTTGAGTCACGGATGATCTTCCAAATGTGATTAAAATCTTTTAGTCGTATTAAACCATCTTCCAAAAGTGAGTTGAATACCATTTGCACTGAAAGTTATTGTGTTTTGTGTTTGTCAGATGCTGCTATGGCTCCGACGAAATCTCTGTAAGGTACAGATTATTCCCTGGAAGTGTCACACAGTTACTATATAGCTTCTTGAGACTGGAACTAAATATTTTTCAAATGACGGACTGCTGTTGAGGAACATTCATGATTTTCTTTTCAATGATCCGCTTATCAGTACAATCTGAATTATATGAAACACGCTGTTTTCTGAAATGGAACATTTCCTCAACCACCCTAACGTATTCCTTGATTTTATATTTTTTCCGGTCAGTATAATGTTTTTCATTATATCTTTTATTGAGAGTGAGTGATGAAAGTGGGTGCTGCGTCAGAAATTGTTATGAAAATATTGGTCATGATTATGATGTAAAAGACCGGAGGAAACAGCAGAGAAATTCCTGTGTTCACATATGGTCGGAAACATTTTCATGGTGCATTTTATTTCCCCTGCCTTATACATCTTTGGATGTCTTTTTCAGCAACATTTTTCTATAATTTAGTGCTGAGACACAAGTTCAGAAAAATGCATGCCTCCAGTGACATGGTATCATCATCTCAAGCAATCTCCAGAAAGTCCAGTTTTGACTTTGTGAAAACTGCGCTCAGTACTAGGCCCGCTGCTATTCACAGGTGAAGTCTGAGGGTTTTAGCATTGTAAACTCTGCAGCACGTAAATGTTTACTTTCTTTTTCTTTTTGTTCCTTTCTTTCTGTCTGGCTTTCTCTCTGTTTTAGTTTGTTTCAAACGATCCTTGTTGTGAAGGTTTCAAGTCTACCTTGTTGATGAAGTGTTTTTGCCATGCATCCAAGATTTTAACACTGGATGTGACAGTTTGGTGCTGACTTCTGATAGAGTCAGACAGATGTTGGGTGACGCAAATAGAAGCTGACACCATTCACCACTTACTATTGTCTTGTCTGTACGGAGACAACAGACTAACACCATTCATTGCTTACCACCGTCTTTCTCTTTCCTTAACCGAGTCAGTCTGGTTCACCATACACGTGTGTATGTTGAATAACTGACGGACATTCTCTTAGGGACTTTGATATTTTGACGTTTGATACAGAGCGTCTTGGTTTATGTAGTTACTGATGTTTGGTGCATGACAAGTTCATACTATCTGTGACAAAAAAGGAAAGAAAGAAAGAAAGAAAGAAAGAAGAAAGAAAGAAAGAAAGAAAGAAAGAAACCACAAACGAGTGACAACAGCAATAATAATAACGAATCAAAAACACAGTGATCCAGGGATATGATATAACCCCATGTATCCAAGTCAGAATACATTAGACCCATTTCCTTATGTCTTGAAATAACGTTCAGAACATCATCTGTCCCATACGAACACTCACTGCTATGTTATGTGGGATATGCTTTTTCGTTTTGTTGTTGTTGTTGTTGTTGTTGTTGTTGTTGTGTGGTGTGTGTGTGTGTGTGTGTGTTTGCTTTTTTTTTACTTTAGCTTTTTTTATTCGGGGGGCGGGGGGGGGGGGGGGGGGGGGCGGGGCGGGGGGCGGGGCGGAAAATCTTTGCTTGTTTGTTAATGCGGATACTCATCAAATTTGTGTCCAACTATGGCAATTTCAGCCTGTACTGTAGCAGAGCATTCCTTGCCATCAGCCTGTACTGTAGAGGAGCCTTGCTTGCCTTCAGCCTGTACTGTAGCGGAGCATTCCTTGCCTTCAGCCTGTACTGTAGCGGAGCATTCCTGGCCTTCAGCCTGTACTGTGGCGGAGCATTCCTTGCCTTCAGCCTGTATTGTAGCGGAGCATTTCTTGCCTTCAGCCTGTACTGTAG
>CM065726.1:14567980-14575480 GCA_033310375.1 Conus canariensis
GAAAAGACGCGTGTGAGTGCAAAAAATATCCTTGATGTGCTACACCTGACTACATCAGCAAATTCACTGAAACAATACCATCATAGTGTGTGTGTGTGTGTGTGTGTGTGTGTGTGTGTGTGTGTGTGTGTGTGTGTGTGTGTGTGAAGGGGTGAGTGAGTGTATGCACACACGTATTTGTAATGTATGTGTTGGTTGAAATAAGCATTTATTTACAAATAATTACAACACTACAGAAAACATCACATGTGAGCAAGATAGAGCTTATGACGTGCTGAAAGTACCTTCATTGTTATATTTATAAGACAAAAACAATGACAAGTCGATTTTTATTTTCGTGAGCAAAGAAAACAAAATACTATGAAAGTGAAGAAAGTAATGAGCATGGCAACAAAAATGAGGCAAGAAGGATTTTTGTTTGATTGCTTTTGTTTGTTCTATCCTGTTATGTTGCTGTCAGCATGAGAGAAACTGAATCTGGTCACTTCTGTTCGGTTTGTGTGAATACTTAACCTATCACCAACGAATGGCAGATCACAGGGTTCGTTCTGAAAGGGTTCACACATGGAGTTCATTCGTAATGGAAGCAAACTTTAAAAAGTTAACTTCGTGACAGGAAAAATCTACCAGAAAGCATGACAGTCAACATAATTACCCACGCTGACAGAAACAGATGAACAACCCCCCCTACCCCCCTACCCCCCCTCCCCACACACACACACACACACACCCATCCCCACTCCCTGGCCAGTACAAATTGCATTTTGGCCGTGTGGATTCTCTCCCCCCACATGGCCATCCCTCTTCTGGATTTCTGGATCTTCTCCCCTTTTTCTCTTTGGGTTTGTGGAAAGCTCCCACCCCCACCCCACCCCCACCCTTAACCAGCTCCACTCCCTGGCTATCCAAAATGGGATCCGCCGATTGTTTGTTTATGATACTGCCGGAAAATAGAAGTGATGCCGGAAGAGTGCAACCCCTCCCTCCCTCCCTCTTTCCCTCTTTCCCCTCTCCCCATGTTTCTACAGATGTTTGGGACAGAAGTCTCCCCCCCCCCCACCTCCCCTCCATTTTCACAAAAGTTTGGGAGAGGTGAATGCGCCCCCTCTACTACCCCTTTCCTTCCTCTCCCACCCCCTCTCCCGTTCTTACACAACTTTGGGAGAAGAGGACCCCTCCGCCCCCCCCCCCCCCCCCTTTTTTTTTTTTGGAAACCTCAACCTGTTATGTGACTGATCCAGCCCTAAGAACTGGTTACCACTGCCAATGCTGTTTTTCCTTACACAAGAAGAAGAAGAAGAAGAAGAAGAAGAAGAAGAACTGGGGCCAGTCCTTTTTGTGCTGTATGCTAGTCCTGTGTCTGACGTCATCAGTGGTTACGCCATGTCGCATGAGAGCTTTGCTGACGATACTCAGCATCATCAGTCGGCTCCTATTGCTGAAATTGACTCACTGATTTCTCGGACGCGGGGCTGCATTGCAGACCTGAAGGAGTGGATGACAACCAACAAACTACAACTAAACGACGACAAGACGGAACTCATGTTCGTGACAAAACAGCCTAACCATCCCTCTCTGCCTTCAACTGTCACTATCAATGACTGTACTATCTCTGTCTCCACCTCTGTCCGCAGTCTAGAGTTCATTCTTGACCAGTCCCTCTCCTTTGAGAAACAGGTTTCAAATATTTGCAAGATTGCTTATTTAGAACTAAGAAGAATCAGCTCCGTACGTCACCTTCTCTCTACAGATGCTACAAAAACTCTCATTTGTGCCTTTGTCTTATCTAGAATAGATTACTGCAACTCACTTTTGGCCGGTCTTCCAAAATACCTGATAGAAAGATTACAGCGAATCCAAAATCATGCAGCCCGAGTCGTCTGTAGAGCAGGAAAATATGATCACATTTCGCCTCTACTTCACTCTCTTCACTGGCTATCTGTCTCAAACCGTATCTCGTACAAAATCTCAACTCTCACTTTCTCTGCTCTCTTTGAAAATGGACCTTCTTATCTCTCAGATCTCTTTAAAATCTACACCCCCTCTCGACAACGACGCTCCTGTGCTGACGACCGCCTTCTACGAATGACTCGCTTCAGGACTACTACTGGTGAAAGATCTTTCTCTTTTCAAGCTCCAGCGACGTGGAACAGACTGCCAGACTCTCTCAGACATTCAGATTCTATCTCTTCTTTCAAGTCTAAACTTAAAACCCATCTATTTTCTCATAATTAGTCAATGCTATAATGCTATGGGAGGGGGGGGGGGGGGGGGGGGGCGGGGGGGGGAGGGGGGTACAACCTAACTCATAGCCGTCTGGGCCTTTTCAAATGTAGTGTATGTGTATGTTCTCTATTACATGTATTTGTTGTATGATTGAACGTTATAGGATTTAGTTTTTATAGTGATACTTGAAAAATAAGTGAATGTCATACTCGTAGGATTAGGATTTGTTAGTTATTGTAGTAATAGTATTTGTAGTTGGGTGTAAGGTGTACTATTGTATATGAGAAGGGTGAATGTAGTATGATTTGTAAAGCGCTTAGAGAAATTCTTTTGATTAAGCGCTATATAAGAAACCATTATTATTATTATTATTAAGCAGAAGAAGAAGAAGAAGAAGGAAATAACAGAAATGGGAGTTGTCTACTTACTCATGTATTATTTCTATGAAGTTGCCGATTCATTCATTTATTTACATTAGCCATGATTTCGATAAAGAGTAAGATCTGGAACGAACGTAACGTAATTTAACACAAGTGTACCTGACCTGTCTGTCCTGTCCTTGTCTCTGTCTCTGTCTGTCTGTCTGTCTGTCTGTCTCTCTCTCTCTCTCTCTATATATATACATCTGTGTGTTGTGTGTGTGTGTGCTGTGTGTGTGTGTGTGTGTGCGCGCGCGCGCGCACACACACACGCGCGCGCGCGCGTGTGGCTCACCTGCGCCGCCCATAATTTGTGTATCGTTACGTCTTGTTTTATCGTTGTTCTTATCTTAACAACAGCAGCAGCATCAAAAACCACAACAGATCACGTCCATCTTGTTCCCCCTTCAGCCTGTGTCGACCTACTCGTCCCGCCGGGCGTGACGAACTGATGTCGCCAGGTGAAAGTGACACAGGCGTGCAAAATGCGCGACGCTGGCCTGAAACTGACACGAGCCGAGCGCGTGCCGCCAGAAGCCTGACGTCACATGCCAATCACCATCAGGATGCGCGAGCTTGACGGGGCCCGGACATTGTTGTCAGCACGCGCGACAAAGCTGGAATGTCAATTAGCACTTAGTAAACCTCAGCTGTCTTTTTTTTTCTTTTTTTTTTACAGTGTGAGTCTGTATTTTTTTTAAATTTATGTATTTATTTATTTTTTTTATATATACATTTTCCTGTCCTTTATTTTTTTTTGTGGGGCATGAGGAGTCGCGGGAGAGGGAGGTGGGGGGGGGGGGTACTGGGGCTGGATGAGAGAGGAGGGGGGGATGGGACGATACATTTGGGGAAGAGAAGGCTGGGTTAGGTGAAGAAGACGTTGGGGAAGGGGGTGGGGGATGGGATGGGGGTGGTGGTGGTGGTGGGAGGGGGGGGGGGGAGGCAGTGGGAGCTCCGTGTTCTCTGGTTGTGGAGCAGATCTGGAGTACATGATGGATTGTTCGATAGAAATGGAAGAAGAGGTCGCCCGAATGCTGCTTCTTTATTTGTTTATTTTCTTCATTTACTCATCTCTTTTATTTGTTTAGTTCTTCACTTATCATCTATTTTATTTGTTTAGTTCTTCATTGACTCATCTATTTGTTGTTTATTTCTCATTTACTCCTCTGTTTTATTTGTTTAGTTCTTCACTTACTCATCTATTTTATTTGTTTAGTTCTTCATTTACTCATCTATTTTATGTGTTTACTACTTCATTTACTCATCTATTGTATTTGATTTTCGTTTAGACGTATTATGTCCATTTTAGTTACCAACAAGGGTCAGTGAAGAGACAGATTGTGGATAGTTTCATATATATGTATGAGAGAGAGAGAGAGAGAGAGAGGAGAGAGAGAGGAGAGAGAGAGAGAGAGAGAGAGAGAGGAATGGCACAGGCGAACAGTGCCAGCAGGCTGACCGGAAGCACCTGGTCATTCCTAGCATGTGTGGGGAAAATGTCATAACCAATTAAGTTTATCAACAAAAACAAGCCCCACCCACCCACCCCACACCACCCCACTCCGCTCCTACCCCCGCTCCCATCCCGCGCCACTCTCCCCCCCACCCTCCTTTCTCCACACTCCTTCACTATCTCCTACGTTCCGATTCGCCTTCTGAGCCTTATCCTCCGCCCTGCTCTCCGCCCCCCACCCCCCCATCACCTCCAACCCCTCTCTCCACCGACGGCAGTTGCTGTGGTTGTCCCCTCCTCCCCCTCCTTCCTCCCCACCCCTTCCCATTCTCCCACATCGTCCTTCCAAGGGACGAAGAGTTATCCAATCGAGGGGGAGAGGGGGGTGGGTGGGTGGGTGGGGGGGGGGGAGAGATGTATGGAGACAGGGTGTACATAATGAGATTAGAGACGCCCAGACCATGAGAGATGGAGGGGTGACGATCGTGGTCGTTTGATGCACCGCAGCTCCGTGTTCCGCTCTCTGTGTTTTCCCCTTGTATTCTCTCTCTCTCTCTCTCTCTCTCTCTCTCTCTCTCTCTCTCTCTCTCTCTCTCTCTCTCTCTCTCTCTCTCTCTGTATTGTTAACGATGAACATATGTTGTGTTTACAACAGAATAGCTTTGAAGTAGATAATCTTACAAACAATTTTTGTCTGCATCTGTCGGTGTCAGCCACCACCAAAGTGGGTTTTTTTTTTTTAATCTTGTCAGCCCTCGCGGTCGGCCATGCTACAAACAACAAAACTTATCACCGTGTTTACCGGCAGTCACTTCATGTCAAAGACTACAAAACACGGCTCCCAGAATCAGACAACAACGACAACAACAACAACAAAATCCATGCTGAGCAAAAGCACGAATTGTCAAGAAGTCAAGAAAAACCCAAATACTTAACCTTCACAAGGTTAGCGGCAATGAAAAAAAGAATGGGGGGAGGGGGGGGGGGGGGGGGGGGGGGGGAACGGCACGACAAATACAACAGACAAGACAGGGTCAACTATTTTGACCTCCCACCCTCCTCCACCCGACAGCACTCTTATTCCTGCTTCAACCGAAAGCATCCACCGCGGCGAAACGAGCAGTGGCCGTGTTTGTTGACAGAGCATTGACAGACGACCTGAAGGGCTTCCGTTGGTCACCCCACACCTCCCCACTCAGGGCCCGTCACTCCGCTTTGTGGAACAAACTTGACTCCCGGCATTCACTGGGGAAATAGGAGGTCGGCAGCAACGCCTGACAAGGCTGAGAGCAGATGGGTTCCTTTGAAGAAGAGCGGGCCTTGATATAGAGGGATTAGTGCCGGTCATTTCCCATTATTGGTCAATTCGGGGCTTTGGGGAAAAACACACAACACAGGATCTGTTGGGATTTGGATTGGTTGGGGTGGCTCGTTTTCCGTGTCAATGTACATAAAGAAGACAAATAGACAAACTGAAGGGGGCAGGGATGGGTTCTCGGACAGAGAGAGAGAGAGAGAGAGAGAGAGAGAGAGAGAGAGAGAGAGAGAGAGAGAGACAGACAGACAGACAGACAGACAGACAGACAGAGACAGAGAGACAGAGAGAGAGACAGAGAGAGAGAGAGAGAGAGACAGAGAGAGAGGGACAGAGAGAGAGAGAGACAGAGAGAGAGGCAGAGAGAGAGAGAGGGGGGACAGACAGAGAGACAGACAGACAGACACACACACACACACACACACGCACACACACACACACACACACACACACACACACACACACACACACACAGAGAGAGAGAGAGAGAGAGAGAGAGAGAGACAGAGACAGAGACAGAGACAGAGACAGAGACAGACACACAGAGAGAAGCCCTGAAAACAGCAGCAGCCCACATCGAGGTCAGCCCCTACGCCAGCCACAACGTTGTCTTCCTGACCGACGCCCTGTCCATCTTGCAGGCCCTTCAGTCCAACAGAGATTCAGAGCTCAACGATCTGTCCTCATCTCTCGCCTCCCTCTGCACAAGTCACACAGTCACCCTGCAGTGGATTCCCTCCCACTACAACGTGCTTGGCAACGAGACTGCTGACTCCTTGGCAAAGGAAGGCACTACGAAGGAGCAGATGGACAGATCTACCAGCTACACCGAATCCAGGACCATCATTAAGGCCAAGCTGCAGAACAAGTGCAAGCAGCAGCATCCACGCCACAACAGAGCAGACCCGTACTACCTGCTGACTCGACGAGAGCAGGTAGTCATCTTCAGGCTCAGGACAGGCCACAACCGCCTGAAACACCACCTATTCTCTAAACTCCGCATCGGCAACACAGAGCAGTGCCCCTGCAGAACAGGCAGCCAGACAACAGAACATCTGCTGCAGTCCTGCCCACTCCACCAAGCGCTTCGAGAGAAAACCTGGCCCGACCCAATACCAGTGGCCCGGAAGCTCTACGGAGGACTGGAGGACCTGCGACGTACTGCCATCTTTGTCGAGGAGACGGGGGAATCCATCTAAAGACATGGCGAACGAGACAACAACAACACAGAGAGAGAGAGAGAGAGAGAGAGAGAGAGAGAGAGAGAGAGAGAGAGAGAGAGAGACAGACAGACAGAGAGAGAGAGAGAGAGAGAGAGAGAGAGAGAGAGAGACAGAGAGCGACAGAGAGAGACAGAGAGATAGAGAGAGACAGAGAGAGAGTGGAAGTAAAATAGGCAAAAGTATTCATCACATTCTTTGCGCAGTACACTAAAGAAATTGTGATTACTGTTTTCTACACAGACATGGGTAAACAATTCCATAGAGTACATAGATTACGTAACAAATAGTTCTGGGGGCTCGATTCGATAAGTCTAATCGTGACTTTAAGATTGAAAATTTATGAACGTGTCCTTTGTTATTTAGTGTCAAATCAGTTGTCAGCTGTTTTGGGATTTATAGTCTTCTGTTTGTCAACATGCCAAATTTGAGCCAGACAAGCTTTGAGGAATGCTGGTACTGTTCAACTTCTTTCTTTCTTTTGCGTTCTTTTGCGTTCGACAACTACGCAGTCAGGGTCTAAGTCCGAGGGATGCCACAAAATCGGACGTCCGGCGAAGATCGGCTGCCGTCCCCCATAGCTTGGTGTTGAGGTCCGCACCCCGGCCAGGACTGATGTGTAAGCATCAAGTCCATGGTCGGAAGTCGTGGATGGGCCCCTTTGAGGCTGAGGGCCCGGCACCGTCTCCCTCCGGCCATGGTCCAGGAAGACGACACCACATCGGTCTAGCGTTGTCTGTGTAGCCATGTGTTGTAGAGTGCGTGCACAGCTGGTGTTGTTTAGATCATGCCCTTTGAGAGGCCACTGTGGCGCCGTCTTCGATGATCTGTTCTGGTAACGGTTTACAGTTGCCCGGGTTTTCT
>CM065726.1:14585480-14590480 GCA_033310375.1 Conus canariensis
AAATACTTATAACCAACAACTAACTTATCAATTAAAGTCAAAACGGATGACTGTACTAAAGAAAAAAAGGAAAAAAAAGGAAAAAAAGAATAAACAAACAAACAAAATCCTTTGCTCCCCCCCCCCCCCCCCATTTTATCCACCCCACCCCCTTCCTTTCTTATCCCCCGCAAATAAAGTTAATAAAAATATTATAAGTATTTTCCAATAGGGGTGCGCTCTAAGTGTACAAAGAATTCGTACGTTAAAGCTGGTGACTGAAAAATGGCCTGCACAGTATTTTGCTTCGATACTGGAATGATTTTTTTCATATCATTGCATGAAACAATATGAATTGGAGTAATTTTGTTTCCACATACGCAAACTACGTTTTTTACATATTTTGTTTTAAATGCATTAAGTTTCCACCTGTGCATTAATGAGAGTAATTTTCTATTAAGATTAAAATTCTCTTTGATTCTTTTAATATCAAACTGTTCTTTATAAACGTGATCTACCATACTATATTCGAAAGCTTTCCAGATATGCGACTTAACTAAGTTACACTGTTCATGTACTGATAAGGGGAAATCAAACAGTTCTGAACCAAAACTATTTTTGGCTCCACGTTTAGCTGCCCTGTCTACTTTTTCATTATAATGAAAAGAACAATGTGAAGGAATCCAACAAAAAACTACATGGGTTCCTCTTGCAATCAACATGTGTATCATACAAATTATCTCTATGACCATTTCAGGTCTTGTGTGCAATTGAGAAACTTTTAATGCCTGAAGAGCTGATTTAGAATCAACACAGAACAGAATTTGAAATATTGTTTTTGGAAAGTTTAAAAGATAATTTAAAGCCAGGAGTATCGCTGTTAACTCTGCTGTAAATATCGATTTGTTAATTCCGATATAAAATGATTTCTCTACTCTTAAGTCTGGTATTAAGAATGCACAACCTGTTTGTTTATCAATGCACGAACCGTCTGTGTATATTTTCAAATAATTTGAATAGTTCTTTTCAATATGGCATTTGATACAGCTTGCTAACATGTTTATGTTTTCATCTTTTTTCATATTAGTATGTTCAAAATCAAAATGTGCTTTATTAAGCTCCCATGGTGGTATAGGAGAAAATAACGGTCTAATGGATAGAGCATCGTTATCGATTGAAACTCCAGAATCAGTAATACTTTTTGACGTGTACGTTGCCAGTGTTTTTTGAGAAGCTATAGATTTTGCTCTTTTAGGAAAATCAATATCTGACCTCATTTTTATTTCAGATCTAATGTGCGTTTTATTAGTTGTACTCTTGATAACAAGTTTACAACACGCTAACTCTCTGTATTCATCTAAGGGAAGCATCTGCGCTTCATAATACGTACGAGAAGATGATGCATGCACCGGAAGGCCAAGTGCTAATTTCAATGCCTTGCATTCAATACTTTCAAGCTTTTTCAATAGGTATTTGGGAGCGCTAAAGATTACTTCTTGGGCATATGTTATTTTCGACCTCATTAAAGATTTACATAGAGTTATCAATGTAGATGAATTCTGTCCCCATTTTTCTTTAGAAATAATTTTAAGGAAATTTAATATTTTCCTCGCCTTTGTTAATAAGTATTCAATATGAGCGTTCCATGATAGTTTAGATGTGAAATGGACTCCTAGGAATTTAACTTCTGTCACGTATTTAAGAGGTGTTTCGCCCAATGTAAAAACAGGCAGTTTTTCTGGATTATTGCCACTATTGAAAAGAATTATATTTGTTTTTTCAACAGATAAGTTCAATCCATTTAACTTCATGTATTCCGACATCCTATTTAGTTCGTCTTGATAGATCTTTCTGATGAAACTTTTATCACGCTGTGGAGTTTTCTTTTTAAGAGTTACTTCCGTCCACATGCAAATGTCGTCTGCATATTGAACGAGAACTACCTTTTTAGATAACTTATTTGGCAAATCATACAATAGCAATGAGAAAAGAAGCGGAGCTAACACTGACCCTTGTGGGATTCCCATTGACAGAGTTCTACTGGTGGAATATGATTTTCCTACTCTTGTTTGTATTACCCTATCTTTCAGAAAGCATTTAACATAATTGTATACATTTCCTGATAGTCCAATATTTTTAAGTTTGTTTAATAGCTGTGAATGCCACACTTGATCGTAAGCCTTGGTTATGTCAAAAAATGTAGCCAGGACACATTTACGTCTTGCAAATTGTTTCTTTATATTTGTTGATAATTTCACTAATATTTCTGTAGTAGATCTCCCTTTACGAAAGCCAGCTTGATTAATAGGAATGATGTCATTTTTTTCGCAGTAATATGCTAGTCTATTCAAAACAATTCTTTCTGATAGTTTACAGACGTGTGATGTTAATGCTATAGGTCTGTAATTTTTTGGATCACTAGAAGACTTTCCTTGTTTATGAACTGGTACAACAATTGTCTGTTTCCATATTTTGGGCATGTCGCTACTATTCCAGCAAGTACTTAGCAAAGCATGAAGAAAAACTACAAGATTTTCAGGTAAATTCTTTAGCATCTGATTAGATATTGCATCTAAACCAACTGATGACTTCCGTATTGGAATGGCTCTAATGGCTTCTTTTACTTCATATACAGTTATAGGAGCATTAATGTTTATGCTATTATCAGGTGGTGGATCATCATATGTTATATTACTTTCTTCTTTTTCTCTGTAAGTTCGGTCAGTGTTCGTTAGACCCTCAGGACGGCTGACTTCAGCGAATAAGTTTACAAAAACTTCTGCTTTCTCTTTAGTAGTGGGCAGATTGTTGTTATCTATTTTTATGGGATACTGTGGTGATGTCAATCCATTTTTCATAGCTTTCAGTTCTTCCCATACTTTCCCCATATCCTTACAATGTTTTACTTCAGAGTTACAGAAATCATCCCAATGTTTCAATTTTGCATATTCTATTGCATCATCACTTTCTTTACCCGTCTTTTTCATTTTTTTATGATTACTTGATGATCTTTTTTTACAATATATCTTAAATCTTTCTTTTTTCTTGTTATTTGCGCGTTCACATTCCTTGTTCCACCACACATTTCCATTGTGTTTTTTAGATTTTTTGTTTTTTATTTTTGGGATCGATTTATCTGCTGCTGTTAGGATAAATCTGCAGAATTTATCATACTGATTGTCTATATTTTCTTCAGTAGAATAATCTAAATCTATGTTTTTAAGGATGTCTTTGAACAGTGACCAATCTGCACACTTGTAATTATACTTTGGAATAACATCTTCTGTGTTTTCTTCTTCTTCTGCTATGTTATTTAAAGATATTATGACTGGAATATGATCTGATCCTAAAGAGTCATCTCCCGTTTCCCACACTGCGTTGACTACCAATGATGGAGATACAAAAGTTAAATCAATGGCTGAGGGATTATGGGTAGATATATCTGGAATACGAGTTATGTTTCCATTATTCAGTATGTAAAGAATAGAATCCGCTATGTTATCTAACAAACGATTATTAGAAATATAGGAACAACTCTTATCCCAGAAAGGGGCATGTGCATTAAAATCACCCCCAATAACCCACTTATCCGTTTGATCTTGGAACCCTTTCAACCATTCAGTGTTCTTATTATCAGGACCTTTTGGAAGATAAATTGAAGCAACATTAAGAATCAAGGATGAAGTGAACTTAACCATAGCTGCACAGCATGACACAGAGGAAATATTATACACTGGTGGAGTTCTTTCACAAAAGTCCAGGTCTTCACGCACATAAATGGCTGTTTGCACTCTGTCTCCACATTGTTCGTAAACTGGAGGGTGGTAAAATCCAGGTAGATATGGTAATTTATCACAGCTCACATTTAAAGATTGTAGTAATAAAACATGAAACTTATTTGCTACTAGATATTGATTTAAGTATGATAGATTTTTCGTTATAGAACGACAATTCCACTGTAGAAATGTAATGTTTGGCTTTTTATGTGCTTTCATTTATATATCACAATAATTGATATCATTTAGACATTAACTATCTTAGAGATGACTATAGATGAAAACAGAAAATCTTGATGATTGACTGTAAACAGCTGAGAGTCAAAGTACGACCAGTTTAGTAGAACCAAGGACGTGGAAAAGGCGGAGGGTGAAAACCTTGGCAACTGTAACGAAAGGCTGCGGGTCTCCTCCGTGGCTTTTCCCAAAACATTCCATGCAGGTGTTTGCCCAGGGTCCTCGCGATGGTGCTCGCTCCTCTGGTCGTGGGGTGAACGTCGTCAGCTGTCAGTACTCTTCTGTCTTCCATCCTCAACTCGTTAAAGGAGACGAAAGTAATGTCGTTTTCTGTCTGTAGTTTCTGTCTTGTCATTGCGTTGAACAGATCTTTCTTAATGTCTAGTGTTTTATTTTTGACAGGAGCCACTTGACTTACTACAATTTTGGCTTTGGGAAATTGACCTTTGGCCTCCTTGACGCATTTCTGCATTTCCGTGCTGCATTTCTCCGGATCTTTCCCCTTCAAATCGTTCACTCCTACATGCAGAACTACACATTCGGGTTCAGGATTCAGAGATACTTTTGCCTCGTTCAGAGCGCGTGTGCAATGCTCAATCTGATACGCTTTTCTCTTTGCCACCTGCAGACCGTATGACTGGCCAAGTCTCCGTGCATCAACCTTCTTCATGATACTGTCATGTATCAGGAGGACACGTGGCAAGTCGCCACCAGATGTAGAAACAGAATGGGATACGTTTTTCTTTGTTGTGCCAGACTGTTTTTCTTTGACGTTTTGTTTGTGTGGAGACTTGGAGTTTTCTATCTTTTGTTCCACAGATGTGTTACGCAATTTCGCAGAACCTTGTTTGACGTTGCTTTGATTCTTTACGTCACAATTCAGTTTGTGTGTGTGTGTGTGTGTGTGTGTGTGTGTGTGTGTGTGTGTGTGCGCGCGCGCGCGCGCCTAAATAAATAGAGAGAGAGAGAGAGAGAGAGAGAGCATTCTGTCTTCTCTACTGTCTTCTC
>CM065726.1:14605480-14612980 GCA_033310375.1 Conus canariensis
GACCTGGCGCCATAAAAGCAGCAGCTGGTGGTGGTGGTGGAGACCTGGCGCCATGAAAGCAGCAGCTGGTGGTGGTGGTGGAGACCTGGCGCCATGAAAGCAGCAGTTGGTGATGGTGGTGGTGGAGACCTGGCGCCATAAAAGCAGCAGCTGGTGGTGGTGGTTGCGGACACTTGGCGCCATGAAAGCAGCAGTTGGTGGTGGAGACCTGGCGCTATGAAAGCAGCAGCTGGTGGTGGTGGTTGTTGCGGACACTTGGCGCCATGAAAGCAGCAGTTGGTGGTGGAGACCTGGCGCTATGAAAGCAGCAGCTGGTGTGGTGTGGTTGCGGACACTTGGCGCCATGAAAGCAGCAGTTGGTGGTGGTGGTTGCGGACACTTGGCGCCATGAAAGCAGCAGTTGGTGGTGGAAACCTGGCGCCATGAAAACAGCATTTGGTGGTGGTGGTGGCGGACACCTGGCGCCATGAAAGCAGCAGGTGCTGGTGGTGGTGGTGGACACCTGGCGCCATGAAAGCAGCAGTTGGTGGTGGTGGTGGCGGACACCTGGCGCCATGAAAGCAGCAGTTGGTGGTGGTGGTGGTGGCGGACACCTGGCGCCATGAAAGCAGCAGGTGCTGGTGGTGGTGGTGGCGGACACCTGGCGCCATGAAAGCAGCAGTTGGTGGTGGTGGTGGCGGACACCTGGCGCCATGAAAGCAGCAGTTGGTGGTGGTGGTGGCGGACACCTGGCGCCATGAAAGCAGCAGGTGCTGGTGGTGGTGGCGGAGACCTGGCGCCATGAAAGCAGCAGGTGCTGGTGGTGGTGGCGGAGACCTGGCGCCATGAAAGCAGCAGGTGCTGGTGGTGGTGGCGGACACCTGGCGCCATGAAAGCAGCAGGTGCTGGTGGTGGTGGCGGAGACCTGGCGCCATGAAAGCAGCAGGTGCTGGTGGTGGTGGCGGAGACCTGGCGCCATGAAAGCAGCAGGTGCTGGTGGTGGTGGGGACACCTGGCGCCATGAAAGCAGCAGGTGCTGGTGGTGGTGGCGGAGACCTGGCGCCATGAAAGCAGCAGGTGCTGGTGGTGGTGGCGGAGACCTGGCGCCATGAAAGCAGCAGGTGCTGGTGGTGGTGCGGAGACCTGGCGCCATGAAAGCAGCAGGTGCTGGTGGTGGTGGCGGAGACCTGGCGCCATGAAAGCAGCAGGTGCTGGTGGTGGTGGCGGAGACCTGGCGCCATGAAAGCAGCAGGTGCTGGTGGTGGTGGTGGACACCTGGCGCCATGAAAGCAGCAGGTGCTGGGTGGTGGCGGAGGACAGCATGAAACTGCACTGGACGGGTCGCCACAGCTGATAAGAGACAGGTTTGGGGGCAGCACAGACTGAGGCATGAAGGTCAACAAGACAGGTTTGGGGGACAGCAGGAGATGAGGCACGAGGTCAACAAAGGGACAGGATTTGGGGGCAGCAACAGGACATGAGGCAGAGGTCAACAAAGACAGGGTTTGGGGCAGCAACAGGAGATAGGCAGAGGTCAACAAAGACAGGATTTGGGGCAGCAACAGGAGATGAGGCAGAGGTCAACAAAGACAGGGTCGGTTGGGGGCAAAAAGCAGGAGATTGAGGCAGACAGAGGTCAGAGTAAAAAAAAAGGGTTTGGGGGCCAGTCAAAAAAAAGTGCATGCCATGGAGATGAGGTAGAGGTCAACAAAGACAGGGTTTGGGGGCAGCAACATGGGAGATGAGGTAGAGGTCAACAAAGACAGGGTTTGGGGCAGCAACAGGACATGAGGCAGAGGTCAACAAAGAAAGGGTTTGGGGCAGCAACAGGAGATGAGGCAGAGGTCAACAAAGAAAGGGTTTGGGGCAGCAACAGGACATGAGGCAGAGGTCAACAAAGAAAGGGTTTGGGGCAGCAACAGGACATGAGGCAGAGGTCAACAAAGAAAGGGTTTGGGGCAGCAACAGGAGATGAGGCAGAGGTCAACAAAGAAAGGGTTTGGGGCAGCAACAGGAGATGAGGCAGAGGTCAACGCAGACAGGGTTTGGGGCAGCAACAGGAGATGAGGCAGAGGTCAACGCAGACAGGGTTTGGGGCAGCAACAGGAGATGAGGCAGAGGTCAACAAAGAAAGGGTTTGGGGCAGCAACAGGAGATGAGGCAGAGGTCAACAAAGAAAGGGTTTGGGGCAGCAACAGGAGATGAGGCAGAGGTCAACAAAGAAAGGGTTTGGGGCAGCAACAGGAGATGAGGCAGAGGTCAACATAGACAGGGTTTGGGGCAGCAACAGGAGATGAGGCAGAGGTCAACATAGACAGGGTTTGGGGCAGCAACAGGAGATGAGGCAGAGGTCAACAAAGACAGGGTTTGGGGCAGCAACAGGAGATGAGGCAGAGGTCAACAAAGACAGGGCAGGGAAAGAAGTGCCCAATTCCTAGGCACCTGAACGGGTATGAGGGATGCAGACCACAGACATTCTGAAGAAAGGGATCTGGAAGCAAAAGAGGATAAAGCTGTGGGGCCATCTCCTAATACTGTATTGATGGAGGATGACCGGTGCCATAGTGAGTGAGTGCTGCTGCCCATTTCACCAAATCCTGGCACAGTGGATTCTGAGGAAACACAGGCAATAAGACAGTGTGCCAAGACATTGTGCCAAGACAGTGTGCCAAGACAGTTCTACTGAGTAGGTCACACTGAAGTCTCCCAAACCTTCACCAATAACTGTGTGGATCATGCGTTGAAAGTGCGCTTGGTCTCACCCAAAGCCTGAAGTGCCAGTGAGTCATAGACCACAGTTAGGATCAATAGGAATAGCAGTAGACATGGGTAGAGACGATGCTTCTAAAAGATGACTTGAATTTCACTCAATGAGCTTTTAAAGTCACCCCTCACCAACAGGTACAGCTGGTTGGCTCCGGATGGTTTTGCGTATGCAGCTGTGGCTAAAGCCTACTTTTTGTTGGTGTTATTATTCATTTTAAGGCTTGATGCAGAGACACGTCATTATGTTCCATTTCTTGCTTTTGATATCTGTCTGCTGATGTGTATTTTGCATTATGATGTGTCCATGTATAATGGTGTGAGAAGAGAGTTCTTTGGAGTCTTCCTTCCAGGGTCTGTATGTGAAAATGGAGCGATAGGATTTTAAAAAAAATCCTCTCTGTTCGTGTGACTGAGATTAGTGTGAATGCACTTGTGTTGAGTCTAATTAGGTTATGAACGGCAGCAAGGAGGACAATGGTTTCAAAAGTATGTCATGGTTGTTTTCGGGTGAATTTTGCGTTTTTATGGCGCTAATGGCACGCCATACTAGAACCCGCCACCCTTAATCCCGGGTACAGTTAGTTACTGCCTCAATGTTCACTTATCCTTCAGGCGAGCTGGTGTAAGTGTCCTCACACTCACAGCTTATCGGATGGCGATGAAAATGAAAACTTCATCAACGAATTAGACCTTTTCATTGGATTCAGGACTATGGGACAGATACGGCACGGTTACAGGCTTTCAAAGGTTCTGATGTACCTCTGTGAGAGCCTGCAAGCAGCAAGCCGAATTCATGATGACACAGGGAAGCCTCTCTCTCAAATAGGACCGTGTGCTGCCTAAACAACGTTCAAATACATCACCCATGATTCACTCCACATCATTCTGCAATGGAGCAGAGAGAGAGAGAGAGAGAGAGAGAGAGAGAGAGAGAGAGAGAGAGAGAGAGAGAGAGAGACAGACAGACAGACAGACAGGCAGACAGACAGAGATAGAGAGAGACAGAGGGAGAGAGAGACAGACAGACAGAGAGAGACAGAGACAGACAGAGACAGAGAGAGACAGATAAAGAGAGAGACAGAGACAGACAGAGAGAGACAGAGAAAGAGAAAGAGAGAGAGAGACAGAGAGAGAGAGAGAGACAGAGAGAGAGACAGAGAGAGAGAGAGAGACAGAGACAGGGAATCGCTTACCACTTTCCTTCCCTGACCCGACATTTTCCTTTAATCCCATGAAAAAAGCCACAATACATTTCTGTTAATAAAGTCACATGTCTTTTTGAAGTCAAGGAATGCTAAACACAACTTGCCAATGACAGAGATCTATCTGGATAATACTTCTATACACCCACGTCTGCAGCGTGATCGGGGACAGCCAGTTATACCATTATATTCTACACATTCCTGCAATCTCCCATTAATCTTTGCGCTGAAAGCCTGATTTCTATTATTCAACATTGAAATACCTTTACAATCATTGGTATTATTCATATTTCTTTTTTTTTCCGATTGGAAAGGTCACACTCTCAAACAAGCTTTCTGGAAAACCGGCACTATCAAATAATTGTGAAACATTTCTTCACACACACACACACACACACACACACACACACACACACACACACACACACACACACACACACACACACACAGAGGGCGGTTTCAAAAACTTTCTGATGATTTCATCAGAGCCTGCAGCTTTTACGATTGTTTTAGACATTATCTGAACTTAACGAGAAACTGGGCGACTCACAAATGCATTATCAACTTCTGGCAAATCACTTCTGCTACTATTCATCATCATCATCATCATCATCATCATCATCATCATCGCCTATTACCCCTCCTGATGTACAGGCCACCAACCAAGGACCTCCAGGCGTCTCTTTCCTGGGCTCTTTTCTCCAGCTGGGTCCAAGTCATCCCGAAGATCCATCCCTTCCCAGGCCTGATGTGTCGATTTGATCTTTGGTTGGCGTTTTTGTAGCTGTGGTTTGTTTTACGGGTAGGGTAGCTGGCCCCACGCCCAACCCTCCTCCTTTATCCGGGCTTGGGACCGGCATGATTCCCAAAAAGGGTCTCCTGGCGGAGTTAGTGCTGCTATTAGGTGTGTCTTTTCCCTGAAGACAAAGGCTTTCATCATGATTTCCGTGGGTTAGCTTTAACTGTACTGATTTGTGATGTTTGTTTCAAAAGTTAGTGTGATACCTGCAAAATTTTGTTAACTCCCCTTGTTCATGCGGGACTTTGGCTTTACTGAATAAATCATCTCTCTCTCTCTCTCTCTCTCTCTCTCTCCTCTCTCTCTCTCTCTCTCTCTTATGAGTGCATTGGCTGTAAACGAATGTGGGTGTATGAGCGGGGAGAGGAGGGGGGGGGGGGTATATGAAATGCAGCTCAGAGCAAGACGAGCCCACCAGTGTGGCAAAAGATGACAGGCCCTTAAAATGTGACTGTTTGTCCGCCAGGTAATGGGTTTGTCACGTTGTGGAGGAGGAGAGTGGGAGGTATGGGCGGGCCGAAAGACATGGTGACGTGAAACAAGGCCGTGTGCTGTTGGTCATCAGGTCTGTACCCACCACACTGACCCCGGGAGGGGGAGGGGAGAGAGAGAGAGAGAGAGAGAGAGAGAGAGAGAGAGAGAGGTGTGTGTGTGTGTGTGTGTGTGTGTCAATATGCACCCTTGTTTGTAGATGCATGGTACTTATTGCAATATTCATCTTCCTATTGGTTTTATTTATGTTTTTCTTTAACCTTTTATGTATTTGAAAGCGCTTAGGGCTTATGATGTCAGATTAAGTGCCATAAGTAATTATTATTATTATTGTTATTATTATTGTTGTTGTTGTTATTGTTATTGTTATTATTATCATCATTATTATTATCATTATTATCATTATTGTTGTTGTTGTTATCATTATTATAAGAGTGTGAGAAAGATGGCTGACGCCGAAAACGGTATAGTTTATTGTTGGTCAAAGATGTATCATGAACATTAGCCGTAGGAACAAGAAGTAAAAGCAGTAGCTCCATCACAAGGGAGGTAAGTGAGGGGGAGGAGAGAAGAGGAAGTGGAATGATTCGTGACACTCCATAGTATAGGCAGAAGCAGGAGAGCAGGGGAGGTAAGTGAGGGGGGGGGAGGAGGGAAGAGGAAGTAGAAGGGTCCTTGATACCCCAGAGTGAACAGAAGTAGCGGGCCACACGCGTCAGTTTGGATGCTGCACTAAATGACGAGATAATCCATGTGAGCGTTTTGAGGTGTAGCATGAATGTGAACGAAATAATTAATGTTAAACTGAAAACAGATCAAATATCCCATCACCACCAATCATTTCACTTGTTTTTATAGGGATTTCTGCCAATGAAATCATACACAGTCTAAAAATATTAAATACGAAATACCCCTCATCTAGTTTACATGTCAGGCCTTCGCTCTCACTCTTCACCCTCCCTATCTTTGCGCTAATAGCTGCATTCCTTTCATTTTAATCTGCCCGCTTGGAACCACCTGGCATATACCTTGAGGAGCGTATGAAAGAAAAGAAGGATAAATCAACTTTCTGCCACAATGAACATTCTCCAAACAATGTAATCGATCCCTCAAGCAACCTTGGCCTATTAAGTTCTGCCTGTGACTTTCAGCCACAATGAACATTCTCTAAACAATGCAATCGATCCCTCAAGGAGGGGGAGAGGGGGGAGGGGGGGGGGCGGAATAGCTCAGTGGTAGAGCGCCGGACTCGTAATCCAAGGGCTGCGGGTTCGAATCTCCGCCGGGCCGTTTCGGTACATGGGGATTTTTCCCTCGGAGTTAACATTGGTTCTGACTCCATTTCCCATACAGTCCTTCGAATGAGACTATAAACCGAGGTTCCGTATGTGAACGCACGCATAACATCTTGCACACACGTAAAATCTCATCTCCAACTTTCGGAAGAGAAGGCCAGTTTGGCCGTTGGTATGGATGACACGTTACACATAGCATGCACCTGCCCCGAAGTTGGAGTATGGCTGCCTTAATGGCGAGATACAAAAGCGGGTCATACACACAAAACTCTACTCCCTATACAGGGGGTGTCCGCAGGAGTATCAGCCTGCGTACGCAGAAGAAGAAGATCCCTCAAGGAACCTTGGCGTCTTAAATTCTTCCTGTGCAGGCAGCGACAGCCCAGGAGGAGGTAAGTGGGGAGGAGAACATGGGAAGTGGGAGGGCCCCTGACATTGAGATGACTTTGTTCAAGAGAAGGTCAGGCGAGGAACCTGAGGTGCTGCCCAAGACATGAAGCAGACATCCTGGCTGCGCCGTGGAAACGCCGCCCTCTCCGGCCCCAGCCTTGGCTGGTCAGGCAAGCTGGATTTTCTCTGAGCCCCGCCTCTTTATTGGCTGTTATAGCGTACGTGACTCTGGTACAATCCACAAAATAACAACAGCCAATTGAGAGAGAGAGAGAGAGAGAGAGAGAGAGAGAGAGAGGAGAGAGAGAGAGAGAGAGAGAGAGAGAGAGAGGAGAGCTGAGCTCCGCCTCTTTATTGACTTTTATAGCGCACGTGACTCTATGGTACAATCCACAAAAAAATAACAACAGGCAGTTGAGAGAGAGAGAGAGAGAGAGAGAGGAGAGAGAGAGAGAGAGAGAGAGAGAGAGAGAGAGAGAGAGAGAGATTTGGTTTCATGTGGATTTTCTTCTAAAAGAATTGCTGATACAATGTTGTTGCTGACTCTGTTGTTGGTTCTAAGAAAGAATCGGAAACT
>CM065726.1:14620480-14627980 GCA_033310375.1 Conus canariensis
TACCAAAATGTTTACTGTCAAAGGTGCTTCTCCTTTCCCATTCTGTGTAAATGAGGAACTTGTCTCGTGTTTTGTTGCCTGATCTTGTCTGGTCTTGTCTCGTCGGGTTTTTTTCTATTGTCTCTCACACATGCCTCTCTTCTCTCTCTCTCTCTCTCTCTCTCTCTCTCTCTCTCTCTCTCTTTGAGTCTGTCAACCTGTCAGTCTGACAATCCAACTATCTGTCCTCTTATCTCTGTCTATCTGTCCGTCATTAGATGTCTATTGACTGGTTCTCCCTACATCTTTCTGGCTTCTTTTTAATCAATTAGTTTGTTAATTAGTAAGCTGTATCTTGATTGAGTAATCGACTGATCGAGGTGGAGTAGTAGTAGTAGCAGTAGTAGTAGTAGTAGAGGTAGAAGTAGTAGTCGTGTCTTTGTTGTTGCTGTTGCTATGGTTGTTATTGTTATTATTATCGCCATCACCATCCTTATCGCTATATACATCTACTATTGCCGTTCTTCTTGCTTTCTGTTGTGTATGTTTCCCGCACGCGCTAATCTCTTCTTCATTCGTTTTTTTTTTCTTTTAATTAACCTTTCCACACCCCCCACCCTCACTCCCTCCTGCGCATCGAAATCTCCATCCCCCTCCCACTCCCCCCCCCATTCCGCACACCCCCTTCCCCTCCCCTCGACTCCTCTTTGCTTGCCATTGCGTAGCCCACCTTCTCCTATTCCTTTGCACTTCTCTGTCAAAAATGGAACTCGTCATTCTCCAGAATTCCCGGAAAGATGCTTAACAAGCACAAAGCTGAAGATGTGATGTTGAAGAAATTCGACAGGTGGGTTTTATTGGTTTCATTTAAGTTTTCTTTAACCTTTTATGTATTTGTAAGCGCTTAGGGCTTGTGATGTAAGATTAAGCTCCATAAATAATCATTATTATTATTATTACTATTATTATTATTATACGGACGGAATGTCAGAAAAAAAAAAAGAATGAAAACCACGTGATTATCATAAAACGTCATGGATAGATGGCGTCAGCAGTGACGTAGACAAGAAGAAGTCGGCTTGTGTGGCACGTCGGAAACATGACACAGGACGCTGACTTCTTAGTTCTCCCTTTGGAGATAAATTGCTGTTTTCCTTATTTTCAGAATGGCTTGGCTTTGGAAGAAAATCCTCCGTCGTCAGCCTTAGCATCTTACCCGCTCTCTCTCTCTCTCCCTCGTAGCCCGAAGCGAAAAATAAAAAAAGGGGAGTAAGCTACTAGATCAAGAAACCACATAAAAGACCGCAGAGACAAGCCCCAGAAAACACTAGTTAATAGGGCTTTGTCTACCCAGGCGTGGTCCACAGGCTGCAGTGACAAATTAACGCCTCCACCTCCACCACCACCACCACCTCCTTCCCCTGCTCCTGCAATTCCTTCCCTTCCCTCCATCCCCCTCGCCCCCCCCCCCCACCCCGCCCCTCCACCCTCCCCTCCCCTTTCTATTTCCTCGTCTTCTACCTACCTCTGCGAGTCCGGACTAGTACAGTTCCTGCCGCTTTCCGCTCTTTGGAGTCGATCTCTTGCCTAAACACTTGGGCCTGGGAGAGGCTCCGGCTTCAATGGGACCCAGTTCACTGAAGAAGGTGAACACAATCACTCCTGTCAACACCACAATACAATAAAAAAAAAAAAAAAAAGAAAGAAGAAATGTTAGGGTGGGGGCGAGGGCTGGAGATGGTGGGTGGTGGGGTGGGGTTGGGGGGAGGGGGTGGGGGGGTAGGTGTGGAGAGCTGCACTTTACCGTAAATAACGCGATCCTTTTTAGTACGGTTCTGGAGTTTCGTGTGTGTGTGTGTGTGTGTGTGTGTTGTGTGTGTGTGTGTGTGTGTGTGTGTGTGTGCGTGCGTGCGTGGCGTGCGTGCGTGCGTGGTTGTGTGTGTGTGTGTGTGTGTGTGTGTGTGTGTGTGTGTGTGTGTGTGTGTTGTGTGTGTGTTGTGTGCTGTGTGTGTGTTGTGTGTGTGTGCGGTGTTGTGTGTGTGTGTGTGTGTGTGTGTGTGTGTGTGTCGGTGTGCGTGTGTGTGTGTGGTGTGTGCGCGCGGTGCAGTATGTGTGGTGTGTGTGTGTGTGGCGTGTCGTGAAGCAAGCTTCATGGAGTGTGTGTGCGAGCATGAATGCAGGTCTGTGTTGTGACATTGCTTGATGAGAGTGTGGATACTCAAGACAGAACAATGTTACGACTTTGTATTAACGACTTCTTGAGCGTAGAGAAGGTGGATTGAACCAAAATTTCGATTTAATAAGATCCTGACGTAGAAAGTGTGGATATGAAAGACATGGAACACACAAACAATTAGTCTGCGAAAAGAACTCGAAGCACTTACAAGTGGAAAATATATCCTTAACATAAAGCCATGGAAATCAACAGGGAGAAAAGAGCTCTAAGAAGAGACCGACCTGGAGAGTGGGCTGAGTGGGACACGTACCGAGGTGGGGTGACAGCGAGGTTTGTGTGTGTGGGCGGGGTGGGGAGGGGGTGGAGGAGTAGTAGAAGCATAGTAACGGACCTCAAACGGAAAGGAGGGGGGGGGGGGGGGGAGAGAAGATAGGGGAAGGGGCTGAAAGGGGGGGGGGGGGGGGGGGGGGGGGGAGGGGGAAGGGGGGGGGGGGGGGGGGGGGGGGGGGGGGGGGGGGGGGGGGGGCGGGAGGAAAAGGGGTGATGTCATTGTCAGTCTTTTCGTGAACTGTCAACGTCTTGCGAGTTGGCATTTGGGGTTCAAATCAATGGAATGGTCCAAAGAGTACAGAACCACCTCAAAACACGGCCCCAACAGTTGACAAGACTATTCGCCACGGCCCTGTGACTACAAGCGCCGACAGGTAGACAGACAGACAGACAGAGAGACGCACGGGAGGCACGTAGGCCTGTCAAAACACCAGAGCACTTGCTGAAAGGAAGAAGGCAAAGTGCATGAAAGTGTGGAAATTCGCAGCTAGTCCCTAACGAATTGCCATGAAGTTGTACAAGATACCGAAGCCGCCGTCGCTAGTGAATAGCACAAAACTCGTAGGCGTGTATGACAGCTCTCTCTCTCTCTCTCTCTCTCTCTCTCTCTCTCTCTCTCTCTCTCTCTCTCTCTCTCTCTCTGTGCGTGCGTGCGTGCGTGCATGCGTGCCTGTGTCGTGCGTGCGTGCGCGCGTGCCGGCGTGCGTGCGCGTGTGCGTGTGTGTGTGTGGTGTGTGTGTGGTGTGTGTGTGTGTGTGTGTTGTGTGTGTGCAGGTATGCACGCGCGCATGTACATGTGTGTGTTTATCTCGTGTTCTGTTTCGATTTTTTTAGATTCAGTGTCGCTTTGCTCATGTGGTCCACACAGAGGCCGGCCCGGCTGTCAGTAGTACATTATGGTAAAAACACAGAAAGTCCTATTCTGACAGGCAGACAGAGCACAACGACATCTCTCTTCACTAGCCATGGTCTGTCTGAATGCCAGATAGCCTTCAGGCGGACATCACTGACCATGGTCTGAATGCCAGACAGCCTTCAGGCGGACATCACAGACCATGGTCTGAATGCCAGACAGCCTTCAGGCGGACATCACAGACCATGGTCTGAACGCCAGACAGCCTTCAGGCGGACATCACACAAGCATGGTCTGCATGCAGACAGCCTTCAGGCGACACACAGACATCTGTCTGAATGCCAGACAGCCTTCAGGCGGACATCAAGCCATGTCTGAGCCAACCTTCAGCGACATCACAGCCATGTCTGAATGCCAGACAGCCTTCAGGCGGACATCACAGACCATCGTCTGAATGCCAGACAGCCTTCAGGCGGACATCACAGGCCATGGTCTGAATGCCAGACAGCCTTCAGGCGGACATCACAGACCATCTGTCTGAATGCCAGACAGCCTTCAGGCGGACAAAAAAGAAAAACCCACCACGCTGAGAGCTTCAGTCCGCTGGTTATAGTCATCAGCCTGTACCTTGCACTTGTATTAAAAAAGAACATTGCGGAAGGCCGTGCACGCAACTCCATACGGTGGAATGGACGGATAGCTATTCTCTCTCTCTCCCCCCTCTCTCTTTTCTTCTTCTTCTCTTCTATGTTTGTGTGTGTGTGTGTGTGTGTCGCGCGCGCGCGCGCGCTCGAAGAGAGAGAGAGAGAGAGAGGAGAGAGAGAGAGAGGAGAGAGAGAGAGAGAGAAGGTGCACTTAAACTTTTCTTCTTCTTCTTCATACGTGACATCTTGAATATAATTATTGTAGATTTCTCTTCATTAACATTGTATGGAATGGAACAAATCATTGTGCCATTTAATGTATATACTTTTTGCATTGCTGCAGTTTGTGTGTGTGTCTATGTTTGGGGAGAAAAAAAATATTGTTCTGTATTGCTCTATGTTGATTTGTACTGTAGTGTTTTATAGAGTCTTCTGTTTATATTGTATATGACTATTCTATGCTGTTTTGTTTGTACCGTAATGTAATTCTTATGTTTTAGTACCCGCGCCGTGGTATTTTGTGTTCTTTTCCATCATTTGAATTTTCTTTTCCATTGTATTTATTTTGTGTAATGTTTGTGTATGTAATGTTTGTGTTGTGCTCTTTAGAATGGCTTTATATTGTATAGATTTTTTTAGGTGTTATTAAACACATTTTTTTTTAGAATACACTTAGGACAGTGTGTACAGTCTGCTTGCCTAGTCGCCAAATTACAACCAGCAAACCGGCATGTAAGAAGACACAGAAGTGTACAAATAATCTGGAGGGGAAAAAAGATGGTTCAGTGGGCCACCAAAAAGAACAACAACAAGGGAAATTTCTAGCACAAAATTTCCAAAATGCCAGGATAAATGGATAAATTTACACTGAAAAAGCCCCCAACAACATTTCCCTCTCTCTCTCTCTCTCTCTCTCTCTCTCTCTCTCTCTCTCTCTCATCTCACCTACCACCACACACACACACACACACACACACACACACAACACACACACACGCAGCAGACAACAGAGAGAGAGAGAGAGAGAGAGAGAGAGAGAGAGAGAGAGAGAGAGAGAGAGAGAGACATAAGCGCTAACGCGCTCGCACAGAAGCGAAAGAGCAAGATCAATAAAACACCCGTGCTGTCACATGCGTGAAGGATTATTGACAATGATCGTCCCTGCATCTGTCTTCATGAATTCAATGGTGTCAGTTTCACTGTGGCTGTGCCGGTGTCGTCACGCACGAGTGCGTCTGGTCAGTATCTAATGATTCTTTCACTCAGACACGGTCAGCGCGGCACTGCCTCTCGGGGGCAACAAAAGGAGAGAGAGGAGAAGAGAGAGAGAGAAGAGAGAGAGAGAGGAGAGAGAGAGAGAGAGAGAGAGCTGATACTTAATTTAAAAAACAAAAGAAAGAAACAAAACGGTATGGCCCTTCATCAAGCGGTGGTGCCAACAACTAGTTCTTAGATTAATTAAAATGAAATTACATTTGAAACTTGCGGCTAAATAGAAGGGTTTTTTTTTCTTTGTTTGATTTTGTTTAAATCACCTAACTGCATACTGTAGTATTCCTGATTTTACATGCTCTACACAAATGAATTGCAAACCGATGAGTGATGTGTTCGTTAGTAGATGATATGAGCGGTGACAATCTAAACAGGAACGGTCGTCTAAAATATCTGTCTGTCTGCCTGTCTGTCTGTCTATCTGTGTGATGTATGTATGTATGTATGTATGTATGTATGTATGTAGTATGTATGTATGTATGTGTGTACGTACGTACGTACGTACGTACGTACGTAATGTATGTATGTATGTATGTATGTAGTATGTTTGTATGTTTGTATGTATGTATGTATGTATGATGTATGTATGTGAGACACAGAGGGACACACAGAGACACAGACAGAGGGACACAAAGATATTAAGACAGGGACCATGGGGTAGGAGCTTAGACACAGAGATGGCAAGACAGACAGATGAAAACATCGAACGAACGAACGAATGTGTGAGAGAGAGAGAGAGAGAGAGAGAGAGAGAGAGAGAGAGAGAGAGAGAGAGAGAGAGAGAGAGGGGGTGGAGGGGGGGGGGGCAGACAGACCTACACAAGACAGTGATATTATTGCAGTTGCGCTATGATTTAAATTAATTGTTTTGTTGGTCAGAGAATGGGACTATGAACGACTGTTTACGGCAGATGCAGAATCAGATAGAACCCTTCATCCCCAAGTCTTTTATAACATTATGTTTGAATAAACACAACAGAGTAGTGTGTGGAATCCTTCATCCACGAGTCTTCTATGGCATTATGTTTGAATAAACACAACAGAGTAGTGTGTGAAATCCTTCATCCACGAGTCTTCTATGGCATTATGTTTAAATAAACACAACAGAGTAGTGTGTGGAATCCTTCATCCACGAGTCTTCTATGGCATTATGTTTGAATAAACACAACAGAGTAGTGTGTGGAATCCTTCATCCCCGAGTCTTCTATGGCATTATGTTTGAATAAACACAACAGAGTAGTGTGTGAAATCCTTCATCCCCGAGTCTTCTATGGCATTATGTTTGAATAAACACAACAGAGTAGTGTGTGAAATCCTTCATCCCCGAGTCTTCTATGGCATTATGTTTGAATAAACACAACAGAGTAGTGTGTGAAATCCTTCATCCACGAGTCTTTTATAGCATTATGTTTGAATAAACACAACAGAGTAGTGTGTGGAATCCTTCATCCACGAGTCTTCTATGGCATTATGTTTGAATAAACACAACAGAGTAGTGTGTGAAATCCCTACGGTTACCTATGTATGCTATGAACGAAAGGATGGAAACAGTAAGAGATACGAATTCTTTTAAAGATTGATATAAAAGAAACACTTAAAAACAAACAAACAAACAAAATAAACAGTAATGAAACCTTTCAGTTATGATGTGTCTTGTCATTTGTTTGTCCCTGTCGTTTGACGGACACACAAATAATTGTTTTTAAAATTCAGTTAAAACATAGACACCAAGGGAGACGAGACAGGGTTGATTTAGATCGACTGTCTGGCAAGTATGTCAAAGAGAACGAACGAACAAAGGAAAGAAAACGAACAAAGAAAACGAACAAAGGTCCAACAAGAAAAGGAACAAAGGTCCAAAAAGACATCACCAAGTGTATGCCAGTGTCGATACTTTAGCACGTGGGCAAAAAAAAAAAAAAAAATAGAAAGAAAAAAAATAGAGAGAGAGAAAAAAAAAAAAAAAAAAGAGATTAGACAGGAAGAAGACACCTCGGATCTAATCTACAAACGTGTAGTCGTGGCAAAAAAAAAAAAAAGAAAAAAATAGAAGGAAAAAAAAAGAAAAGAAAAAAGAAAACGAACACACAGAAACAAAGAGAAAGTTATAAGATAGAAAAAAGGAAATTTGAAGGGAAAAAGTAAACGGGAAAAAAAAGAGAGAAAAGGCCAAAAGCGGAAAATTAAAAAAAAGAGAAAGTAACAAGCAATAAATAAATAGATAAATGAGTAAATAAATAGATGAA
>CM065726.1:14630480-14632980 GCA_033310375.1 Conus canariensis
GGGCGGGGGGGAGGGGGATAGAGGGGGGGGGGGGAGTGATAATTGGTTGTCAATTGCAAACCTTCCTGTGAACAAGGAAGTTTGTTCATGGACATGATAAAATATTGAGTAAATCTATACTTATATCTTGGGCCCCTTTCTCTTTTCGGTATTAATATCAGTCACATGAGAGAGAGAGAGAGAGAGAGAGAGAGAGGAGAGAGAGAGAGAGAGAGAGAGAGAGAGAGAGATTTGTGGTGCAAGTACGAAAAAGAGATAAATTAACAATATTTTTTCTTTTTCTTTCGAACTGACCTTTTCCGACAGTTAACCCTTTCCGCATGCACACATGCAAGGTGCACGTGATACTGGTATTGTTGAAAAAAAAAAGCAGTCTGTTCTATTTCCGGCTTTATACAGTGGATTTCCCATAACACATAAACTAAAAATGCTGTGTAGCCATGTTTGCCAAGAAACATTTGTGTCCTACTATCATTTTACGTGCAATAAGGTATTTGTAATGTCCCCGTTCTGCTTGATTACTAAGTATACCTTCGTAGCATGTCATTTAATATTTGTTGCACTTTTTTCCGTAAAGAAAAAAAAAATTGCTAAAGCTAAGGTGTAGATGATCAGACTAATAACTCATGACGGTTTTAGAGAACCTGTCTATTTTGTGTCATTCACTTCTTAGAAAGTCAGCTCTAAAGCTGTTTGGTTTGTTTTTATTTACATTTTTATTTGTTTATCTATCTATTTGTTTATTTTGGGTTTAAATGTTTTTACGTTTATCATCTTCTGTGTTGCTTGGAATACTCATATCCAGCTTCCTCTGTTGCTGTTGTTGATGTTGTTTTCTTTCTTTTTTTTTCTTGTAAAAGAACAAGCAAGCCCCCCCCCCCCCCCCGCCCCCCTCCCCCCCCCCCCTTCTACTGTCTTTTCTTCATAACTCTGCAGTTTTTTTCCCCTTATCCCACCTCCTCCCTCCCCATCCACCCTACTCCCCACTTTTGTTTCTGTTGATACAGGAAAGAGGATAATGTCCTTCAAACATGGGAGTGATTCCGAGAAGAAGAAGAAGCGCGCTGTGTGGGTACATCCTGATAGCAGGACCTGACGACCCGGTTCACACTGGCATTTACCGCGCTGTGGATTTGGGGGGGGGGGGGGGGGGGGGGGGGGGGGGGGGGGGGGGAGGGTTTAGAGGAGGAAGGTGGGGTAGAAGAGGGCAGGGGCACAGGGAGTGGAGTGGGAGGGGTGTGGTGGTGGTGGTGGTGGTGGGGGGGGGGGGGGATGGTGGGGTGGAGTGTTTGGTGGAGTGGGTTAATGATTGTACATTGACTTCCAGATTCTTACATCCGCCTCTACGTTTGAAGACGTGAGTGTGAGAAATATCTACTCTGTGATTACATCTCTCTCAATCTGTGTGTGTGTGTGTGTGTGTGTGTGTGTGTGTGTGTGTGTGTGTGTGTGTGTGTGTGTGTGTGTGTGGCGCGCGCGCGCGCGCGGTGTAAATTTTTGTTCTGTTTGTGATTCCGACACTTTAAAGAAAAAAGTTAATTCCTTTTCCCCCAAAATTCCAAACTGTTCCACTCTTCTCTTACAGTTATCTCATACACTTTTGAAAGTCAAGTTAGTGGTAAACTAGTACCGTGAATTCTGAAAAAAGTGAGTGATTTTTTTTACATCAATGGCTCAAGGAACCATTGGTTATTTGCAAAAGATAACCTCGTTTTGCGAAAAAAAAAAAACACTTTGTAAAGATTAATTGTTAAGCATGCTTTGTCAGCATCATTGATAACGGCGCAGAGCCGAAGTTGTTAATCAGTTACAGAATATGAATGCGTTTGAAAGTCATAAAAAATAATTTAAAAAAAAATTCAAGTGTTTGGTAACATTTCTAAACAAAAGTTTTCCTTTTTGTGATAGTTCTATGACAGGCTCACTCATTAAAAAGAAAGTTGAAAACTTATAGGACAAACTTAATGCTTCACTGCCTCTGGACATTCAAACTGCTGAGATCATATGGATTTATCTCCGCTACACGAGTACGAACAAATTTTATACATACCTCTCGGAATCTGACACAACCTTAGACAACCCATGGACATTTTTTCGTGATCGAATCAAAAGCACTCGGGATAAAAGTTCTTGTGGAGCATAAAATATTTTCATGCCAAAAATACTGAGCCTCTAACATAAAAGATAAGATTGGTTCTTGCATACATTGATCCAAAAACGGGTTTTTCCTCATTTACATTTTCCTCGCTTTCAGACCAATTTTCATCTTGTCAAAGCGTCGCCAAGATGACTATCTGTTGGATTTGTCTCCTTTGATATGTATTGGAATAACAATAGATTTGGAGAGAGAAGAGAGAGAGAGAGAGAGAGAGAGAGAGAGAGAGAAGAAGACAGACAGACAGACAGACGAGACAGAGACAGAAGAGACAGAGAAGAGAGAGAGAGAGGAGAGAGAGACAGACAGACAGACAGACAGACAGAAGGAACGCGCGTTGCAAAA
>CM065726.1:14637980-14642980 GCA_033310375.1 Conus canariensis
GTCATGCCCAAAGGGTGAAGAATGAGTGAATTCCTGGAATCTTGTGCTGTAGCTTGAAAAGTGTAAAGGTGGCACTCGCACTTGTGTATACGGTGATGAAAGAAGTTAAACAAAACGTTGTCTCCATTGGATTCTGTTAGTCGTGTGGCAATGTGTGGGCAAGCCACTTCCATCCCCTCTTCCCACCCCGACTCCCGTTTCCCACCTCAATTCACCAGAGTCCCTTTTCCCTCCTCCTCCTCTTCTTTCTTCTTCTTCTGCGTACGCAGGCTGATATCCTGCGGACACTCTCTATATGCACAGACAAGTATTAATCCCATCTACCCAACAAAGGGAGTGGAGTTTTGTGAGCATGACCGTTTTTTTTATCCTGCCATTAAGCCAGCCATACTCCAACTTCGGGGCAGGTGCATGCTATGTGTAACGTGTCATCCATACCAACGGCCAAACTGGCCTCTTCTCTTCCGAAAGTTGGTGATGGGATTTGACGTGTGTGCAATATGTTATGCGTGCGTTCACACACGGAACCTCGGTTTATAGTCTCATTCGAAGGACTGTATCATGGGAAATGGAGTCAGAACTAATGTTAACTCCGAGGGAAAAATCCCCCTGTACTGAAACGGCCCGGCGGAGATTCGAACCCGCAACCCTTGGATTACGAGTCCGGCCAGCGTTTTTTTATATTGACTTTGATGCCCACTCGAGATAATTTTCAGCTACTGTCAGTGTGTGATGCTGATAGGTGTGTCATATGCCACACATAACATGGAGCCATTTCCTTGATTAAACAAAATCAGGAGTAAACCTAAGCGCCTCGCTTGCAGTATGCAGTCTTGGCAGAAAGTGATTAAATTTTGCCTCGTTTTTAACATACGAAAATAAACCCCCAATTGAAAAAAAAAAATTGTGGACAATCCATACGTTAGTCATTAAGAGGAGTAAAGTCTGGTCTGCTGATGATGTACAGATTGTGGACAATCCATACGTTAGTCGTTAAGAGGAGTAAAGTCTGCTGACGATGGACAGATTGTGGATAACCCATACGCTAGTCGTGAAGAGGAGTAAAGTCTACTGACGATGGACAGATTGTGGACAATCCACACGTTAGTCGTGAAGAGGAGTACAGTCTGCTGACGATGGACAGATTGTGGACAATCCACACGTTAGTCGTGAAGAGGAGTAAAGTCTGCTGACGATGACTGGTTAAGGAGGTGTAGCCTGCGACTGTCTGGAATCCTGGTCTTCTGGAACACTCGCTGCAGACAGACAGAGCCATGCCTTTTGATGTCTGTGACTGTCTGGACTCCTGGTCTTCTGGAACACTCGCTGCAGACAGACAGCCATGCCTTCTGATGTCCGCAGGACCTCAACACTCTTCTGCTTCGGTTAAGAGGAGTGATGTCCCCTCTGCGACTGATCTCCCCTGGTTCTGTTAAGAGGAGTGATGTCCCCTCTGCGACTGATCGCCCCTGGTTCTGTTAAGAGGAGTGATGTCCCCTCTGCGACTGATCGCCCCTGCTTCTGTTAAGAGGAGTGATGTCCCCTCTGCGACTGATCGCCCCCTAACCGTTTATCTGACAGTCGCCGGGACGGACGTTTGAGAGGTGTAGCTCTCTGTAGGCCTCGGTCAGGCGCCACAGGACAGAGGTGTTGACGCCGGTCCTCTCCCGTGCCGTGTCCAGACAGGACGTCTTCGGTCCATGCACCAGACGTCCACCCTACGCGGCACCCCGTTGGATGGTGCTGGACTCAGGCACCCGTTGGATGGTGCAGGATTCGGAGTTAGGGCGCGTTACGGGCCACCACGACGTTCGATGAGTGCCCAGAGAGATTTCCATTTTAGAGACTTCTTCTTTCTTCTTCTTCTTCTTCTTCTTCTTCTGCGTACGCAGGCTGATACTCCTGCGAACACCCCCTGTATAGGGAGTGGAGTTTTTGTGTGTATGACCGGTTTTTTTCATCCCGCCATTAAGGCAGCCATACTCCAACTTCGGGGAAGGTGCATGCTATGTGTAACGTGTTATCCATACCAACGGCCAAACTGGCCTTCTCTTCCGAAAGTTGGTGATGGGATTTTACGAGTGTGCAAGATGTTATGCGTGCGTTCACACACGGAACCTCGGTTTAGAGTCTCATTCTCATTGGGAAATGGAGTCAGAACCAATGTTAACTCCGAGGGAAAAATCGCCCTGTACCGAAACGGCCCGGCGGAGATTCGAACCCGCAACCCCAAGATTACGAGTCCGGCGCTCTACCACTGAGCTATTAGAGGCAAGCTTACAACGTTTGATGAGTATCAAGGCTGGAGCCTGTCATGCTGCTTCATGGGGCCTTCTGTCCAACGTTCCATGCTGGGAGTTCGAAGCAGTCACCGCTAAACACGCCAAGGGAGCTAAGAACCCGTGCTAGGTGAAGGTGTCTTCCAGCAAGACTAAAAAAAAAAACAAAAACAAAACAAAACAAACAAAAAAAACCCCACCTCAGAAACGATCTTGAATATGTTGCAGTCTAATTAGGTTAGTGGCGTAATCGATTCTCTCTCGTTTGGTTTGTAGTGGGTCATGCGAAGCATCGTGTCTGTGTTTGAGGGTCTGTCAGTCTGTCTATCTGTCTGTCTGTCTATCTGTCTGTCTGCCGCGGGGAAGTTTTAAAGCAGCGTGGACGTGCCAGATATTTTTCCTGCAGACACGGGCACTCAGTATTGAGGTCAGGTAGTCATCAGCCTGTTTCAGACGGGAATTGAAAGGCCCGTTGTGCTTTGCTGACCTTCAGTTCTAATGCCAAATCTCGTGCTTTAGGTTAGTCACAGTTCTGCGTGCACCCCACTTTTGTTAGATAACAGCAAACAAACCATACACAATCCTACAAAATATAAGATAAAGCAACAAACACAAACACACACAACACACGCTCACGTACGCGCACGAGCATGCAAACACATGCACACACACACACACACACACACACACACACACACACACACACACACACACACACACACACTCACACACATACACACACACACATATGCGCGCGCGCGCCCGCTTAACCCCCCCCCCCCCCACCACCACCACCACCACCACCACACACATTTCGATGTGATTCTGTTGGGTGCCGTGGTCTTTGTATGCTTAACAAAAAGGCAAGTCTTTCCACCCCAATTTATGGCTGGTCTTGTTCCCACCCGTTTCTGTGCGCTGTTACACTGTTTCGCTTTCAAACCAAGCGCACAAAGACACAGGGAAAAGCAAACACCATGAAACATTAACACGCTCGCTGTCACGGCAAGTGCCGCAGTGACTTTGCAAAGCTCTCACGTTTGTTTGGAATTCAATCAGCTCGGGTGTGCAGTCAGGTATTTGCATCAGAACGTACCCCGACAGTGAAACAACCCACCGTGGTGAATGGGATAGGTGTGCCAAAGCATTGTGAAGAAATTTGAGACTCTTGACAAAAAAACCAAAACAAAAAACAAACACCGTTATGTTGGACAACACTTGTTTTGGCTTTGAACCTATGGACGAGCAATAGAGCGTGGCTCAACAACGTATTTGAAAACCAAACAACATTTTACTTTTCGGACAGAAAAACAGAGCCTATTTATAAATAAATGAATAAAATAAGCAAACCGATCTGTTTTTAAGCGATTTTCGTCATCAAACATGACCGGCTTAGCTCAGTTTCACTATCTGGCTGGCTGGCTAGCTGGCTGGCTGGCTGGCTGGCCCTTTCACCCCACTCCCACCGCCCCCCTCCTCCCTTCTCTCTCTCTCTCCTCCTCTCTCTCTCTCTCTCTCTCTCTCTCAGCCATCAAAGGGATGGGCAGTTTACATATAATTAGTCTGGTTTCCTATTCAGGTGGTTCAACAAAGTTTCGCCTGTATGTCAAAATCCCGAGCTTTTCCTAGAGTGTTTTTGAAAGTAATCTCTCTCTCTCTCTCTCTCTCTCTCTCTCCTCCTCTCTCTCTCTCTCTCTCTCTCTCTCTCTCTGGTGTTTGTCTATATTTGCTTGAAAAGGTGGGGAAGGAGTGAACTCACTCTGTTAGTATAGAAGCATTCCATTTGCATCTAAACACAATTCTCGACTGTGAAATTTGCCTTTGATTCAACCACTTTAGTGTTAGCGAAACGCAACACACACACACACACACACACACACACACACACACACACACACACACACACACACACACACACACACCACACACACACACAAGTCCACAACCTGAGACTGCGCCAACGAGGGGCAATCCAGGCCAGCGCCCTCTGCCAATCAGCCAAAACTGATGTTACTCAATCAATGTTTGTCGGACAAGATTATGGACTTCAGGCACGGGGGAGGGGGGGGGAGCAAGGGGAAGGGGGGTCGCTGTCAGAGAATACCAGTAAGGACTGTTTGATAAACTTGCCTGTGACCGAATTATGAGCGAGATTTGGTATATGAAGTGGAGAGGCTGTGTACCAGTCGCGCTGTTTATTGAAGCTAAGTAGAAGGTCATGTTGGTCGGGAGGAGAAGACTGGCCGTGGTAGGGAGGGAGAAAGGAGAAAAGGGCTGCTGAACTAAACCTTTGCCATTTTATTGGCCAGGTTGAGGACACTTGCGATTAGAAGGAACAACAGTGACTGGAGAGCAGGCTGGCAGGGAATGGCCTGTACTCATAAGCCCTTTGGTCCAGGTCTAGAGAGCAGGTTGCTGGCTACTCATTAAGGCCATGTGACTGGAGAGCAGGTCTGGCTGTATTGGCCTGTACTCATTAAGGCCCTTTGGTCAGAGTCAGAGAGAGCAGGTCTGGCTGTATTGGCCTGTACTCATTAAGGCCCTTTGGTCAGAGTCAGAGAGAGCAGGTCTGGCTGTATTGGCCTGTACTCATTAAGGCCCTTTGGTCAGAGTCAGAGAGAGCAGGTCTGGCTGTATTGGCCTGTACTCATTAAGGCCCTTTGGTCAGAGTCAGAGAGAGCAGGTCTGGCTGTATTGGCCTGTACTCATTAAGGCCCTTTG
>CM065726.1:14652980-14657980 GCA_033310375.1 Conus canariensis
GTGTGTACACGAGAGAGAGAGAGAGAGAGAGAGAGAGAGAGAGAGAGAGAGAGAGAGAGAGAGAGAGAGAGAGAGAGAGAGAGAGGAGAGAGATTAGGATGCGAGAATGTCTCCCTTAAAAAGCTGATTTGACTCAGGTGAGCTGGAAGAAAGATCTAAAAAGAAAAAGTGTATATACTATAAACAAAAAAAAAACTATAACCAAAAAAAAAACAAAAAACAAACAAACAAAAAAACTCACGAACAATGCGTTGGAAACCGACAAAAGAACCGAGGGAACGATCTCTTTTGAGAGAGACAGAGAGAAAAAAAAGCAATGTTTAATCGTGTTAGCCATCATCAACTGTTCAAATAATTCCAATCCAAATGTGAGAAAGTCAGTCTTTACAGAAACAGCATCTGACCGAATGACGCAAGCTGGCAGCTCGGTAGCCTGCTAATGCTGGTGATGCCAGTAACACAGCCATAGCAACTCAAGACAAACAGAACATGAAGTTCGGGCTTGTTCTGAATTGAAGTCAGTCAACTAACATGACATTTATTTCAGAAACTAATAACGGCGACCAGTATCGTCAACATATATGATTTGGCTTCTATATCTGAACATTACAAAATTGTTTCAACAAGAAAGTCTTTCCGAGTTACTAGCTTAAAATTCAAAGGTAGAAAAAAAAGTCGCTACTAATGTATTTCACAGGTGATGGTGAACTGTTGTGGAAAAGAGGCCAGTATGACATGCAAATAGTCATCGTATAACCAGAACGGACACCAGCGGGTATTAGCTGTAGGCATCTCTTTCAAAATGAAGATGACAATGAAACGTTTTTCTCCTAAAACATGAAGTACCAACGTGCTACTGCTTAATTTATTGAGAGAATATATTTATGTTGTATCATATATATGATCGTTAAAACCATGGGACGATGGAAAGAATTCCTCTCCCTGAAAACCTTATCGCATCCGTCCAGGACTGTACATAAAACATTTACATTCTGTGTACCTATTTACTACGTGCTCGCGTGCGCGCGCGTGCGTGTGTGTATATGTGTATGCGTATGTACGTGTGTGTGTGTGTGTGTGTGTGTGTGTGTGTGTGTGTGTGTGTGTGTGTGTGTGTGTGTGTGTGTGTGTGTTCTGTACATATGAATGTGGTCAGAACTGCTAGCTTCTATTTATTATATTGTACGTTTTGGTTTCGAATGCCTTAACCCCGAAGAAGGCTCAACGAACCGAACGCAGCCCGACACATTCCGTCCAGTCGTGTACAAACATATCACGTATATCTACCTGTATTCTGAATTTTGTATTGTATCTTCTTTTTTCTTTTTTTTGTCTTCTTTTTTGTTTGTTTCTCTTGTTATTGTTTTTTTATTTTTTATTATTATTATCATGCTCATATCATATGCATGACATCAATAGGTATCATTTGATAGATGATATCATAGGCATGGCATTAATACATGTAGCACTTTCTTAACTCTTTTAATCATTATTCTAATCATTAAAAAAAATAGCATCGTAAAACATTTTTTGAATTCCAAAATTCGAAGAAAAATACGTCCACGTATGAACTCTTCGGCTCACTCAAGGCTAACCTGTGATAAAGACAAGCTGGCTACATCGTCAGTTGTACAAAGTGTTTGGATTTTTTTTGTTCTCAACTAGAAACCGGAAGATTGTAGGTATGATGGGAAAGCGACTAATGCGCATGTGTAGTCGTCAATTTATGAATGTTTATTTTTTAATATTTTTTTGTGGAGTTTTGTTTGTTTGTTTGTTTGCTTTTTTTTCATGTGGCGGTTTACTGGTGACTTTTTCCGGTGCATTTTTTTTGTAGTGGCCAAGTAACGACATGGCGTGTTGTGAGTTTTTCCTATTAGCCATTTATCCACTTACCTATCAATTTACTTATTTGTGTACTTTTGTTTTATTCTTCGTGTATTTTCAAGGACGTAGTTATTTTCGTGTATTTTCTCTTTCTTTTCTTTTTCCTTGACACAAATTTGATCGAGACAAAGTGCAACAAATGCATGGAACACAGTGTGTCATGAGTATGATATGCAGTATGTTTTCTTCTTCTTCTTCTTCTTCTGCTCCTCCTATTCTTCCTCCTCCTCCTCCCCTTCCGCCTCCTCCTCCTCCTCCTCAGACTTTCCCTGGCCCTTCGCCTCCTTCCTCTTCTGCCTCATCCTTTTCTGTATTCTGTTTTCGCTTGATGACAAGTATTTTTTTAGATTCCAAATTTGCTGATTTGCCTTTTCGTTTTGGGTGTGTGTGTCAATAAAACTTTATTTGATTGAAGTTATGTGATAAGTACGCGCTGAAAAGAATGCGGGAGAAAAAGCGTGTGCACGAGCGCGCATGCACATGTTGCATCGCGTGCGTACTCGTGTGTGTAGTGTGTGTGTGTGTGTGTGTGTGTGTGTGTGTGTGTGTGTGTATGTGTGTGTGTGTGTGTGTGTGTGTGTGTGTTGTGTGTGTGCGCGCGCGCGCGTGTGTGTGCATGCGTATGTTTGTGTGAGCGCACGCGCGTGCGTGCGTGTATGTATCTTGATGTGGTGTGTGTGTGTGTGTGTGTGTGTGTGTGTGTGTGTGGGGTGTGTGTGTGTGTGTGTGTGTGTGCGCGCGCGCGCGCGGGTACAGACATATGCTTACTGACATAGGGACCACACACACACACACACACACACACACACACACACACACACACACACACACTGCGTTAGGGCACAAGCATTACCACGTGGATCTATAAACATACAGACGTAGATGGTAAGTACATCCAAACATATAAACGTACACGCATCGTCTACATATATCTTAATAAAATTTTCTGATCCTATCCTACATCACGCCAGGACCTGTACCTTCTGTACCCGCTCACGTGATCATCACGGACTATAAACAACAAAACACGACCGATATTTCACTGGCTGCAGGTGGTTGTTGCAGTCCGACTGTTCGTCACTGCATTTCAGGGGGGGGGGGGGGGGGGGGGGGGGGGGGGGGACACTTGCCCGAGCCCATCTCCTTTCTGCATGTCTTGGTGCATGCTGTTCATTTGTGTTTTCATGGCCTCCTTAAACACACAAGTAGGTTGCTAAAGCTGCGACGTGGGAGATTGGAACAACCCCCTCCTCCAACCCTCCGAGTCCAGTGGTCTAACCACTTGGTCAACGCATTCGTCCATCCCACGAACACAGCCTGTTTCCAGTGTAGATTGATGTACTGCTGGTTCCGTGTCCGGCCCATCGCAGCCTGCTGACCACACCAGACTGTTCCCACGTGGACAGGGAAAAGAAACACCCCCCCCCCCCCCCCCCCACTGAAGCAAAATTTGGAAAGAGAGGGGATTAGTTACCGCCAAGGACACAGACAAACAGAGTACAGGACTGGACACTGTCTCATACAAACAGAGTACAGGACTAGACACTGTCTCATGAAAACATATCTGAATATTACCACACAAAAGAATGCTTAAAGAAGCCTCACAGGCATGTAGGTAACGCAGAATGGACATATGTCCACTGACACAGTGTCTACATTCTTTTCATACCTAGTCGCCATTCACAACCTCAATAAATCCAGCAAGGTATCCGTTGTAATGGGCGATGAAAAGAAATATGTGTAGGGATGTCACGAACGGTCCGTCAGAGTGTGTATCATGCGAGGATAAGACCATTTGTTCAGAGAGATAGGATTATAAACACTAAACGCAATGTATCTCGCATTCAAACAAATGAAGGGGTGCAACGACGTATTAACAGCGCAACAATTATAGATGGACAGACAGACAGACAGATTGAGATAGCTAGATAGATAGATAGATAGACGGACCACCAATTCAAAACAAAAAACAAAAAAGCGTGAGTAATGGTCAGCGCCCAAGATTTCGATTCGGCAACAGTCCAGAGGGCTAAAAGTGAGAGTACCCAAGAAGGTACCACACGGAAGTCGTTTGATCAAAGAACTCTCCAATTAGGCGCGCGAGAGTACCGAAGAAAGTATCACACGGAAGTCGCTCCCAAGAAGGTACCACACGGAAGTCCCTCCCAAGAAGGTACCACACGGAAGTCCCTCCCAAGAAGGTACCACACGGAAGTCGCTCCCAAGAAGGTACCACACGGAAGTCCTCCCAAGAAGGTACCACACGGAAGTCGCTCCCAAGAAGGTACCACACGGAAGTCACTCCCAAGAAGGTACCACACGGAAGTCGCTCCCAAGAAGGTGCCACACGGAAGTCGTTCAGTCAAAGAACTCCCCCAACTAGATGCGCTAGCAACAACTTCGCTAGCGCATCAGAGAACAGTCTTCATTTGCTGAGAATCAACTAATGGCTTTTTCTTTAATCGATTCACTTTCCGGGGAGATGTATTCACACATGGAAGAATTAAGGAAAGGTTCGGATCCCGCGTGATAACGCGCAGACCAACGACCAACAAGATGTGGCTGTGTGGCCAAGCACTCCACGCTCCCAGGGACAGACTTTCATATGCCCCCCCCCACCCCACCCCCACCCCTCTCTTCCCTCCTTCCTTGGAATCAAACCCCTTTCGCCGGAGACCATTCCCTGTGAGAACTGAACTCTTTACGAAGCATACGGCTAAGTTTAAAGAGTGCAATCTCAAAGGTTAATAAGAGCAGCTCACAAAACGCCAGTGAAAATGACATGAGAAACGTTTAATGATATGCATTCAAAGTTTATATTCTTTCAATACCGGGGAGGTGACACAAGTCACGAGGCATGATCAGAAATGATATAACATAGTCTCCCCCATTTTAAGGGGTAGATAATTAGCAATTCTGTTCTTTTTCTGCTTCAAGACAAAAGCGCACATCCTCGCCTTTGCCACGGTCGGTTCTGTCCGTACCACAACAAACAATGCTGGGGGCACGAGTTTGGCTGAGTACTCGTCCCGGCCCAGGTAAATCACGACCAAATTTCACTCCCCTGTCTTCTCGCACCTGCTCCTCGGGGTCCGGATGCCTAGACCACTCAC
>CM065726.1:14662980-14670480 GCA_033310375.1 Conus canariensis
CTCACCACGATGACAACAGTGCAAGCTGTATGACAAACAGCCCCTGGCTGCTCACCACGATGACAACAGTGCAAGCTGTATGACAAACAGCCCCTGGCTGCTCACCACGATGACAACAGTGCAAGCTCTATGACAAACAGCCCCTGGCTGCTCACCACGATAACAGTGCAAGCTGTATGACAAACAGCCCCTGGCTGCTCACCACGATGACAACAGTGCAAGCTGTATGACAAACAGCCCCTGGCTGCTCTCCACGATGACAACAGTGCAAGCTGTATGACAAACAGCCCCTGGCTGCTCACCACGATTGCAACAGTGCAAGCTCTATGACAAACAGCCCTGGCTGCTCACCACGATCAGAACAGTACAAGCTGTATGACAAACAGCCCCTGGCTGCTCACCGCGATGACAACAGTGCAAGGTCTATGACAAACAGCCCCTGGCTGCTCACCACGATGACAACAGTGCAAGCTGTGTGACAAACAGCCCCTGGCTGCTCACCATCGCCATTGCATGTTCTTGTTCAACTGGCATCCAATATGTGCCGGCTGTATGCACTGACCAATGTGTCCTTTAGTTCACACTAATACAATATGTCCATGTTGTATGCACTAACCGATGTGTCCTTTTAGTTCACACTAATACAATATGTCCATGTTGTATGCACTAACCGATGTGTCCTTTTAGTTCACACTAATACAATATATCCATGTTGTATGCACTAACCGGTGTGTCCTTTTAGTTCACACTAATACAATATGTCCATGTTGTATGCACTAACCAATGTGTCCTTTAGTTCACACTAATACAATATGTCCATGTTGTATGCACTGACCAATGTGTCCTTTAGTTCACAGTAATACAATATGTCCATGTTGTATGCACTGACCAATGTGTTCTTTTAGTTCACGCTAACACAACATATGCAGGTTGTATGCACTGACCAACGTGTCCTTTAGTTCACACTAATACAATATGTCCATGTTGTATGCACTAACCAACGTGTACTTAAGTTCACACTAATACAATATGTCCATGTTGTATGCACTAACCAATGTGTCCTTTAGTTCACACTAATACAATATGTCCATGTTGTATGCACTGACCAATGTGTCCTTTTACTTCACACTAATACAATATGTCCATGTTGTACGCACTAACCAATGTGTTCTTTTAGTTCACGCTAACACAACATGCGCCAGTTGTATGCACTAACCAATGCGTCCTTTTACTTCACACTAATACAATATATCCATGCTGTATGCCCTAACCAATGTGTCCTTTCAGTTTACACTGATAAACATGTTCCTTGAGTTCACACTGGTACACCATGTTCAACCTGTATGCACGGGACAGACGTCTCCTTTTCAGCCAATGACGTAACATGACCTGTGGGTATGTACTCATAAACACACCCTATCAGCCCACACCAATATAACATAACCAGGCCATATAGGCATGTTCTATTAGTTCCTACTGGTACAACATGTACAGGCTACATGTCCTGATAAACCTGTCCTTTTAGTTTACTCTGACACAACATTTACAGGCTGTGTGCACTGCTAAAACGTGTTGTTTTACTTCATACTAATAGGACATGTAAAAGATGTATATACTGACAAACATGTTCTTTCGTTCACACTGACGCAACATGTGCAGACTCCTTGTGCTGATAGACACGTCTAAATATACTGTGGCTGACACAACATGCACCGGCTGCATGCTTTAATGAACATGCCCCTTTTAACTTCACACTGAAACAAAATGCAAGGCTTTATGTTCTGATAACGATCTTCTTTTGGTTCACACTGACAACGTTGACAAGCTATAGGCACTGACAGGCGTGTCTTGTAAGTTCACATTGATACAATATGCAAAGGTTTTATATACTGATAAAATTGTCTGAAGTTCATTCTGATACAACCTGTACAAACTCTTTGTGATGATAAATATGTCTGAAGTTCATTCTGATACAACAGGTTCAAACTGGTTGTGATGATAAACATGTCTGAAGTTCATTCGGATACAACAGGTACAAACTCTTTGTGGTAATAAACACGTCTGAAGTTCATTCGGATACAACAGGTACAAACTCTTTGTGGAAATAAAACACGTCTGAAGTTCACTCTGATGCAATGTATGCAGCCTGTATGTACTGAGTAACGTGTCCATTTGTTTCCAGACTGATACAATAGATACAGCTGCGTGTACTGATAACCAGGATCTTGTATTCTCATGTATGCTCAGCCATGCTCTCTCTCTCTCTCTCTCTCTCTCTCTCTCTCTCTCTCTCTCTCTGCCTCTCTCTCTCTCTCTCTCTGCCTCTCTCTCTCTCTCTCTCTCTCTCTCTCTCTCTCTCTCTCTTGTTTGTTCTTCTTTTTCGTTTGTTTGTATTTGAACAGATGTTGTGTGTGTACAGGTGTCGATAAAAAGAACCCCCCACCCCCCACCCCAAAGATCAGTGTGCATACATTGATGTATCAGTGGTACTTCACACCTGCCTTTTTTTGCCGTCTCATCTCCAGATCTGCAGACGTGCCAGCAACGCTTCAACGTGTTTTCAGCCCCGAATGTCTGGAGCGCTCTGCCAACGCCCCGCTGTAAAGCAAACTCGGATGACGGCGGGCAAGTTATAAAATAAACGCAAGAGGGCGCCGAAGCCATGGCAGGGGAGGTCACTTCTCTTGTCGCTTGTCAGTGGCGCCCTTTCCAACGGTCAAGAGCAAACTAAACAGCTGTTGAGACCTCGACACGCGTGGGCACGCGTTCGTTTTTCACGGCCGGGTTTTCCGAGTGCAATCTCCACATCCATGGGCACGACAGGTCAGTTCTTGTGGAACGTGGAGTTGCGTGTAACAATGATATGGAGGGGGGGGGGGGGGGGGGGGCGGGAATGGTCAATTGAGCAGTACGTACGAGGAAGGAGTGTTTTGAAAATGGCGAAGGACAGGCGTGGAGAGGGGGATGGGGGTGAGCGGTGTCGGGGGAGGAGCGGGGAGGAGGCTGAACTAGTCAGAGGTACAGTAGAGTTGTGAGTTGGTTGCCGTCTGTCTTCATCATTCAAAGGTTTCCGCCTCTTTTTGTTTTTATAACATGTTACACACAGATATGTACACATATAGCCTATATGCAGATACGTGTGCTCACACAAACCCACAGATTACACACACACACACACACACACACACACACACACACGCACACACACACACACACACACACACACACACACACACACACACACACACACACACACGCACACACACACACACACACACACACACACACACACACACACACGCGTATGCACACGCACTTCTGCACACGCACACACACGCGCACATGCATGCAGGCACACCACACACACACACACACACACACACACACACACACACACACACACACATACACACTTATGCACACACATGGGCCCATGCCCGCACATCATACACACACGAGTACATTCACTACACACACCAACAAAAAAACATGGTAGGTAGGCACTCAAAGTCTGACCAGGGTGTTGGGCTAATGCGTAGGTCAGACATCCGCTGAGTCGTAGCCACGAGACCCTCTTCTTCAATTTCTCATCTTAGTTGTTAATTCATTTATCCATCAGCTTCAAATCATGCGTAGTGTGGTCTCAAAACTTAGCGGATGTGGTGTATCGTATATGGACTTGTCCGCATGCAGTGACGCCTCCTTGATGAAACTGAAACTGAATGTAACATGTTACGGTCAGTTAATCATTCTAAAGCAGTTCTAGACTTATTGAATTCGTTTTCATTCCCAAGAAGACAATACCACGCTTAAGTGTATTCATACACAGTGTACATCAACTTGGACAACCAGGAACTGCAATCACAATCTCTTTACCATTTGAATCCCACGCAAAACCACATGCCAAGATGAAAGCAACTGATTTTAAACAACTGTCTCATAGCCGAAGACTTCAACTTCTCGAACGCACACATAGGGCAAGGAACACTGTCAGGACTGATAGGAATACTGTCAGGACTGATGGGAATACTGTCAGGACTGATAGGAATACGGTCAGGACAGGAAGGGAGACTGATGGGAATACTGTCAGGACAGGAAGGGAGACCGATGGGAATACTGTCAGGACAGGAAGGGAGACTGATGGAAACACTGTCAGGACTGATGGGAATACTGTCAGGACAGGAAGGGAGACTGATAGGAATACTGTCATGACAGGAAGGGAGACTGATGGGAACACTGTCAGGACTGATGGGAATACTGTTAGGACAGGAAGCGAGACTGATAGGAATACTGTCAGGACAGGAAGGGAGACTGATGGGAATACAGTCAGGACAGAAAAGGGAGACTGATGGGAATACAGTCAGGACAGAAAAGGGAGACTGATAGGAATACTGTCAGGACAGGAAGGGAGACTGATAGGAATACTGTTAGGACAGGAAGGGAGACTGATGGGAATACTGTCAGGACAAGAAGGGACACTGATAGGAATACTGTTAGGACAGGAAGGGAGACTGATAGGAATACTGTCAGGACAGGAAGGGAGACTGATAGGAATACTGTCAGGACAGGAAGGGAGACTGATGGGAATACTGTCAGGACTGATGGGAATACTGTCAGGACTGATAGGAATACGGTCAGGACAGGAATGGGAGACTGATGGGAATACTGTCAGGACAGGAAGGGAGACTGATAGGAATACTGTCAGAACAGGAAGGGAGACTGATGGGAATACTGTGAAGACAGGAAGGGACACTGACGGGAATACTGTCAGGACAGGAAGGGAGGCTGATAGGAATACTGTCAGGACAGGAAGGGAGACTGATAGGAATACTGTCAGGCAGGAAGGGAGACTGAAAGGAATGCTGTTAGGACAGGAAGGGAGACTGATGGAAACACTGTCAGGACAGGAAGGGAGACTGAGGGGAATACTGTTAGGACAGGAAGGGAGACTGATAGAAACACTGTCAGGACAGGAAGGGAGAATGATGGGAATGCTGTTAGGACAGGAAGGGAGACTGATGGGAATACTGTTAGGACAGGAAGGGAGACTGATAGGAATACTGTCAGGACAGGAAGGGAGACTGATAGAAACACTGTCAGGACAGGAAGGGAGACTGATGGAAACACTGTCAGGACAGGAAGGGAGACTGATGAGAATACTGTTAGGACAGGAAGGGAGACTGATAGGAATACTGTCAGGACAGGAAGGGAGACTGATGGGAATACTGTTAGGACAGGTAGGGAGACTGATGGGAATACTGTCAGGACTGATTGGGCACATTGGGCAGGTGCCCCTCCTGGAGTGAGGGCTCACAGAACACACTGAGCAGGTGAACCTCCTGGAGTGAGAGCTCACAGAACACACACTGGGCAGGTGCACCTCCTGGAGTGAGAGCTCACAGAACACACTGAGCAGGTACACCTCCTGGAGTGAGGGCTCACAGAACACATTGGGCAGGTGCACCTCCAGGGCTCACAGAACACACTGGGCAGGTACACCTCCTGGAGTGAGGGCTGACAGAAACACACTGGGCAGGTGCACCTCCTGGAGTGAGGGCTGACAGAACGCACTGGGCAGGTGCACCTCCTGGAGTGAGGGCTCACAGAACACACTGGGCAGGTGCACCTCCTGGAGTGAGGGCTGACAACACACTGGGCAGGTGCACCTCCAGGGCTCACAGAACACACTGGACAGGTGCACCTCCTGGAGTGAGGGTTCACAGAACACACTGGGCAGGTGCACCTCCTGGAGTGAGGGCCTACAGAACACACTGGGCAGGTGCACCTCCTGCGGTTTGATCCGGTTTCCTGGTGAGGCATTGGATACCTGCCTAACATCCGGTCTGTGCCGTCTGTTCGCGTCTGTGTAAGATTGTGAACTTGTGAGTGAGGATGTTGGTGCAGAGTATGTTTGAGCGGTAGTGTGTTTGGTGAGGATATGATCCAATGTCGGAAATTTCATTTGTTATATGCATTTTTTTTTTCTTTTTGGGTGTGTGTGTGGGGTGGGTGGTGGGTGGAGTATTTGTCCTTATGCTAATAAAACATAAATCTCACCGTATACCACCATCTACACATATTCAGTTACGTTTACTGGGTCCGCTCCATAACGGACGTGGCTTAATGTTACACAGTCGCCTGAGTCAGATTACATGGATTTTTTTTTTTGCATGTGTTCACTGTTTTTTTTTTTTTTTTGCTGTGTTTGTGCATGTTGAACAGAGGGTGAGGCAGCGGAACCAAGGATCCGATCAAAGCCATGCTGATGACACGCTTCAACGACAGCACTGGCCTGGAACCGATCAAAGCCATGCTGATGACACGCTTCAACGACAGCACTGGCCTGGAACCGATCAAAGCCATGCTGATGACACGCTTCAACGACAGTACTGGCCTGGAACCCATCAAAGTCATGCTGATGACACGCTTCAACGACAGTACTGGCCTGGAACCGATCAAAGCCATGCTGATGACACGCTTCAACGACAGTACTGGCCTGGAACCGATTAAAGCCATGCTGATGACACGCTTCAACGACAGTACTGGCCTGGAACCCATCAAAGCCATGCTGATGACACGCTTCAACGACAGTACTGGCCTGGAACCGATCAAAGCCATGCTGATGACACGCTTCAACGACAGTACTGGCCCGGAACCAGGCAACGTCCAAACAACACGCTGGGTTCGGACTCCTTTTCCACGGCAACAAAATGCTAAAGCAAAACAAAAGTAATAAAGAAAAACAGAAAAAAAGAATGAAAAAGGGAAATGTACGACTACGAACAAAAAGGTCAACTGCATGAACGAATATCATTATTAACAACAAACGTCAGCACCTGCTTAATTCATATAAAAAGAAAAATTATTGACACTTTCTTTGTCAAGTTTCTGAAACAAAGTCTAGGCTCTTTTCATAAAAGTTCTCTATTTTCAAAGTAAATGCCAGATGTTAACAAAGGTAAAGTCGGACAACAGAGCAGGCTACGTGGGAAGAAGGGGAAGAGGGCGTGGGAGTGGAAAGGGAGGGGGGGGGGGGGGTCCTAACACCAAAGCACATCGCAGTGTTAGATCAAGAGGCGGCCAAAAGCTGTGGGCAAGGGCGGTCACTCCTTTTGTTGCTTGACAGTCGCGCCCCTTTCAAGCGGTCAAGAGCAAAGTCAACAGTTGTAAATCCGTGGACAGGCGTTGGTTTTTAGTGACCACGAGGTTTACACGGAACACTACTTCACTTCTACTTTCAAACGAGGCTCAAGCCGATCTTGAACAGCTCTTGAAGCGCGGGCGGTGATGGGCGTGTATGTGTAACGTGCAGACGGGTAGGGGTAGAAAGGGCGGAGAGGAGAGTCAGGAAATTTGAAGGCAGCGAGAAGACAGAAACGGTTGAAAAAGAGGGATTGATGGTTTTCCACATCAGAAGTCATCTCAAGCGAAAGCAATGTTCGCTGGGTATACAGCGGAGCATACTGATGACTGCAATCAGCTCCATAGAGCTATGAATAT
>CM065726.1:14675480-14677980 GCA_033310375.1 Conus canariensis
CAGGTGTAATGCACCCACATTCAGGTGCAATGTCCCCACATTCAGGTGTAATGTCCCCACATTCAGGTTTACTGTCCCTACATTCAGGTGTAATGTCCCCACATTCAGGTGTAATGTCCCCACATTCAGGTTTAATGTCCCCACATTTAGGTGTAATGTCCCCACATTCAGCTGTAATGTCCCCACATTCGGGTGTAATGTCCCCACATTCAGGAGTAATGTCCCCACACTCACGTGTAATGTCCCCACATTCAGGAGTAATGTCCCCACATTCAGGAGTAATGTCCCCACATTCAGGTGTAACGTCCCCACATTCAGGTGTTTTGTCCCCCAAGCACCCCGGGCCACAAGAGCTATCCAAGCAGAAAGGGATCGAGCGGAGGGAGGGAGAGGGAGGTGGCAGGCTGGAGGAGGAGGACTCAGAGGGGAGGAATGTATAAAGTCGTTAGTATCACAAGAACGACAACACACTCAGACAAACAGCAAAAAGGAAAAAAAAAATAACAAACCAGTTTGATGCTAAGTGCCAACAGGATTGAACTCGTAACGTCTGACTGTGAACTGGATGTTGTATGCCACTGTACCACCCAGCCCCCCCTCCTCCCCCCCCCCCTCCCCCTGCACAAGGGTGAAGGGTTTGCTGTTAGGGTGGGAAGCAAGGGTGCGAGAGAGGGCCACAGTGAGAAAACAGATGGAAGACTGAGTCCGGGTATTTTAGATGATAACGTCATTCACACTGACAGGCGGGAAAAGAAGACGAGAAAGAGAAGAGGTGAGGGTGTGGGTGGGTGGGAAGAAGTGAGGGTGGGGGCAGAGAGGGGAGTGGAGAAGCGAAGAGTATAGAAGGGATTTCTTTTAAACCGACAACAATGAACTGTTTTTTGACGGCAGTGAAGGCACCGTAGGTGGAGGATTACAAACCGACCTCAAGGGTGGCTATCATTGATCAATCGTTGGCGTTGACAACTGAAGGGGAACCGGGTGGGTGATCATGCTGGTCCAAAGGGGCATAACCCTGTCGCTAACTGGAGGCACACGTAGCTGAATATGTGCAGACACCATAAGATGTGACCATTTGTATTCGAGAGAAATCCTCAAAAGGCATGTACCCGGCTCTCTCTGTCTGTCTCTCTGTCTTTCTGTCTCTCTGCCTGTCTGTCTGTCTGTCTGTCTGTCTGTCTGTCTGTCTGTCTGTCTGTCTGTCTCTCTCTCTCTCTCTCTCTCTCTCTCTGTCTAATATTCACTTGCTTGTTAACACACAACAATGCTGACATCACTGAAGTGCAGAAATATGTTTATCACTTTTAAGACGTAACCTTCAACAAAAAGAGAAAAAAAATAATCAGGATACACCCAAATACAGGTCACCACGCAATGCAGATCTTGTTGACACAGCTTATTTTCAGCGACTTGTTCTGTGTCTGAAGCGGTCTGCACAATGGAAATGGGGAGCAGATGTGTGTGCAGCGAGGCCAGGCACTGCCTAACCTGTGTAGAGTGAAAGGTCGATACCTGTATAGAGTGAAAGATCGATACCCGTGTAGAGTGAAAGGTCGATACCCGTGTAGAGTGAAAGGTCGATACCTGTGTAGAGTGAAAGATCGATACCTGTGTAGAGTGAAAGGTCGATACCTGTGTCGAGTGAAAGGTCGATACCCGTGTAGAGTGAAAGATCGATACCCGTGTAGAATGAAAGGTCGATACCTGTGTAGAGTGAAAGGTCGATACCTGTGTAGAGTGAAAGGACGATACCTGTGAAAGGTAAAAGGTCGATACCCGTATAGAGTGAAAGGTCGATACCTATGTAGAGTGAAAGGTCGATACCCGTGTAGAGTAAAAGGTCGATACCTGTATAGAGTGAAAGGTCGATACCCGTGTAGAGTGAAAGGTCGATACCCGTGTAGAGTGAAAGGTCGATACCTGTGTAGAGTGAAAGGTCGATACCCGTGTAGAGTGAAAGGTCGATACCCGTGTAGAGTGAAAGGTCGATACCTGTGTAGAGTGAAAGGTCGATACCCGTGTAGAGTGAAAGGTCGATACCTGTGTAGAGTGAAAGGTCGATACCCGTGTAGAGTGAAAGGTCGATACCTGTGTAGAGTGAAAGGTCGATACCTGTGTAGAGTGAAAGGTCGATACCCGTGTAGAGTGAAAGGTCGATACCTGTGTAGAGTGAAAGGTCGATACCTATGTGGAGTGAAAGGTCGATACCTGTGTAGAGTGAAAGGTCGATACCTGTGTAGAGTGAAAGGTCGATACCTGTGTAGAGTGAAAGGTCGATACCTGTGTAAGGTGAAAGGTCGATACCTGTGCAGAGTGAAAGCTCACTATCAGGACAAGAGAGAGTACTCAGCAGCACTGGGAAAAATACCTAACATCCTGTATTTACGACTCAGGATTAAGGAGAGAAAATAAAACAGCATAATATGTTCGTTCATCATGTTTACTACTTACCATAGAATTGCTGTTATTTCATGACATGACTAGCTTAAACGTTCCGACT
>CM065726.1:14682980-14685480 GCA_033310375.1 Conus canariensis
AGTGTGTTCATGTGTCTGTAGGTATGTTTGTCAGTGTGTTCATGTGTCTGTAGGTGTGTTGTCAGTATGTTCATGTGTCGGACCGGCTGTCTGCCTGTTGATGTCAATGACTTTCTTTTTTGTTTATTTTTTTCTCCCATTTCAGTTTCTTTATTTCCCTGTCTGACTCATGCTGGAGCGAGCAAGCGAGGGTGCACTCACTCACACACGCACGCATTTACACACAAACGCACGTAGGCCTACATATACACGTATATTAAAAACACACTTACGCACGAAAGCGCGCGCGCACGGTCTCTCTCTCTCTCTCTCTCTCTCTCTCTCTCTCTCTCTCTCTCTCTCTCTCTCTCTCTCTCTCTCTCTCTCTCTCTCCACACATGTTTTAAAGTTCCTGTCATTAAAATCTCACAAACACAATGAAAAAAAAAAAATAGCGACGCGTGCACCTGGTACCAAGCAAATATATTTTCACAGTCATGCATAAGCACGCACCAAAACATCTCTCTCTCTCTCTCTCTCTCTCTCTCTCTCTCTCTCACTCACTCTCTCACTCTCACTCTCTCTCTCTCTCTCTCTCTCTCTCTCTCTCTCTCTCTCTCTCTCTCTGTCAGTGTTTAAATGCTATACCACTCGACTCTCTTCGAGTGCTGCGTAAATACTCCTCGTGCCGCGCGGCCATCTCCACCTAAGTTACCTCACCAGACAATCCGCCCCATCAAAAACGCAAACCAACCATCGTCTATATGGACAAATGTTGACAGAGATCGCAGAGAAGTCGTCCGGATTCATCACTTATTCATACGATCACGCCCGGCGTTTAAAGATGATCGTTGATCAATTATCGAGTCCTGTAGCTCCAGCCTTGTTCTCGGGTCTACGGGCGACGTTCTACGGCGGCGAACGTGTCTATGTTGACTTCCTGGGTTCCCCGTCAAAACATCGGCGCATCACAGCACCATACAGACGGCCACAAAGGTGTCCAATAGCCAGCGGTGACGGAGATGGAAACCGCCTCCTCTCTGTCTTCACCACTGACCCATCGGAAAAGAAGTGGAAAACATCGTTATTTAACGAAAAGTCTGTGAGATGGAGGTTGTTAGGTTGGGGGGGGGGGGGGGGGGGGGTAACAGGTGGGGAGGAAGGGAAAGGGTGCGTGTGTTGAGTGAATGTTGAAGGATTCTCTTTTCCTGTTCTCCATCTTCTGACAAAAATTGAAATAAAAGTAGAGCACACAACACACACACAACACACACACACCACACACACACACACACACGATGCACACGCACCACAACACGCACATACACACACATGCACACACATACGCACACACACACACACACACACACACAACACACACACACACACACACACACAACACACACACACACACACACACAGCATGCACGCACGCACGCACACACACCACATATACACACACATGCACACACATACGCACACATGCACACACACACACACACACACACACACACACACACACACACACACACACACAACACACACACACACACACCTCTTCACCCATGCACTCTAGTCATACAGTCTGTTTGACCTCCCACGTCTAATATCACTCTTAGTGAAAAGACGTTAAACTGAAGAACAACAACAACATACACACACACACGCGCGGGCGCGCGCGCGCGCGCACACACAACACACACACAACAAACCACACACACACACACACACACACACACACACACACACACACACACACACACATGCATGCATGCATGCATGCATGACCACACTGATACGCACATACACCCATACATACATACACACACGCGCATAGGCGTGGCATACACGCACGCATCATCGTGTTTGCATTGCGACGCACAGTGACAAGATCAATAAGAGACAAACGGATAGGGGAGAGAGATGGGGGAGTGAAGGGTGAGGGTGGATAGACAGACAAATAGACGGACGAACAGACTAAAAAAAAAAAGGAGGTCACAGACGCAAAACAGAGACCAGATGAAATGTGAAGAGAGGAGAATACCCCACTGCCTGGTCACCCCGTTATATCACGTCACACATTATGCCTTGGCCAAACTGACACCCACCCGTTCCTGCCCATCTGATAAGAGGCAAAGCGCCCGCTGTCTTCAGCCTTCTGATGGACTTCAAGTGGGGTATGTACACACGTTTCGCTTCGTCGTCCGCCTCAAATGCAGACGGTAGCTTACGCATTTGTTCCCTTTGGGGTTTAAGGACAACTTTATGTTTGAAAATATAAACATGGATCGATTAGTAATAAACACGTAGAAATGAAACATTTGTCTGAAAGTAAACATCCAGAGGTTAACACACACACACACACACACACACACACACACACACACACACACACACACACACAACACACACACACACACACACTTGAACATTTGTACTGTTCTAAATCTGTTATGTTTGTCAAAATCCGGAGAAAAGGAAAACATTGAATGGACAAACAGACAAACCCTCCTACCAGTTT
>CM065726.1:14692980-14742980 GCA_033310375.1 Conus canariensis
ATAGCCTCCTAGAAACGGGATATACACTTTAAGTCATGCATGGATATTGTTCGTCTCTATATCGTATTAAATATCTACTTTTAAAATGCCTCATACAAATAAATAGTTAATTTTCAGCGGTGTTTTTTTTAATTTGATGATGGGATTTAAAAAGTTAAATTGGACAGACAAGGATGGTTAAAACGCCATTGCGTGATTAATTGTTCTCTAGGATCCATTAATATTGAGCAAGGCAATTCAAAATGAATGTCCGTCTTCTTTCAAATTTCAGCAAATCAGATTTCTTTCACATACCTGTCTATATAGACAGTAATGAAATAGCAATATCAGACATACCAACCTAAATCTAGTCATAATGTGTTTTAAATTTTTGTTTATTTTCATCGACGTTTAAAGTGGCAAACAGCACAAATAGCTGCACAGTCTGTATAATTCAAAACTGTCTGTTTTGTATGTGAAGTTCCAGTTTTACAAACTACAACCAACCTGTCTTTCTCGGAACAGCTTCATCAAAACGTTCATATCACCAACGCCTTGGATGGACATCCCTACAAAGCCGACGCAAGATCGCAAGGCTCACCATGATGTACAAAATCATGAACAACATGGTACAGGTGGATTTTGGCAAACTTCGTAAATCTCAGGAGCCAAAGTTGAGAGCACCTAAGGAGAGGGACAGAAGAGCACACTCAGGGCAGCTTGCTCGACTTCGGTGTCTACGGGTCTACCGGATTTATTCGTTCCTCCCGCGAACTATCCCTGAGTGGGACGATTCAACTGACTGAGGCTGTGGTTGGAGACGCGTCTCTTGGCGTGTTCACGTCGGGAGCTCGTAAACTCCACCAGTTGTCATGTGGTTGTTTTTTTTTTTTTGTTTTTTTTTTTTGTTTTTTTTTTGGGGGGGGGGTGGGAGTGGTTGGCGCCTACCTCCCCCCCCCCCCCCCCCCCCCCCCCCCCCCCCCCCCCTTTTACAAGTGTCAGAATAATCACCGTGTTGATTGAGGACACTCTACGGATGATGATGACGACGCCTTGGTTCAGCCATACAAAACCAAATCCATATTCACATAGTTTTGTCCTTACATTTGTCATCCAGTTGTTCTTGCCTCTGTTATCAAAGTCTATCAGCATTCAATATGCTTTATGAGATCACCTTTGATCCTGGATCTGTATTATCTTTAGCCAATATCGAATACACTTTACAGTGCAGTTCGAATAAATTGGATATCTAGCTGTTTCATCACATTAACAAATTATCCGGCGTTTGCAATGGTACCCTTAGAAATGTCTTTAGGGCAAAAGGATGGATCTTTCACAATGTACAACACCAGCATCCAGACCCCATATTTCAGCTCTATACTGAACCATCGGCTGGGCTTGACAATCAAGTAACTTCAAAAACAAGATTAGAGAATCGTTATTGACAAGTATTTATACGCATTAACAACAGGCATTATAGATTCATTGTATGTCCATCTTTATTCCGCTGTAACATATCCGCCCTTTCTAAACACAAGTGTGTTGCTTTTGGTCACATTTACATTTTAGTTGTAATATGGCAGAAGCTCTTTATAAAGTATTCCCCTGAGTTTATGATCGAGTCCCTGTTTCTGAGACCAAGACTATCGTCATCAGCTAAAACAAGAATGAAAAGATCTGAAAATTCATTTGTAACATGTGCACCGTGCTTCCAAAATCAATAATTTCCTGTGTCAACTTATTCATGAATTACGAAAACAAAGCTGGATTACAGACATCGCCCTGTTTGACACCGGAAATACAGTGTATCGCAGGTAAAGATCAAACTGACTGTAACGGATCACTGAGATCTACGTGGATCTTTTCGCTTATTGTGACCCAGTCTTTAAACTGACTGTAACGGATCACTGAGACCTACGGGGATCTTTTCGCTTACTGTGACCCAGTCTTTAAACTGACTGTAACGGATCACTGAGATATACGGGGATCTTTTCGCTTACTGTGACCCAGTCTTTAAACTGACTGTAACGGATCACTGAGACCTACGGGGATCTTTTCGCTTACTGTGACCCAGTCTTTAAACTGACTGTAACGGATCACTGAGACCTACGGGGATCTTTTCGCTTACTGTGACCCAGTCTTTAAACTGACTGTAACGGATCACTGAACCTACGGGGATCTTTTCGCTTACTGTGACCCAGTCTTCAAACTGACTGTAACGGATCACTGAGATCTACGGGGATCTTTTCGCTTACTGTGACCCAGTCTTCAAACTGACTGTAACGGATCACTGAGACCTACGGGGATCTTTTCGCTCATTGTGACCCAGTCTTTAAACTGACTATAACGGATCACTGAGACCTACGGGGATCTTTTTGCTCATTGTGACCCAGTCTTTAAACTGACTGTAACGGATCACAGAGACCTACGGGGATCTTTTCGCTTATTGTGACCAGTCTTTAAACTGACTGTAACGGATCACAGAGACCCACGGGGATCTTTCGCTTACTGTGACCCAGTCTTTGTGTCCAAGTGACATGGGCTCTATCAGCCACTGTATCTGTCAACCATCCCATCTCTCAGAGTATCTGTCAACAATGACATCTCTCTATGTGTCTGTCAACTATGACATCTCTCAGAGTATCTGTCAACCATGACATCTCTCTATGTGTCTGTCAACTATGACATCTCTCAGAGTATCTGTCAACCATGACATCTCTCAGAGTATCTGTCAACTATGACATCTATCAGTGTATCTGTCTGTATGTAAATTCACAGGGTGAGGCCCGGAATGGTCACAGAGGCCCAAGTGAAAAACGTGCTCCGGAAAGTGACTGAAAGTGCCCGCGCCAGACACGTCACCTTGGGCTCCATGAAGGTGACTAAAGTGCCCGCGCCAGACACGTCACCTTGGCTCCATGAAGGTGACTGAAAGTGCCCGCGCCAGACCCGTCACCTTGGTCCATGAAAGTGACTGAAAGTGCCCGCGCCAGACACGTCACCTTGGGTCCATGAAGTGACTCAAAGTGCCCGCGCCAGACCCGTCACCTTGGGTCCGATGAAGTGACTGAAAAGTGCCCGCGCAGACCGTCACCTTGGGTCCATGAAAGTGACTGAAAGTGCCCGCGCCAGACTCGTCACCTTGGGTCCATGAAAGTAGAAAGAAAAACAAATAAGTTGAGAATAAAATAAGACAACATCTGAACATTTTGACGTGAGATCTTAATTAAAAAAATCAACTGGAAAAATGTTACAATGAATAGAGTTAACCGAATTAAAAAAAAAACTAACAGTGGTAATAACAACAACAGTAACAACAGCAGCAACAACAACAATAATAATGACGATGATGATGATAATGTTAACGATGATGATAATAATATAATAATAATAATGATAACCATAATAATGATAATAATAATAATATAATGACAGATTAACATCTTTTGAAACAATAAACAGTAAACAAGTGGGGTAACTTTTGCTCCCATAAGAAAACCTAACACAGAGTAACTTTTATTCAAGACTGGCACAGCCTTTTAAACTTGAATAAAGTCAGACAATACATAGACGAACAATCTAATAGTGGGGGGAAAAAACAAGCGCAGGCCAACAACTCAACTGTCTTCATAGTAATGACTTGTCAAAGATTTGGACTTAAGGAGGGTGGGGGGGGGGGGGGGGGTTGAAGATGGAGAAACTGGGAACATGAAATTAAGAAAATATATTACAGATATGAAAACTCTTCACTAACTGCATAAGGGAACCATCGTAATCCCTTTTGAAGGCAGATATGTTTGTATTGCCTGCTCCGAGGCCTTTCGTCCGCTGGATCGGAACTCATCAGGGAGACACGGCTGGTTGTGTCTGCGCTCCTGGCGTCAAATAGAGACACACCACAGTCCATAATACCGTGGTGTTCTCACCACCAAGGGTGCAAAAAAGAATCCAATAGCACCCCCAAAGCAGCCAGTGATCCTTGGGTGGATCCTCAAGCGTAGGCTCAAAGATTGTCCCCTACATTTTATACTGTTTGCATAATGTCTTTAGTTTTTCAGCAACTTTTTTCCTCCCCACACTTTCATTTGGTTTCCTTTACTACCCTTCACTGGCTGCTTTGCGCACAGACAGACCCACAGACAGAACCGTGGCGAAGTTCTATTCCTCATGGCTACATGTGCGGGCAATGTTAAGAAACAATATAAAATCAAATGAAATAACTCGATCAAAATGAAAGATAATGAAAATGGTATTATATGACGTGAGAGAAAAATAAATCATGTTTTGAAAATTATTTACCATGGAAGAAAACAATGCAATTGAAATGAATCTCATACCTAAAATCTTGTACGTGCTGCTAATGAAACGAAACTTTCAGCATTTCCCAGTCATCAGACAACATTTCAGTACGCTTTTAACTTCACAGTGTGAAAGATGAGACAGTTTGATAATGATGTATGCACGTGTGATGTTTGATTGTTTCATGCCCGTTGTTTGGATTGGAAGGGGTGGACACATTACACATAGCATGCACCTGCGTGGAAAATAGGAACAAGATGCAAAGTATATAAACGTACTCCCAGTATATCTTGAATACGCCTGAGATATTCCATAAAGAGGAAAAACCGTTTTGGGCCGTTATAGCCGTTAGTAACGGCTATTCTGGTAAACATCGGGCATCATCCGTGACCGATAATGATCATACTCACAAAATTTCAGAAAGATCGGCCAAGCACTTTCTGAAATATTCCACAAAAACCCGTTATGGGCCGTTATAGCCGTTAGTAACGGCTATAACGGTAACATGAAACATCGAGCATCATCCATGACCCATGATGAACATACCTCCAAATTTTCAGAAAGATTGGCCGAATACTTTCTGAGATATTCCATAAAGAAGAAAAACCGTTATGGGCCGTTATAGCCGTTAGTAACGGCTATACGGTAAAATAAAACATCGGGCATCATCTGTGACCCATTATGAACATACCTACAAATTTTCAGCAACATCGTCCCAGTAGTTATGTCTGGAGCGAGTGGAACACATTCTGACCACGGACGGACGGACACACACACACACACACACACACACACACACACACACACACACACACACACACACACACACACACACAGCATTTCTTCGTTCCCATTGTAAAGCACTCCCTGTTCTATAAGAACTGGGAGTACAAAAATGAAAGAAGAAAACTGAGTGACTGATACTGACTGAATGATACGGGAAAACAAACGAAAGTACCGCCGTCAGGCAGCTCTTCAATCGGCTCTACTTAGGTAGGCAGTCCGTCGTGTAAACGAGAGCAAAGATTGTAAAGCGCTTGGAGCTTTGCCTCCAATCGAGGGTAGGCGCTATATAGATAGTCGTAGTATAATGACTGATAATAATTGTCCATAGCGTTGTTGAATTTTCGTTATTTGGATTAATCCACCGTATTCCTGGGGGAATGAAAGAAATTCTACAGTTGTGTCTGAGCAACGCTACAGCCGTAACAAAACGAAACAAATATACCAGTGTTTTTCATTCAAGTTATTAAATGTGGTTCTAAATACTGAACACCAAAGAATATGCCGGTTCCATTTATCTGGATATTACATGTGTGTTTTGGTGTGTGTGTGTGTGTGTGTGTGTGTTGTGTGTGGGGGTGTTATGGCGCGCGCGGCGCGCGCGCGGCGCGCGCGCGTGTGTGTGTGTGTGTGTGTGTGTGTGTGTGTGTGTGTGTGTGTGTGTGTGTGTGTGCGGAGTGAGAGAACGAAAGAGGGGGAGGGAGGAGAATAGGAGTAAGCAACCGACATAGAGTCACGAACAAGCAGCGGAGAACAGACAAGCATATAGTTAGCGACAGAGAGACAGACAGACAGATAAACAGACAGACAGACAGACAAACAGGCAGGCCAGCAGACGGACAAAGGCCGACAGAGAAACCGAGGAGAGAAAGACAGGAGCTTCTCGAGACAGCGTTTCCCGACATTGACACTGTCGGGGTTATTGATAGCCGCCGACAAAACCTATTCCATCGCCAATCTGAAAAGATCTCCATAAACAACGCCTGACACAGAACACCGAGTGCGTGTGTGGACTGAGAGAGGGAAGGAGGGGGGGGGGGGGGGAGGAGGGGGGGGGGGGGGAGGGGATGAGGTCGAAAACGTGAACAAGGAAAGATCTGTACGAAAAAGAAGGATAAGTAACAATGGTGAGTAGAAGGGTAGGGGTGGGTGGGGAGAAGTGGGGGGGGGGGGGGGGGGGACGCAAGGGAAAAGCGGGGATGAAATAATGCGTCGTCGATGGATGAACTATATAGCGTTGATCCATTCGTGTTTCGACACCTTCGTTTTCCTTCCAGTGCATGATCGTACCTGTCTCTGCCTGCGTGTGTTTGGGATACCGGAATTTGTTGAGAGAGAGAGAGAGAGAGAGAGAGAGAAGAGAGAGAGAGAGAGAGACAGAGAGACAGAGAGACAGAGACAGAGACAGAGAGATGGCGGGAAGGGGGGGGGGGGCGGGGGGGGCAGGAGGGACAGAAGTGATTGTAAACCCGTTATATGAGTCATGATCACAACGCTTCAAATACCTCCGCCGGCAATATTACTGTCTCCTTTCTCGCGGGAGTTTTGACAGGAGGGGGTGGGGGGAGGGGAGGAGAGGGGTGGTGGGGGGGGGGGGGAGGAACTGAAGCGTGGGGATAACAGAGGATGGGGGGGGGGGGGATTGTAGATGGAAAGGAGTGAAAGTGGAAGGGGATACAAAATAGAATTAACAGATAAATGAAATAAAACTACAAATAAAAATGGCCGTGTGTACATGGCCGTACCAGTCCCTACCACTAACACACAGGTCGACAGCAGGAAAATGGAGTTGTCCCCACACGTCTATGAACAAATAACATTTAAACGAGACGGACAGAGAACAAGAAGGGCAGCGTTTAATATAACATCTTTGTGTCTCATTCACGTTCTTTTCAGGTGCGATTCACTAATCTTCCACACAGAACTGACACGCTGTCTTTGAGGGCGAGAAAGATGAAAGGAAATCTTTCCTGATTTTTTTTTTATGTACCACCGTTCTAGCCCCCCTTCATCCCACCCTTCCCTCCACACACACACACGCACACACACACACACACACACACACACACACACACACATACACACACACCACACACACATCCCACACACACACACACACACACACACACACACACCACACACTCACACACACACACACACACACACACACACACACACTCACACTACACACACACACACACACACTACACACACACACACACACACACACACACACGCACGCACACACACACACCACACACACACACACACACACACACACACACACACACACTCACACACACACACACACACACACACACACACACACACACACACACACGCACAGTACTATAAATAGTAACGTACTCTGATTGGTCCACATTCTGCCAGCAATGGTCACATGACAGGTTCGTGTCTGACAGCGTGTGGTAGGCCAAGTGTGCAGCGGGTAGAGGGTTCGGGTCTTGGCTTGGTGTTCGGTCTCCACGGTCACGGCACAGTTCTATGCAGCTTGTTCCAGGCTGAGCCTCTTTGCTGTCAACATGTCGTATTTCCTGGGAGGAACGCAAAGACGCGCAACAATTAATTAAAGCTTATGGTGTGTTTCGTCAGAACTGGCGGAACAATTCCATGGACTACAATACATTGGTACACAAAAACAAAACAACAAAAAACAAACGAAAAAACAACAACAACAACAACAAAAAGACAGAAAATAAAAGAAGAAAAAAAGAAAGAAAAGGAACTAGGATAAGAAATCTTAAATAAATGTTAGCGAACCTCCAACAATCAGATATGAAAGTTAAAAAAAAAATACGGTGCACAGTTATGAACTCTTCCTCACAATTAAACCCAGCCACCCTCCCTGGCTTTCATGCGCAGGTTATGTATGTTTACAGGGAGAGACAGACAGACAGACAGACACAGAAAGAGAGGGGAAGAGGGGGTCTTGCTATCTTAAGTGAAGCAGGCTTGAGATAATCGTCCAGTGGTGCTGGCTATCTTTTCTTTAACACTTACTTGCTGTGCCTCTAATTTTCATACTCTTGTTTCTCTCCTTAACAGACGATTGGTCTGAAAAATGAACTGGCGAAGTTTTTAAAAAGTTGTTTAATTTTCATCTCGACACAGTCATCGCCATAAAAGAGAGAGAGAGAGAGAGAGAGAGAGAGAGAGAGAGAGAGAGACAGACAGACAGACAGGACAGACAGACAGACAGACAGACAGACAGTGGTATATATTGACAGGAAAGATTAATACTGTGTTCATCCAGCGCCTATAACAATGCGGACAATGTAATAGGCAACGGACGATGTTTTCTCTACAGCATCTACAAGCACAGTTTGTTCTGACAATCTATATCTGCTGTGTGAATTATGAATAGACACCTAATTCCTAATTTTCTCCTACAGTAGTTTATTTGCTCATTCCTGTTACCAAAAGTATAAGGTATGGGGACGGGGGATCCACCTCTTTCCTCTTTTCTTCTTTTCTATCAAGGAGACGTCACTGCGTGCGGACAAGTCCATATACGCTACACCACATCCGCCAAGTTTTGAGACCACACTACGCATGATTTGAAGCTGATGGATAAATGAATTAACTAAGATGAGACAATTGAAGAAGAGGGTCTCGTGGCTACGACTCAGCGGATGTCTGACCTAAGCATTAGCCCTGTGTGCTGGTCAGACCTTGAGCGCCTACCTACCATGTTTTTTTGGGGACCCAAGTGTATCTGACGTAGATATGTAGAAGTTGAACTGGTTGACCGTTCGTTGATTGAACAGGAAGTTGTTCCACAAGCTAATCGCGCAACGTAGAAAGGACTTTTTGTACACATCAGTTCTGGATCGTGGCACTGTTCTGTGAAAGGACTGACGTCTGTGAAGAGAATCCCTTTCAGAATCAAGGGAAGTGAGTCAATTTCTAAATAATCTGGACATGTGACATTGACCATACTGTGGAATTGTAGTCTGTTCCGTCTGTATTTCAACATCAAAGGCAGGCTTGATATGACTTTCTCCTCCTCCACTTACTATTGGAATCGCTTCTAGATTTAATGTTCCTGTTTAACTCGTTTTACCAGTAAAATTTAGAAAGAGGGGGGGGGGTTAGTTACCGCCAAGGACATAGACAAAAAAAAGTGCAGGACAAGACAGAATGCATTTCGACCTCTTGCGTCTTCTTCAGACGAAAACAAATAACATTTAGGACAGTGAAAACGAAGAACAGAAACCACTTATGTTGTCATGTACACCGCACGACCAAAATGGTTATCGTTTCACAAGTGTTCTGAACAGTTGTCCCATAGAATGTCAGCAAAGTCTAAGTAAGGTTAATTATTACTGTTGGATGTGTTTGTAGCGTTTGGAATATGCAGTTAACACATTGGCTATATTATTCGTCCTGGGAAATTAGACCTGTATATGCGTGGGATCCAAAAAGTTCTAGAATCTTCCTTCCCAACAGAGAGTCAAATGGATTCTGAGCACCAGTAATGGTCATTTTTTTTTATATTTTCCTTCGTTATCTGATTCCAAAAAAGGTTGGACAAATTTGCATTGTTTCTTGGGTCCCAATTAAGGATTTCTACCAGATTAATTAGGTCGCCCGAATATCTAGGTTATTGAGAGCGGAACTTTCATCGTTGTGTACGCTTCCAAAGAATCAGGTAAACATTGTAAAGATACTGTCATCTCTCATTTCATATAAACTCTCTTCAGTCTGATTCTCATCTGTAGCTGGCCCTGACTCTCTGTCTCTGTTATTATTCCCAATTCACCCACTCAAGCACATACTGTTAGTTAGGCAGAATTATCTACCACTGCAGATATGCATGCTTATCTTCCCCCTATTTCTTCAATCTAAGACATAAGAGCAAGCTTTGTTTCTAATTGAATATTTCTTGCAGTTATTGCAACACCAAGCCGCTCTGTAAGTTGCTGGAATGGTGCTCGGTACTTATCCTTGGAATTTATTAGTTTGTCATATATATATATATATATATATATATATATATATATTCAATTATAAACAAAGCTTGCTCTTATGTCTTAGATTGAAGAAATAGGGGGAAATAAGCATTCATATCTGCAGTGGTAGATAAATCTACCTAACTAACAGTATGTGCTTGAGTGGGTGAATGGGGAAAAAATGAAATAAATGCTTCTCAAAATGAGCCTTCAGCAAGCTTATAGTCTCCAAGGGGGAGACATTCTCCAATGGGAAGGAAACTCACTAGTATATAACTCCTGGTCAGATACCGATATTTCGAAACCTGATTGTTTCTCCTCAGTGACCGCGGAAAATGGTAATTTGACTCCTCTGCCTTTTCGGTTTTAACAAGAATGCTATCCTAGAAAAACAGTAAACAAGTTGGGTATTTTTTGCTCCCATAAGAAAACCTAACACAGAGTAACTTTTATTCAAGACTGGCACAGCCTTTTAAACTTGAATAAAGTCAGACAAATACATAGACGAACAATCTAATAGTGGGGGAAAAAACAAGCGCAGGCCAACAACTGAACTATCTTCATAGTAATGACTTGGCAAAGATTTTTGGACTTAAGGAGGGGGGGGGGAGGAGGGGGGGGGGATTTGAAGATGGAGAAACTGGGAACATGAAATTAAGAAAATATGTTACAGATATGAAAACTCTTCACTAGCTGCATAAGGGAACCATCGCAATCCCTTTGAAGGCAGATATATTTGTATTGCCTGCTCCGAGGCCTTTCGTCCGCTGGGTCGGACTCATCAGGGAGACACGGCTGGTTGTGTCTGCGCTCCTGGCGTCAAATAGAGACACACCACAGTCCATAATACCGTGGTGTTCTCACCACCAAGGGTGCAAAAAAGAATCCAATAGCACCCCCAAAGCAGCCAGCGAAGAGTAGTAAATAAAGCCAAACGAAAGTGTGGGGAGGGAAAAAAGTTGCTGAAAAACTAAAGACATTATGCAAATAGTATAAAATGTAGGGGACAATCTTTGAGCCTACGCTTGAGGATCCACCCAAAGATGCAAGGGAGATCAAAAGACAAAAACACAGACGGACAGAAACAAATACAAATAACCTCAATTTAATCAAAGCAAAATCGGAAATGAAATGAGGCAGGGAACAGTAAACGATAAACAGAAAACAAGTTGGTATTTTTTGCTCCCATAAGAAAACCTAACACAGAGTAACTTTTATTCAAGACTGGCACAGCCTTTTAAACTTGAATAAAGTCAGACAAATACATAGACGAACAATCTAATAGTGGGGGAAAAAACAAGCGCAGGCCAACAACTGAACTATCTTCATAGTAATGACTTGGCAAAGATTTTTGGACTTAAGGAGGGGGGGAGGAGGGGGGGGGGGGGGATTTGAAGATGGAGAAACTGGGAACATGAAATTCAAGAAAATATGTTACAGATATGAAAACTCTTCACTAGCTGCATAAGGGAACCATCGCAATCCCCTTTGAAGGCAGATATATTTGTATTGCCTGCTCCGAGGCCTTTCGTCCGCTGGGTCGGACTCATCAGGGAGACACGGCTGGTTGTGTCTGCGCTCCTGGCGTCAAATAGAGACACACCACAGTCCATAATACTGTGGTGTTCTCACCACCAAGGGTGCAAAAAAGAATCCAATAGCTAGTGAAGAGTTTTCATATCTGTAACATATTTTCTTAATTTCATGTTCCCAGTTTCTCCATCTTCAAATCCCCCCCCCCTCCTCCCCCCCTCCTTAAGTCCAAAAATCTTTGCCAAGTCATTACTAGGAAGATAGTTCAGTTGTTGGCCTGCGCTTGTTTTTTCCTCCACTATTAGATTGTTCGTCTATGTATTTGTCTGACTTTATTCAAGTTTAAAAGGCTGTGCCAGTCTTGAATAAAAGTTACTCTGTGTTAGGTTTTCTTATGGGAGCAAAAAATACCCAACTTGTTTACTGTTTATCGTTTACTGTTCCCTGCCTCATTTCATTTCTGATTTTGTTTTGATTAAATTGAGGTTATTTGTATTTGTTTCTGTCCGTCTGTGTGTTTGTCTTTTGATCTCCCTTGCATCTTTGGGTGGATCCTCAAGCGTAGGCTCAAAGATTGTCCCCTACTTTTATACTATTTGCATAATGTCTTTAGTTTTTCAGCAACTTTTTTCCCTCCCCACACTTTCGTTTGGCTTTATTTACTACTCTTCGCTGGCTGCTTTGGGGGTGCTATTGGATTCTTTTTTGCACCCTTGGTGGTGAGAACACCACAGTATTATGGACTGTGGTGTGTCTCTATTTGACGCCAGGAGCGCAGACACAACCAGCCGTGTCTCCCTGATGAGTCCGACCCAGCGGACGAAAGGCCTCGGAGCAGGCAATACAAATATATCTGCCTTCAAAGGGGATTGCGATGGTTCCCTTATGCAGCTAGTGAAGAGTTTTCATATCTGTAACATATTTTCTTAATTTCATGTTCCCAGTTTCTCCATCTTCAAATCCCCCCTCCCCCCCTCCTTAAGTCCAAAAATCTTTGCCAAGTCATTACTATGAAGATAGTTCAGTTGTTGGCCTGCGCTTGTTTTTTCCCCCACTATTAGATTGTTCGTCTATGTATTTGTCTGACTTTATTCAAGTTTAAAAGGCTGTGCCAGTCTTGAATAAAAGTTACTCTGTGTTAGGTTTTCTTATGGGAGCAAAAATACCCAACTTGTTTACTGTTTATCGTTTACTGTTCCCTGCCTCATTTCATTTCCGATTTTATCCTAGAAAAGTCTGGTGTGCAATACCGTAGTATGTTTGTTGAGTTTTCAAAAAACTAACCAAAGGTGCCACCTAAGAAGCAAAAGAAAATCACAAAAGAGCAAAACAAGCTACATTTTCTTATGAAAAGTAGAAAATATAAAAAGATAACCTCTTAAGACACAAGTGCTGAGGGCCAGTTCTTGGAATGAATCCGCGAGGGACTAAATTACAATAAACTAATAAATTCCAAGGATAAATACTGAGCACCATTCCAGCAACTTACAGAGCAGCTTGGTGTTGCAGTGACTGCAAGAAATATTCAATTATAAACAAAGCTTGCTCTTATGTCTTAGATTGAAGAAATAGGGGAAATAAGCATTCATATCTGCAGTGGTAGATAATTCTGCCTAACTAACAGTATGTGTTTGAGTGGGTGAATGGGGAAAAAATGAAATAAATGCTTCTCAAAATGAGCCTTCAGCAAGCTTATAGTCTCCAAGGGTTAGTTTTTTGAAAACTCAACAAACATACTACGGTATTGCACACCAGACTTTTCTAGGATAGCATTCTTGTTAAAACCGAAAAGGCAGAGGAGTCAAATTACCATTTTCCGCGGTCACTGAGGAGAAACAATCAGGTTTCGAAATATCGGTATCTGACCAGGAGTTATATACTAGTGAGTTTCCTTCCCATTGGAGAATGTCTCCCCCTTGGAGACTATAAGCTTGCTGAAGGCTCATTTTGAGAAGCATTTATTTCATTTTTTCCCCATTCACCCACTCAAGCACATACTGTTAGTTTGGCAGAATTATCTACCACTGCAGATATGAATGCTTATTTCCCCCTATTTCTTCAATCTAAGACATAAGAGCAAGCTTTGTTTATAATTGAATATTTCTTGCAGTCACTGCAACACCAAGCTGCTCTGTAAGTTGCTGGAATGGTGCTCAGTATTTATCCTTGGAATTTATTAGTTTATTATATATATATATATATATATATATATATATATATATATATATATACGCGCGCATGCGCGCAGAAAGGTGATCCTATCCGATGAACACGCCTTGTCACGAAACCAGCCCTCTAATACAGATACTCAGATCCACATCAAACTCCACCAACAATAAAAGACAGCATTTCCATTTCACCCACCCTTCCCCACGTCTTCCAGCCGAATGGCGCCCAAATAATAATACTTTCTCCCTCACGGCTTCGGCACCATTCCAGCACACACACACACACACACACACACACACACACACACACACACACACACACGCACGCACGCACGCACGCACGCACGCACGCACGCACACCCACACGCACGCACACGCACGCACACACACACACACACACACACACACACACACACACACACTCACAAGAAAAAAGAAAAGAAAGGTCACCATCAAGCCCATCCACAATGGGACACAACTCCATGACAATTCCGTATGGCGGAATGTCACGGTCAAAAGGTGTAAGTTTCCCGTCCAGTTTGTTTGCCGCGTTGTTAAGGCGAGTCTGGTGCAAAACACACAAACAAACAAACAACGTGTGGACACTTCATCTGAAAAGTGAAGTTGTAATTCATGTCTGTGCATACAAGACATTCCAGGCTAGTTGCGAGTTTTCACCATTTCATCATGTCTGATGTCTATTAACGATGCTACGGCACCACCGAAAGATGACTGTTTTCTGCATTGGAAATTATCAGAATACTTCTAGATGATAGTCCCGGGAAGTGCTGAAATGCTCCAAAAAGCCGGGGAAGAGAAGGAGGTGGGGGTAGACTTTTGACGTCGAATTGTTTTGCAGTACACTTGACTGTGACATTTGAAAATGTTATCTTAGTGCACTTTCATGTGAACTAAAGAACTACTTTAAAATTTCAACTAGCGTTACATTCTTGGTGTCAATACACTTCACTGAGAAGTAAAATGTTTATGTCAACATTCCAATACACTGTAGCATGAATCAGCATCTGAATGCATTTTCTAACTTAAAAAAAAATTGTTAAGAAAACAATGAAAGCAGAGTGTGTGTGTGTGTGTGTGTTGCAGGAGAGCAAGAGGTGGTAAAAATCAGGGAGTCGATTTTTTTTTCCAAAAATTCCGAGTAAAAAACCAACTAAAATTCCGTTTCTGTGGCCATTTGACGGCTATAGCTGCAGAGTTCCGAACACCTTGGATAGGCCTAATCTTTAACCCATACCCCGATAAGATGACAGTCGCTAGCTTTTGTTAGGTCCGGCAATGCTGACACAGTCTGCAATCGCCGCGGGGAGAGAGAGAGAGGAGAGAGAGAGAGAGAGGAGAGAGAGAGAGAGAGAGCAATAAAGCGCCCAAGCAACATCAAAGGGGACCCTAGGGCTTGTATCGGGAGATATATTGCTCGTTGGAGAGGCCAGCGGTGTTTGCAGAGAAGATCCGACCCAACGGTCGGGCTGAGGGAAGGATCTCTCTATAGATCGGCAATCGTTCTGGCTGGGGTGGTGGGCGTGACTGGGAGAGAGAAGGCGGGCGGATGGGTAAAATGGGTGGTTGACAGAGTTATTGTGCTGTTGGCGTGACGGCTGTAGACAGGCTGATTTTCACACTGGGTCTGAAAGCCTTGTTGCCTCCTGTTCAGCACTCCTGGGTGGCTTCGATCCGGATTTAATGTTGCCCAGGTGAGTGGTGCGGGTGTAATATCCGTTTTCTGGAATGTGGCGATTCCCTTCATGGTGTTGACGCCCCCCCCCCCCTCCCCCCTCCCCATCCCCTTCCTATGCCCTCCCAGTTTTTGAGGTCAAAAGCAGGGTCAAGGTTGAACTTGTCGCGCGTGTGTTTACAGAAATTGGCCTGCCCCTACCCCTCCCCCCCACCTCCTGCACCCCTCCCTCCCCCCCTCCCTTACGCCTACCTTCTCCTCCTCCCCTCTGCCTCCTTTGCTTACCTTCTCCTTCCGGTTTGTCTATTATTGTCTGTAATGACAGATGGCTGTATTTGACTCGACGGTGACCCAGCTAATCGCTCTTTGTTCTTCATCAATATTATACAGATTCCTATTAATTGTAACCCTGGAAACAAGACGAATAGTACGTTTCCCATTCCCAGCTCCGTCCCCTGTCTTGCCTAAAAGATGTTTATTGCAAGAATTATGACACAAAATGAATGATTATATCTGACGATCTATGATTCATACATACAAGCACGTACGCACGCACACACACACGTACGCACACATAAACACACACATGTGGAAAGATTGTCTAATATGACTGACACATACTCGCATGCACATTGTACAAACACATCTGCGCACAGATGTTCTCATGCATGCATGTACGTGACAACATTGCTCTGCCTTCTGCTCTAACGTCATTTCTCTCTCTCTCTCTCTCTCTCTCTCTCTCTCTCTCTCTCTCTCTCTCTCTCTCTCTCTCTCTCTCTCTCTCTCTGACTGTGGTGTGTCTCTATTTGACACCAAGAGCACAGACACAATCAGCCGTGTCTTCCTGATGAGTCCGATCCAGCGGATGAAAGGCCTAGGAGCAGGCAATACCTATAAATCTGCCTTTAAGAGGGATTGTGATGGTTCCCTCATGCAGCTAGTGAAGGGTTTTCACATTGATAACATATATTTTCTTCAATTTTTTTCTTTTTTTTTCAAATTTCAAATCTTTGTCAAGTCATTATTATAATGATGGAAGAATTGTTAACCTGTACTTGTTTTCCTTCGCTGGATAATCATTCAGCATTTATATATATATATATATATATATATATATATATATATATATATATATATATATAACTAGATTAATAGACAGATAGGTAGGTGGACAGACAAGTGGATGAATGGAGGGAGGAGGAGGGAAGGATGGAGAGAGAGAGGGGGGGGGGGGGAAGAGAGGGTGGCTGGATGGAGGGAGGCACAGGTTTCTCAAACCTTTTTCTTTCCAAAAAGATTCTCTCTCTCTCTCTCTCTCTCTCTCACACACCACACACACACACACACACACACACACACACACACACACACACACACACACACACACACGGAATTCAATGAGGCACACATTCATCTGCACCTACAGTCCCACGCAAACAGATCAATGTATTACTCTGCTCACTCGCTTTCTGTTGTCTCTGGCGCTTTCCGGCTGACATCAGTCACACAAGCGAATATTTGTTAGCCAGTTTTTCTTACCTCTTGCATCCAGGTCATACAACATATCATATGCTTTACGTGGAATCCTGTAACTCTCCAGCTGGATCAACTTAATCCAATAGCGAATGCACTTAACATATGTTGGATAGCGATTTGTTTCACCATAAACAAGGTCATTTGGAGTTCGTCTGTTTACTCTTAGAAATTTCTCCAAAGCGAATAAATTAACTGATTCACAATGGACAACAGCATTGTCTAGGCCCCCTATTTCAGAGCCATACTGCGCAATTGGCTGTATCTGAGAATCAAATAATTTCATGAATAAATTAAAGGAGTTGTTTAACATGTTAAACTTTTCAAAAGATAAATCAAAACATGTTTTGCTCTGCTTGCAAGGTCTTTCTTTGCATGCAGCAGTAACGCTCAAGCGCGTTGAGAAAAGTATTCCTAAGTATTTGTACACGTTAACTACAGGCATTTTAACACCATCATATAACCATTTTTCTCTCACACTCAAATAGCCACCCTTCCAAAAGACTAGAATATTGCTTTTTATCATATTAACTTTAAGCTGCAGAGATAGAACGGCATGCTGTAGGCTATTCAATTGTGTCTGCAAACCTGTAACTGTCTCCGCTATCAAAACAACATCATCAGCCAACAATAGAATAAATAATTCAAACGCGTTAAGTGAAAATCTAGCACCATGTCTTCCATTGTTGATAACTCCTATCACTAATCCGTTAATAAAAAGAGAGAACAGAACAGGGCTGCAGGCACCTCCTTGTCTTAATCCTGATGTCGGAAGAAGTCTTCCCCTACAAAAAATACTGGTGCCCTGCAGTTTCTTTTTTACTTTCAGAATTTGCGCTTTGTGTTTGTAAAAAGTGCACCAAACGGTGGACTCTATCAAATTTGATGTCAGTACTATTATTCAATTTATCAGTAATGACATTACGTAATTTACTTTCACACTGTTCTGTGGACTCATTTTGGTCTTTATTTATTCCATAGAATATAAGGTTATTCCTCTTGGATCTTCCCTCAAGGTCGTCAGTCTTTTTATCCAGCTGTTCAACCCGGGAAAGCAGATCAGAGTTTTCCTTTAAAAGATTTTGATTTTCTTTTTTCAGATCATCCACTTTATCTTTTAATCCCATCACATTACTTTGCAACTCAGCATACTGCTCTCTCAGTCCTTTCACACAGTGTTCCACTCATCAAGCTTACTGTTTGTTGCGGCGTTCTGGACCTTCGTGGACTGAAGCATCTCCATGACGTCAGTAAGAGTAGGCTGCCGGAAAGGAGGAGGAGTAGACTGCCCGCTGCCCTGGGATGTCGCCGTCCTGTCCAAGCTCGTCTGTCCACTGCTGCCCAGTCGTGACTGCCTCAGGCTGTCCTTGGTAGAGAGAGAGAGAGAGAAAGAGAGAGAGAGAGAGAGAGAGAGAGAGAGAGAGGGGGGGGGAGTGAGAGGGGGGGGGGTCGTGCTGATGGAAATGACTTTTAAATGCTGCGCAGAGATTCTATCAGATGCAAATTTTAGTGCTTTTTTAAATGTCTGTTTTGAGGGACACGATTTTACGGAGAAAGGCAAATTATTCCATGCGGTCCCTCCAGAACATAGAAAACTTGATTTATAAAGATTGCTTCGAGTTTGGGAAGAGACAGTTTATGTGTATGTCAATAACGATTTATGACAAAACTTTCAATGATTTTCCTCGGGGCTGATCCATTCATTACATTGTACATGCACAAGCATTTGTTGAAGTAGAGTCTGTCTTTTAGTGGAAAAATATTTAAAGTTTTGTAATCACTCTTTGTCAAGGTATTGGATTTCAGCTGAATTAATTTAATGACCGTTTTATGCAGATGACTTACTTGTTTCAGATTAGTTTCACTAGCATTATCCCATAACGCAGATGTATAATTGCTAAGAGAAAGGATATGCGCATGGAATGAAGATTTAGAACTTTTTTTTTGCAAGTTGATAATTGTCTTAGAAATACGTTTTCCAAGATCCATAATGTGGTAAAACAAAGATGAATTGTTGTCAAGCGTAACACCTAAGACTTTATGCGATGTAACCCCTTCAATATTTTGTCCTTGGGCATGTAATGGCGCGACTGATGATTTCATTTTCTGCCGTTTTTGACATGTTGTGACATACATGCATTTGGTTTTACTAGCATTGGGGGACATATGATTTATTTCTGTCCATGTAATTAGCTCGTTGATATGTTTTTTTCTGCAGCTTACTTACAGCTCAGTAGGGTTACTACTATGAGATTGCAATGAGGTATCATCAGCAAACATTTCACAACAACATTCTATATACAATGGTAAGTCATTTATATAAATAGAAAAGAGTAGGGGTCCCAATACTGACCCCTGAGGGACACCAAATTGTAAAGGGAGTAACCTTGACCTTTTGGAATTAATTTCAACAAGCTGTTGACGGTCAGTGAGAAACGAGGTAAAGAATTTTAAGGCTGTATTCGATACTTTGTAACACATAAGCTTTTTTTTATCAGAAGGGAGTGGTTTATAACATCAAATGCGTTTGCAAAATCTACAAAAATAATTCAGTAAGGTCATTATTTTAATATTCGTAAGACATCTAACGATAAGTTGTAGAAGAGCAGTGTGGCGAGAGTGATTTTCTCGAAAACATGATTGATTTTCATTAATGAGATCGTAACGTTTAAGATGAGAATATAGGTGTGTTTGAACATGTTTTTCGAGTGGTTTAGGCAGGAGCAATGATATTGATTTAGATCTATAGTTTGAGTGATTGGTGGGATTGCCTCTTCTTTGTAAAGGTATAACCTTCGCTTGTTTAAATTTTAAGAGTGGCTTTTATCAATAAATAAATAATAAGCGTAAGTGAGTGTACTAGTAATAGCCTGTGAAGCCATTTTTAGTATCTTACCATCAATTCCATCTGAGTCCATAGTCCCTATACGTAGATCATTGTACTTTGTTTTATCGTTTACAATTACATCCTTAGTTATATTTGCAAAATGAAAATTGAAGTCCTCTGGTGATATTTCTTTTACTGGATTTTGTACACTGTTAGTCAAAAGATTGATAGCTTTCCAAATTAAGTTCGAATTTTGAGAAGTACGAAACTAAATTTTGAAAATATTGTTTCTTTACTTTCCTCTTCATGGAATTTACTTTATTCCTTTGTTTTCTGAACGACACTTTATTTGACTTGAGTATATGATCTCTTTTGTATCTCTCATTGTCTATCTCCTTTGTTTACCATGGGGTTTAATGACATGTTCCACTCTTTTTCTTACAAAGGGTGCTTGTTTATCATATACTGAATTGAATGTTCTTGCCCAACAGTTCACAGCATCGTCAGGGTTCCTAATCTGATAAATGTGATCTAATTCAGGGTGAAGTGAATCATTAAGGAAGGCATTTTTTATCAAAATGTGTAAAACATAGTTTGTGTGTGTGTGTGTGTGTGGGAGAGAGAGAGAGAGAGAGAGAGAGAGAGAGAGAGAGGGGATGAGAGATGAGAGAGAGAGAGGCAGACAAGAGAGAGAGAGAGAGAGAGAGAGAGAGAGAGAGAGAGAGAGAGAGAGAGAGAGAGAGAGAGAGAGAGAATACTCTGTGCTTTAGGGCACGTGTGTTTATTTTCTTATTTTCGCAACGAGACACTTAGAGAGAGAGAGAGAGAGAGAGAGAGAGAGAGAGAGAGAGAGAGAGAGAGAGAGAGAGAGAGAGAGAGAGAGAGAGAGAATACTCTGTGCTTCAAGACACGTGTGTTTATTTGCTTAGTTTCGCAGCGAGACACTTAGAGAGAGAGAGAGAGAGTACTCTGTGCTTTAAGACACGTGTGTTTATTTGCTTAGTTTCGCAGCGAGACACTTAAACAGTCCTAAAATAAGAGTGCCACTTCTTCAAATTTAAAGTGGAGAGTGCAGACGATTTTTACTAAAAATAAGGTGTCAATCTTTTTTGAATGATGATGTTATTAAAATCCGCTTTCATTATACGATTTAAACATGTTTTGAATTTCAAACTCGGAGTGTGTGTGTGTCGCGCGCGCGCGTGTATGTGTATGTGTGTGTGTGTGTGTGTGTGTGTGTGTGTGTGTGTGTGTGTGTGTGTGTGTGTGTGTGTCTGTCTGTCTGTCTGTCCGTCTGTCTGCCGATCTGTCTGTCTGTCTTTGTCTGTGTTTTTATCTATATGTGTGTGCGTGCGTGCGTGCGTGCGTGCATACGCGTGTGGGTGCGTATGTGTGTGCGCGCGCGCGCGCGCGCGTGCGTGCGCGCGTGCGTGCGTGCGTGCGTGCGTGTGTGTGTGTTGTGTGTGTGTGTGTGTGGTGTGTGTGTGTGTGCTGTGGGGGTGGGTTTGAGGGAATGCATCCTTTTTCTTGTTGTCTAATTTCAACTTCTTCGTGCAAAAAACGACCCTAGGAAATATCATGAAAAGAAGAATAGCGTAAACTTTTAACTCGAAATTCCTACCATACACCCTGTCCCCGTATCTATATAGGGCCGATTCCCATCCCTTTGCAACCGCTCTCCTTCCCCATCCCCTCCAACAGCCAGGTGCATTATATTTGGTAAACGTGTTTACAGGTCATACAGCAGTGACGATGGAACTGCCACTCACGGACATTTGTAGTAACTATTTTTAGCTCCACAAATATTGTGCTAAAAGGGACACAACGCTTATGATGACAGCGCCTCTTGAATCCTCTCTTACGGGCGGGGCTGCATGTTGAATAGAATTGAAGAAAAAAGAAGCACTGCAAGCTTAGCCCGACGTTATCTAAACCAGCTTTGATAAAAAGAAAAAAATAATTTCTCTCTTGTTTTGCTCTTTTTCTCGCTCCACCCTACAATTTCCAGCCTCGCCACCCTCACTCCTTCACTTGACTGTGTCCGCGTCACGAGTCTACTCCACTCTCACAACACGCTTCAGACAATTTCAACAGGCTGTCCAGAAAGAAAAAAAAGTGAATCTGAATCATCCTGAAAACTACGAAACGATAAAAAGCCCTTCAAGGCTGTCAGCTGAAAGTCCGGAATGACATCATCGGGCACTTAGAAATCGCCTGGTAGTGGAAGGATTGGTGGACACTTGAGAGCTGGGAAACCGTAAGATCCTTTTATTCGGGTCCGATCCTTGCCGTCCACCCCCACCCACCCTTCTCTTTTCTGACACCGCTTCTCGGGTATATCTTGGAAATGGGCATGACTGATGGTGCCATGTAACAGTTGGGAACCTCCATTAGCTCTTCAAGCATGGTGGGTGGGGCGGGGGGGGGGGGGGTTCTGGATTATGGAAGCGATTGATTGTCAGTACTGGGGATTACACAACTGGAACTCTGTCTGTCTGTCTGTCTGTCTCTGTCTGTCTGTCTGTCTGTCTGTGTCTGCCTCTGTGTGTGTGTGTGTGTGTGTGTGTGTGTGTGTGTGTGTGTGTGTGTGTGTGTGTGTGTTTTCTCTCTCTCTCTCTCTCCCAACGAACGAAATCATTTATTGCATTAAAAGCAGTACAGCTATAAATTATTAGCAATACGATTCGATGGACTATGGTAAGCCTGAGCGCCGTACATGTTATAATCTGACATGACAACCTTGACAAACTTGTCCGTTTTTCAAACACAGTTCTGATTTTGACGTTTCATGACTCTGATAGAGTATGGTCACGATGATTCCGTCTGCGGCCTGGGTCTTGAGCCCTGCAGGTTGTCATCCCAGGTAGAACAGGATCAGGCCGTGTAGCGTCTCCAGCTTCCGGGCAACACATGCTTGGGTGTCAACGTGTTGAGTTCTGTCCACAGGTTATCCTCGGCGGCGACTATTTCGTTCTCTCTCTCTCTCTCTCTCTCTCTCTCCTCTCTCTCTCTCTCTCTCTCTCTCTCTCTCTCTCTAACAGAATTCATCGCCAGCTTCTTTGTGCGAAGAGGTGACAGCATCACTCAATGTCCTACAACAGCGCCACTGGCTAAGCCCTGCGCCCACTGCGCATCAAGGTGCTTGTTCCCACTGCGCATCAAGGTGCTTGTTCTCACTGCGCATCAAGGTGCTTGTTCTCACTGCGCATCAAGGTGCTTGTTCCCACTGCGCATCAAGGATGATCGTGCTGCGGAGTCTGCTCCTTTCCGTAAGCATTGTTCCCGCACTACTATTTCAGCACATTCTTGTTCTAATGCCAACTGTCTGTCACAAGTTGACAAGCTCGCCACAGGATGGAGGGAAGACTGATCCGGATCTCAATATGTGGAAAGGGGGCAGGAATAGCTCAGTTGGTAGAGCGCCGGACTCGTGATCCTGGGGTTGCGGGTTCGAATTTCGATACAGGGGGATTTTTCCCTCGGAGTTAACGTTGGTTCTGACTCCATTCCCCATACAGTCCTTCGAATGAGACTATAAACCGAGGTTCCGTGTGTGAACGCACGCACAACGTCTTGCACACACGTAAAATCCCGTCACCAACTTTCGGAAGAGAAGGCCAGTTTGGCCGATGGTATGGATGACACGTTACACATAGCATGCACCTTCACCGAAGATGGAGTATGGATGCCTTAATGGCGGGATGAAAAACGGTCATACACACAAAACTCCACTGCCTGTCTATACAGGCAGTGTTCGCAGGAGTATCAGCCTGCGTACGCAGAAAGAAAGAAAGAAATATGTGGAAAAATCATGATGTTGTTGATCACTGAAAGCTAGCTGCGCTCTGTGCTCTGTTGATCGGAGGCGTGAAGCCCGAGCATGTCAGCCAGTGGGAAGCCACTTTGTTTTGCTACATTGATAAGATGGCCTCCACTTATAACGGCGGTGTCTCAGACTTTTGGCATGTCAAACGAAAAAGAAAGATAACATTTTTTTTCTTCTTCAATAGCCATGTTAACACGTCAAATATCTCTTTTCGCACTTCGTCCGCCATGCTCCCTACCCTCACCGGCCTCCAAGCCCATCCCGATGGCACTGCTCTGAAGCCGCTCTTTCCGGCGTCCCTACACGCAGCCACACCCCGGTTATACCGTTCCAACCCCAGTGCCGGCAATCCAAAGGGAGCAGCCAATATCAAGGGTGTCCTGAGGCAGCCCAACTCTGCACAGTTACAGAGTTCCTTTAGCTCATTAGCTTGTTGTTGTTCAAATTTTCACATTTATTGTGAAACTGTGATTATAAAGTGAAAATAAATTTATTTAAACCAGTCCCTTTGCTAGCATTCAGTTGCGCCCGTTTTGATACAGCATGCCCAGCACTGGATCTACTATGTCACCGGCTGACAACCAACATTGCTTAGTTCCGGAGTCAATATGCGTGACCCCCCCCCCCCCACACACACACACACCCACCCACCCACCCACTATCCTTCCGAACGGTGCGACCGCCTGGACCCCTGGACCTGGCCCTGCTGATACTGACCGCTTTGACCAACCCACCAAGGGCATGCACGTGCAGAGGAGAGGAAAACTGAGGTCACCACGCTGAGGATGATGCCATGAAGTTCCATTGGAGAGACATGACAGGGCTGTACTCTGCGCTTCCTTTCCTGACACGTTCCACCGTCCACCAGACGTCGGAGATGCAGACACCTGTGATGTACATAAGGGCACTTGAGCAACGTTCTACCTGATGTATCATGAACACGGACGGCGCGGTTCCTGTCTCCCACTGCCACCTACAAAACGCCCAATACCGGATAGGAGCCAGTCGGGGTTAAAAAAAATCGCACAAATAAAGGCCTCTGGTGGGATTGGTACCTACGACCCCCATTCCCCTGTAAGTCTTCAACACTGACCGCTTGACCACAGCGGCTGTATCCAGTGTCTTTTTAATCTTACATGAATTGAGATATACAGTGTTGAGTTGTACAGAGTTTTGCAGCAGGTACAGATGAGCATGGGCCTGTCTCCCATCAGGTGCAACACGGTAGAGATGCTATTTCCAAGCCAGCCATGGGCACTGTCCATTCAGTCTACTGCCTTTGGACTGACCTCCCCTTAATGGATGTCGTGTAGACTGGCCTCCCCTTAATGCATGTCGTGTAGACTGGCCTCCCCTTAATGGATGTCGTGTAGACTGGCCTCTCCCTTAATGGATGTCGTGTAGACTGACCTCCCCTTAATGGATGTCGTGTAGACTGGCCTCCCCTTAATGGATGTCGTGTAGACTGGCCTCCCCTTAATGGATGTCGTGTGGACTGGCCTCCCCTTAATGCATGTCGTGTAGACTGGCCTCCCCTTAATGCATGTCGTGTAGACTGGCCTTGTGAAGACGGAGCCATGGGATGGGTTGTATCTTCACACCAGGCAAAAATTACGATATTCTATCTCTGTTTTCGGTGAGACAAGTAAGTAGATTACTCAGTGCCAACATTAAGTGCCACGAGTAATGTCACCAGAGTCTGTAAGAGAGAACTGTGGTTTGTGTGGATTGTACAGGTGGGGCTTTGGAAACCGACATCATTTGGATGCTTCGGAGGAAAAAAATAGACCACAAAGGCCTCAAACCCAGTCCCACGCAACACACACACACACACACACCACACACACACACACACACACACACACACACACACATACACACTACACACACACACACACACACACCACACACACACACACACTACACACACACACACACACACACACACACACACACACACACACACACACACACACACACACATCTGTAAGAAATGTTTGACTTCACATAACACAACAGACTGTTGACAATCGAATGTAACGCAAAGATTAGGTGTATTTGCACTGAGCACCAACGTTCCAATGCAACAACAAGAAAAGAAAACACTACGACAGAGACGCTACCTTTATCCCACGATTAACTGTAATCGCCAGACATGCCTTATCACGATAACAAATTAGCACTCTGTGACAGACGACTGATAACAACCGCATTGTTACACCCCTAATAAAATACCACGTCTCAAATCTTTCCAACCACATTCGTACAAAACTAATCCCTACCCCCCCCCCCCCCCCAAATTTCCCACTCCCCAACGCCTTCCCTCCTCCCAGAAAAATCAAAACTGGTTCCCAATGCTGCGGACCAATTCTCCTCGGAGAATGAAGTTGACGCTACGTATCAAACCTGGTTTTGTTTGACTTTGCCAGACGATAGATCCTGCCAGGTTAGTCACATTCCTTCACCGAAGACCCCTCTCTATGGTGTCAGAGTTATTCCCCTTACGGTTGCCAGCAGGGGGGCGGTGGGGAGGAGGTCACGTGAGAGGTTGCTGCATGTTAGCACTGAGAGGTGGGGATTAGTATTTGTCAACAGAGAGGGGATCAAGACAAAGAGACGATGACAGGACTAGATTGAAGCCTGCTTCTGGGAGAGGGAAGTGGGGTGGGTGGGGGGGTGGAGGGAGGAATATTGGAAACAAGATTGTTCAAGGGAATGTAGAGGCGCTCTAATATAAAGAAACAAAAGAAAAGAAAGAAAGAAAGAAAAAACAAAACAAGACAGAAAGGAAAGAAAAGAAAAACGACAAAGCGAAAGAAAGAAAAGAACAAGCAGAGCAAAGCAAAAACAACCTCCCCCTCTCACTCCCCCCCGTCTCTCTCTCTCTCTCTCTCTCTCTCTCTCTCTCTCTCTCTCTCTCTCTCTCTCTCTGCATGAAGTGGTGTGTGTGTGTGTGTGTGTGTGTGTGTGTGTGTGTGTGTGTGTGTGTGTGTGTGTGTGTATGTGCGTGTGGTGTGTGTGTGTGTGTGTGTGTGTGTGTGTGTTAGGGAAATATTTCTTTTCTAAACCAGAAGTAAACAGTCCCATGTCTTGATCATGAACACTTTTCAGAACTTGCATTATTGGCACACACACACACACATCAAGTCATGTATCACACTAAACGTATGCTCTCTTCACTCATTTCTGGTAAACTCACCAAGTCATCACACTCAACACGTGCTCACGTCACTCATTTCCGGCACACTCATCAAATCATCACACTCAACACGTGCTCACTTCACTCAGTTCCGGCACACTCATCAAGTCATACTGAACACGTGCTCACTTCACTCAGTTCCGGCACACTCATCAAGTCATACTCAACACGTGCTCACTTCACTTATTCCGGCACACTCATCAAGTCATCACACTCAACACGTGGCAACTTCACTCAGTTCCGGCACACTCATCAAGTCATGATACTGTGCATGTGCTCACTTACTTCATTTTCCGACTCACTGATCAATTCATCACAATGGACAAGTGCACACTTAACGCTTTCTTTCACAACGACCCAAAAAGCAACGTTTGACGCAGAATAACTTTTTTCTCAAATTTAATCTTCCCATATTTTTTTTTCTTCCAGCCTCCAATATTTTATCACTTTTTTTCTTTTGCTTTTTTCTTTTTCTTTCTTTCTTTCTTTCTTTCTTTTTCTTTCTTTCTTTCTTTCTTCTTCTTCTTCATTTTGCAATCCACGCCAACAGGAGAGGATTATGGGAGACACATATTAATCATCGTGCACCAACCATGGCAGCCATGATGGTGTGGTGATAGAACTGTTCATAGGAAACCTTTGACAACAGTCTTCTGTTTTATTTACAGACATATCATGTGCCAACAGACATTCTGCAAAAGCCCAGTGGTGCTGTAATTCCAAACATAACAATGATTATCTTCTCTCTGTCTCTGTCTCTCTCTCTCTCTCTCTCTCTCTCTCTCTCTCTCTCACACACACACACACACACACACACACACACACACACACACACACACACACACACACTAACGGACTGACGGAAACACACACATTGATGGGAACCGTAGGAATTAAAAGAGACGGACACAGACTGGTGGAAACACACACATTGACGGGTATTCTTTACATGCGGTAAAGAAAAGAAAACGGGCGGCTGCGCGCGCTCGCTCCTGCACGCACGCACGTAGCTCCGCTCCACACGCAGGAGCGACTGACCTGACTTACCCCGCAAGCACCGCACCGACCGTTCATCACTAATCTCTTTATCGGTCTGCTAAGTCAAGGTGTGACAAAAGCACCTGCAATCTGGGCGACTGATCAGCGGACCCTCCAGCCCCCCCCCTTACTCCCCCCCCGCCCCGTCCCCCCCCCCCCCCCCCCCCCCCCCCCCCCCCCCCCCATCCCCCCCCCCCTACGTCCTCTTCTTTGCTGACGTGCGCATTACTGGCCCCCTCCCCCACGGTAACGCGAGCGTTTATAACGGGTATTGGATAGGAAGCATTAGCCATTTAAGGTACCCCGGGTAGCGGCGGTGTGAAGGGAGCATGATCTCCTCCCCCCACTCCCCCCCCCCCCCCCCCCCCCCGGACCATTTTCTACCCATCAGTGCTAATCTATCTGACCATCTTCCTTTCTGAACCTGTGGTGGTTAGACACCGTAGAAGGGCCTAAATCCAAGGGCAATGGGGAGGGGGGGGGAGGAGAGGGACAAGGGGGAAAAGAGAACGTAGGAGAAGGAAGGGGGGAGGGAGGTCGGGCAGGGTGGAATCGTTGGGAGTGGATTCGAGAGTGGATGGGGGTGGGGGTGGATTGTATTTGATGTGTGTGTGTGTGTGTGTGTGTGTGTGTGTGTGTGTGTGTGTGTGTGTGTGTGTGTGTGTTTATGCGAGAGAGATAAAGTGGTAAACACAAACTCTCTCTCTCTCCTCTCCCCCCATACCCCCCCTTCCTCCCCCCCCCCCCCCCCCCCCGTAAGTTTTCAAGCTAATTTATTATCATGATGATCATTATCTAATTATATCACTATTGCCACCATGTTTAATTATGAAATGTGGGGATGAGTGCACATTGACCGTGTAAATCTTTAGTCAAGTCCTGTAGAAGGAAACAGATACTGTATGCTGACATATACTGAAAGACACAGAGACAGGTGCGTAAAGAGACAAGATGTAAGTACGCACGAACCTTCACATTCACAGGACAGTATCCAGATACAGGCACACACACCAACACACACACACACGCACACACACACACACACACACACACACACACACACACACACACACCACACACACACAAACGCGCGCGCGCACGCACAAGCGTTCGCACGCTCACAAAGGATGAGAGAGAGAGAGACAGAGACAGACAGAGAGAGACAGAGAGAGCGAAGAGAAAGAGACAGACAGACAGACAGGACAGAGAGATCAGGGGAGAAGAGAATAGACGCAGACGGAGAGAGAGAGAGACAGCAGACAGACAGACGAGAAGACAGACAGACAGAAGACAGAGAGACAGAGAGAGAGAGAGAGAGGGAGAGAGGGGAAGAGGAGAGAGAGAGAGAAAGAGAGAGAGAGAGAGATGCAGGGAGGAAGAGAGAGATGCATGGAGGAAGAGAAAGAGAGAGAGAGAGTGAGAGAGAGAGAGATACGCATAGAGAGAGAGACAGAGAAAGACACACCACACACACACACACACACACACACACACACACACCCACACACACACACACACACACACACACACACACACACACAGAGAGAGAGAGAGAGAGAGAGAGAGAGGCACAGACAGAGACAGAGAGGCACAGACAGAGACAGAGAGACAACAGACAAACAGACTGACTGACAGACAGACGGACAAAGTGGTATGGCAGGAAAGACGGTGAAGGGTGACGAGATCCCGTAAACGGCAAACACATACAGAGACAACCTGTAAGACACACAGAGACAGAGCCTATTGTCATGATGTGACGTATCGTTTAATGTATCTACCGCAGCCAGCCGCCGGCGATGCTGAAGTCGTCACGACACAAAATGAATGGAGGCCGCCATTGGCCGAGCTGTCTTTTTACCCCAATACATATCTGATCACCGAAGCTCATCAGGAAGTCAGCCGAGGCGACATCGCAAGGCTGAGACAATGCGACTGAGACAGGCGACTGTCTTCAGATGTTGGGGGTTTTCCCCACCGGCAGGTAATGACACCTGAAGAACTTTGACCCCCGGGTCCCTGGCTTTGCTTCTTCACAATTCTTTTGAACTCTACTGAGAGAAGAAGAAGAAGAAGAAGAAGAAGAAGAAGAAGAAGAAGAAGAAGAAGAAGAGGGAGAAGAAGAAAAAGGAGAAGGAGAAGGAGGAGGGGAGGAGGAGGAGGAGGGAGAAGGAGAAGGAGGAGAAGAAGAAGAAGACGGAAAAGAATAGAGACAAGGGTGAGGTGAAAGGGAGGGGATAGACTGGAGAGGCATGAGCGGGGGAGGAAGGAGGTCTCTCTCTCTCTCTCTCTCTCTCTCTCTCTCTCTCTCTCTCTCTCTCTCTCTCTCTCTCTCTCTTCTCTCTCTCAATCCATAATAGTTCCTCTTCACAAGAAAGGTGATAGTAACAATCCTGAGAACTATCGAGGTGTTGCACTGACAAGTGTTATCAATAAAATGTGTACGCATACACTCAACTAAAGATTAAAAGCATGGGCAGAGAGAGCGACAGAGAAAGTTAGAGAGGAGAAAACAATAGAAGAGCAGGCTTGATTTCGATGCAAATATGGTGCAATAGACTATATATTCACTCTGTATGCCTTGTACAAAAATACTTATTAACAAAATCCAAATTGTGTGTTGTATTTACTGATTTCGAGAAAGCGTTCGATTCAGGCAACAGAAATGTTCTGTGGTGTATTCTGAGGAATAATTGCGTAATTGGAAGTTGTATGGAGCTGTTCATGGAATGCACGAGTCTGTTCTTCCGTGTGTTTCCGAGAAAGGAGCATAATTATACCGATTATTTCAGCTGCCCACAAGGAGTGTCCGCTTTGCCCACTGTTGTTCACATTGTTCATAAATCAATTAGCGATAGTGATATCGGGGGGAGGGAAACATGGAATACAAACGTTACCTGGTGCTGTTGACTTATTTCTAATGCTTTTCGCTGATGATGTTATCCTCCTCGCAGATACACGTATAGGTTTGCAGAACCAATTAGACACTTTGAAAAGGGAATCAGATAGGTTAAAATTAACAGTGAATCTAAACAAAACTAATGTAATGGTTTTGAAAAAGGGTGGTTACTTATCAAAATATTAAAGATGGCTTTATCGTGAAGTAGAAGTTAAAGTTACAAGTAGCTATAAATACCTTGGGATGTTCTTCACAACAAAATTAAGCTTGAGTAAGTGCTGGCTGGAGATGCGACGTAAAGGAAAGAGAGGTGTCATGGATATTTTGAGAACTATGTGAAAACTGAACTCCAATGATGTAAATCTGTTTTGGAAATTATTCAATTTACGGATACAGCATATTTTGACATATGTATCAGAAGACTGGGGCATGTTGGATAACAATATCCAAATGGAAAAAAGTTCTTACTGATGCAATGAAGCGTATTGTCTACGTATCATTGCACGCATCGAATGAAATGGTAATTGGCGAAAGTGGACACATCCTCACTTTATTATAACTTATGTTAGATGTATTAAATACTGGTTCAAATTAGTAAACTTACCAATAACCAGACTCTGCGGTCAGGTGAGTGAAATGCTCATGCTGCAACATGAAAGTAGAGAATTTAGCTGGGTCTCCAGTGTTAAGGAAACATTGACAGAGTTCGGTTGTCACAAGGAAGCGGTAGTAAAGCAAAGTTTATTTCTGAATTCAAGGACCGTTTAAATTGTACTTATAAACAAAACTGGTATGCTAGCAAGGATGGAAATGGTAAATACGACTGATTTCTCTCATTTAAAAGTAATCTCGAAGCAGAGAAATATCTCAAAATTGTGACGCATAAATGGCATAAATATAGTTTAGCAAATTTTCGAACCAGAACGCTCGGTCTTAATGCAAACCAAAAATGGTTCGAGCAATCAAATAATAAATCTTGTCCTATGTTTAGAGAAAGAGACATGTTGAGAATGAAATGCAGTTTGTGTTTGATTGTCCTGCATACGCCAGTATCCGCAGAGGTTGTAAAATTTTCAATGAATGAGTTGTTCAAAGAAGAGATTTAATAGCGATTTTATCAAGTGGAAGCGAAAAAAAAAAAAAAAAGAATGTGTGTGTCTGTGTGTGTGTGTGTGTGTGTGTGTGTGTGTGTGTGTGTGTGTGTGTGTGTGTTGTATGTATGTGTGTGTGTGTGTGTGTGTGTGTCTGTCTGTCTGTCTGTCTGTCTGTCTGTCTGTCTGTGTCTGATCTTGCTTTTTTCATTTGTTTCCTTTTTAGTCGCTGTTGTGTGCCGCTGTTGCTAGATATTACTCATGATACCCCCCTTGGGGGGGGGGGGGGGGGGGGGGGCTTCTTGCTATAGCAATAAAATTGTCAGTGTGTCCGTGTCAATCTCTCCTCTCTCTCTCTCTCTCTCTCTCTCTCTCTCTCGTCTCTCTCTCTCTCTCGCCTCTCCTCTCTCCTTCTCTCTCTCTCTCTCTCTCTCCTCTCTCTCTTTCCCTCTCCTCTTCTCTCTCTCTCCCTCTCCCTCCCTCCCCCTCTCCTCTCTCTTTCCCCCTCTCTCTCCCTCCCCTCTTTCTCTCTCTCTCTCTCCCTCCCCCTCTCTCCCCCACCCCCTCTCTTCCACCCTTTCTCTCAAATGATATATGTCCGAGTCGTACAAACCATGCTCGTAAGGTGCGCCGAAGACGAGGCATCCCAAACGTGTACTCCATTCTCTACAGAGGAGGCACCAAAGTACTATGATACACACGCTGTGTAGCGGCGGGGAACTGTTGATTCAGTTGTCCAGCACTGTCGTTACTTCGGGAGAGATTCTAGTCCTGAAATCAGGAATGTCTTCTGCTTCTGGTCGTTCTGCTGTTGCTGATGGTGCTGGTACTCCACCACACTTACTGCTATTGCTGCTGCTGTTGCTGATGGTGCTGGTACTCCACCACACTTACTGCTATTGCTGCTGCTGTTGCTGCTGCTGCTGATGGTGGTACTGCTGCTACCACCACCACCATTGATGCTGCTGATACTGCTACTGCTACTACTATTATTGCCGCTGCTGCTGCTACTATTGATGCTGCTGCTGCTGCTTCTGGCACGGACAGATTGCAACATTTAGCCTCGCCTCAAAGTCTTCATCCTTCCGTGTCAAAGTTAGATCTCTCTTCTCTCTCTCTCTCTCTCTCTCTCTCTCTCTCTCTCTCTCTCCTCTCTCTCTCTCAAGACTTTAAGATTGAATGATACTGTTTTAATGATGTGCGCATGGCACGGACAGATTGCAAGATTAAGCCTCGCCTCAAAATCTTCATCCTTCCGTGTCAAAGTTAGATCAATCTCTCTCTCTCTCTCTCTTCTCTCTCTCTCTCTCTCTCTCTCTCTCTCTCTCTCTCTTACGTGTGAGTAGTTTGATATATATATATATATATATATATATATATATACTACGCACAAAAAGTTAAGGATCGGTATGTGAAAACAGGTGCGTAATAAACTCAGTTCGCTACTGTTATTTATTTCTTAGTCCAGCCAAATTGTCATGAATTCTTGTTCAGCTGTAAGTGGGTGATGTTGTGTTAGTGCGAAAATTGCATGGGATCCTCTACGACTGAGCTGGGCCGCAAACGGAAAAGCGGAAACTTGCGAAAAATGACCTTGTTTTGGACCGTTCTGCCTGAACACATTGCACTTGCCAGATGGAAAAACCATTATGCACGTGCAAGCACTGCTGTTTATGTGTGAGATGCTGTCGCTCGCTTGGCTATATAAGAAGACATTCCACCAGTAGTAGGCCTGATCTGACAATGCCTCCACGACGAAAATTAAGCGAGTTGGATAGGGGACGAGCTGTTGCATGGTTCCAAGATGGTGTTCCCAAGCGAGAAGTGGCCAGGCGACTTCATGTGTCCATCTCGGTCATTGTCCGACTGATTCAACGCTTCACAGCCACTGGGATTGTCCATGAAAGACGCAGATTTGGTCGACCGAAGAAGACAACCCCACGTGACGATCGTCTCATTGAACGACAAGCCCTGCAGACAAGAACAGCCTCTTCCAGCATAATTCAAAGGCAGTTCAGGGTGGCTACTAACATCAACATCAGCCAGCAGACCATACGGAACCGCCTACATGGGTTTAATCTCCGTTCTCGTCGCCCAGCAGTACGGCCACGCTTAACTCCAGCCCATAGGGCAGCACGCCGCGCCTTCTGCGCACGTCACGTGAGGTGGACACGTCAGCAATGGTCCCAGGTCCTGTTCAGTGATGAATCACGCTTCACCCTTCACCACAACGACGGCCGACTGAGGGTCTGGAGGCGCCCAGGGCAACGCTTTACTGACGCCACTGTCCAAGAAAAGGTGGCCTTTGGTGGAGGTTCTGTAATGGTCTGGGGGGCCTTCAGCCGTCACCACAGAACACCCTTGTATCATGTACAGGGTAACCTGACTGGCATCCGATACCGGGATAAATCCTTCAACCGCTGGCTGTGCCTACACTGCAGCAGATGGGACCAAGGGCTGTCTACCAGGATGACAATGCTCGCCCCCACAGGGCAAGGGTGGTCAACGATTTCCTGCAGCAGTCTGGAGTCAACAGAATGGAGTGGCCAGCATGCAGTCCCGATCTCAACCCGATTGAGAACCTCTGGGATGAGCTGGATCGCAAAGTGAGGAGCCACCCCCCTCCCAGGGATGCCCAACACCTCTACCAGATGCTGCAGGCTGAGTGGCAGGCGCTTCCACAGAGGATCTTCACCAACCTGGTCAACTCGATGAGGACTCGCTGCGTCGAGTGCCAGAACAGCCATGGTGGTTACACGCATTACTGAGCTTTTGGGAGCATCAGTATGCCCTGTCTTGTGATTTCAATGACTTTGGGAAATCAAATTTGGATACGTACCCACTTTAATCAAATGTACACACCAAACGATTGCTCGAGATTGAAGGCAATTGTGTATCGTTATCACTAAAGAATGGAATTAAATGTTGGCCAAACTTCAACGCATTGACTTTCTTATTTTGACAGTTATGAATGTTTGTGAAAGTGATCCTTAACTTTTTGTGTGGAGCTATATATATATATATATATATAATATATATATATATATATATATATATATATATATATATCTGTACCATCCTGACAATGTGAGCGATCCTTTAATCCTTTACGTTCTGATGTTTTTGTTTATTTAATCATTTAGTTTCCTTTTACTTTAATGATACAATGTGTATTTTCTTTATACTTTCATGATGCAATGTGTCCAGACGTATGTATACCCCCCTTGCCTTAATGGCCCCTATAGCTGAAGGCAATAAATCATCAAAGCGTCTCTCTCTCTCTCTCTCTCTCTCTCTCTCTCTCTCTCTCTCTCTTGTGTGTGTGTGTGTGTGTGTGTGTGTGTGTGTGTGTGTAGTGTGTGTGTGGTGTGTGTGTGTGTGTGTGTGTGTGTGTGTGTGTGTGTGTGTGTGTGTGTTGTCTGTCTGTCTTGTCTGTCTTCTGTCTGTCTGTCTGTGTGTCTGTCTGTCTCGTCTTTTCTCTCTCTCTCCCTAGTTTTGTTGTTCCTATAGGCACTGTCATATTTCCCCGTGTTCTTGTTCCTGGATAATGTCTGTATGTTGATAGGTTAGTGAGTGCTGAGATGTATTGTAATGTTGGAGTCTGGGACACATTGTAAGAAATAATTCCGGCCTGACAGCAGCCTCTTTGGATCATCAAGTTAATTCCGGCCTGACAGTGGCCTCTTTGGATCAAGTTAATTCCGGCCTGACAGTGGCCTCTTTGGATCATCAAGTTAATTCCGGCCTGACAGTGGCCTCTTTGGATCATCAAGTTCCAGTCGTTCAATACAGCCATTTCTTTCTTTCTTTGTAATATTGTCTTTCTTCATGTCTTCAGCCACCTATTTAAATCCATCTTCCTAGTTCTCTCCCTCATTCTCTCTCTCTCTCTTCTCTCTCTCCTCTCTCTCTCTCTCTCTCTCTCTCTCTCTGAGCACGCGCGCGCGCTCCCCTTTCTCTCCACATACCATTAATCACGGTAGAATCACTTTGACAAAATACTAGGAAACGTATCGCTGTCAGAAACCCGTTACATTCCGGGCATGTTTCTTCTTTGGCTTCCTTTCACCTGAAGAATACAATGTAAGCCGACACCTCTTTGTTTCCCCGGCCATTTGAGAAGTCGTAGTAGTTCTCGTAGTAGAAAAAAGCTTTACTTGTCACGGAGGGGGGGGGGATGGGGGGGTGGAAGAGGGAGAGAGAAGAAAGGGGATACAAACCGTTACATTTTATCGTTTCGCACGCACTCACAGAGAACTTCCCAAGGTCAGATTTCAGCCGTACAGTCACTTGAAAAGACCTACATGCCGGAGGGGGGGGGGGGGGGGGAGAGGGGGGATGGAGACTGACAGACACAGAAAGGAGTTCTGATGGGGAGAGAGAGACTGGGGGGGGGGGGGGGGGTAGAGAAAGAGAGAGAGAGGGGGGTCCTTTTACACACACACACACACACACACACACACACACACACACACACACACACACACATCACACGCACAGAGAGAGAGAGAGAGAGAGAGAGAGAGAGAGAGACAGACAGACAGACAGACAGACAGACAGACAGAGAGACTTTCACATATACAGAGAGAGAGAGAGAGAGAGAGAGAGAGAGAGAGAGAGTCACACTGATAGCCAAAAGCTGGAAAGTGTTAGTGGCATTCACCTCAAAGGCCTTAAGATTTATTAAAGAATCATGAAGACTTCCATCCCGACCCCGGCACCCTTTAATTTTATTCCCATCATGATCTGTATATTGGAAAATCAGCATCAAGTGTGTTTACATCATGATCTGTATATTGGAAAATCAGCATCAAGTGTGTTTACATCATGATCTGCATATTGGAAAATCAGCATCAAGTGTATTCTCATCATGATCTGTATACTGGAAAATCAGCATCAAGTGTATTTCCGTCATGATCTGCATATTGGAAAATCAGCATCAAGTGTATTCCCATCATTATTTGCGGCGGCAGCAACAGCAACAGCAAACAGCAGCAGCAGCAGCAGCAGCAGGCGGCGGCGGCAGTGTAGTAGTATGTAGTAGTAGTGTAGTAGTAGTAGTAGTAGTAGTAGTAGTAGTAGCAAGAAGAAAATCGTCATCATCGTCGATGCATACTCAAAAACAAGATAGTTTGCATTTTCTCGTCATTGCTGTCGTCACCATACCAGTATGGTCATAGCAATCATCCTTGTCGTACTTTAGCACGTCCATCGTCTGCTCCAACAGTCGTCATCGTCATTACTGTTGTCATCTTCATAGGAACGTTGTTCAGGCAATAACGTCCCACCCACTAAAGATTAGCTCAACATGAAGACTTTTTTTTTTTTCTGGAACGTGTTTACTGTGTGTAGGCTTGGTCTTCATTCCTTCCGTTGAACTGTGGTTTTACGGATGCTAGTGTGGAGTGAACGCGAGATGCCACTGTTCTGAAGACCGGTGAGCCGTTTAGCTGGAGCCACGCTTCATTACCACCGTCCATAGTTAGGTGCACCATGTGCTGACCAACAACCTGACCACTGATCGGAATGAAAGGAGCTTAGAGCTGGTCATGCCACTGGTAACAGATCTTTGTCCGGTAGGAGAACCCGTAACTGTGAGGACAGTGATGACAGTACGTTGTGAGGAGAGTGACAGACAGTACGTTGTGAGGACAGTGACGGACAGTATGTTGTGAGGAAAGTGATGGACAGTATGTTGTGAAGACAGTGACGGACCGTTGTGGGGAGAGTGACGGACAGTACGTTGTGAGGACAGTGACGGACAGTACGTTGTGAGGACAGTGACGGACAGTACGTTGTGAGGAGAGTGACGGACAGTACGTTGTGAGGACAGTGATGACAGTACGTTGTGAGGACAGTGACGGACAGTACGTTGTGAGGACAGTGACGGACAGTACGTTGTGAGGACAGTGATGACAGTACGTTGTGAGGACAGTGATGACAGTACGTTGTGAGGAGAGTGATTACAGTACGTTGTGAGGGAGTGATGACAGTACGTTGTGAGGACAGTGATGACAGTACGTTGTGAGGACAGTGACGGACAGTACGTTGTGAGGACAGTGACGGACAGTACGTTGTGAGGACAGTGATGACAGTATGTTGTGAGGACAGTGACGGACAGTACGTTGTGAGGACAGTGACGGACAGTACGTTGTGAGGACAGTGACGGACAGTACGTTGTGAGGACAGTGACGGACAGTACGTTGTGAGGAGAGTGATGACAGTACGTTGTGAGGACAGTGATGACAGTACGTTGTGAGGACAGTGACGACAGTACGTTGTGAGGACAGTGACGGACAGTACGTTGTGAGGACAGTGATGACAGTACGTTGTGAGGACAGTGACGGACAGTACGTTGTGAGGACAGTGACGGACAGTACGTTGTGAGGACTGACGGACAGTACGTTGTGAGGAGAGTGATGACAGTACGTTGTGAGGACAGTGACGGACAGTACGTTGTGAGGACAGTGATGGACAGTACGTTGTGAGGAGAGTGATGACAGTACGTTGTGAGGACAGTGACGGACAGTACGTTGTGAGGACAGTGACGGACAGTACGTTGTGAGGACAGTGATGACAGTACGTTGTGAGGACAGTGACGGACAGTACGTTGTGAGGACAGTGACGGACAGTACGTTGTGAGGACAGTGATGACAGTACGTTGTGAGGACAGTGACGGACAGTACGTTGTGAGGACAGTGACGGACAGTACGTTGCGAGGACAGTGACGGACAGTACGTTGTGAGGACAGTGAGACAGTACGTTGTGAGGACAGAGATGACAGTACGTTGTGAGGACAGTGATGACAGTACGTTGTGAGGACAGTGATGACAGTACGTTGTGAGGACAGTCACGGACAGTACGTTGTGAGGACAGTGATGACAGTACGTTGTGAGGACAGTGACGGACAGTACGTTGTGAGGACAGTGATGACAGTACGTTGTGAGGACGAGTGACGGACAGTACGTTGTGAGGAGAGTGACGGACAGTACGTTGTGAGGACAGTGACGGACAGTACGTTGTGAGGACAGTTGACGGACAGTACGTTGTGAGGACAGTGACGGACAGTACGTTGTGGGGAGAGTGATGGACAGTACGTTGTGAGGACAGTGACGCAGTACGTTGTGAGGACAGTGACGGACAGTACGTTTTGAGGAGAGTGACGGACAGTACGTTGTGAGGACAGTGACGGACAGTACGTTGTGAGGACAGTGACGGACAGTACTTGTGAGGACAGTGACGGACAGTACGTTGTGAGTACAGTGACGGACAGTACGTTGTGAGACAGTGACGACGTTGTGAGACAGTGACGGCAGTACGTTGTGAGGACAGTGACGGACAGTACGTTGTGAGGAAGTGATGGACAGTATGTTGTGAGGACAGTGACGGACAGTACGTTGTGAGGACAGTGACGGACAGTACGTTGTGAGGACAGTGACGGACAGTACGTTGTGAGGAAGTGATGGACAGTATGTTGTGAGGACAGTGACGACAGTACGTTGTGAGGACAGTGAGACAGTACGTTGTGAGGACAGTGACGGACAGTACGTTGTAAGGACAGTGATGACAGTACGTTGTGAGACAGTGACGGACCGTTGTGAGGACAGTGAGGACAGTACGTTGTGAGGACAGTGACGGACAGTACGTTGTGAGGAAGTGATGGACAGTACGTTGTGAGGACAGTGATGACAGTACGTTGTGAGGACAGTGATGACAGTACGTTGTGAGGACAGTGACGGACAGTACGTTGTGAGGACAGTGACGGACAGTACGTTGTGAGGAAGTGATGACAGTATGTTGTGAGGACAGTGACGGACAGTACGTTGTGAGGACAGTGATGACAGTACGTTGTGAGGAAGTGACGGACAGTACGTTGTGAGGACAGTGACGGACAGTACGTTGTGAGGAGAGTGATGACAGTACGTTGTGAGGACAGTGATGACAGTACGTTGTGAGGAGAGTGATGACAGTACGTTGTGAGGACAGTGACGGACAGTACGTTGTGAGGAAGTGATGACAGTACGTTGTGAGGACAATGACGGACAGTACGTTGTGAGGACAGTGACGGACAGTAGTTGATGGAGGACAGTGATTGGACAGTACTTGTGAGGAGTGATGACAGTACGTTCGTTGAGACAGTCAAGGACAAGTACGTCTGTTGAGACATGTGAATGGACAGTAGCGTTTGTGAGAGAGTGGATGTCAGTACTTTTGTGAGGACCAGTGACGGACAGTACGTTTGTGATGGGACAGTGACCACATTACGTTTTTTGAGGACCAGTGATACAGTACTTGGAGAGCAGGGACGGACAGTACGAGCGAGGACAGTGACGACAGTACGTTGGAGGGAGTGATGGACCCTATTTTGTCGACGACTGTGACTGCATGTTCCGTTTGTGAGCAGTGACGGACAGTACGTTTTGAGGAGAGTGACGGACAGTACGTTGTGAGGACAGTGACGGACAGTACGTTGTGAGGAGAGTGATGGACAGTACGTTGTGAGGACAGTGACGGACAGTACGTTGTGAGGAGAGTGATGGACAGTACGTTGTGAGGAGAGTGATGGACAGTACGTTGTGAGGACAGTGACGGACAGTACGTTGTGAGGACAGTGATGGACAGTACGTTGTGAGGACAGTGACGGACAGTACGTTGTGAGGAGAGTGATGGACAGTATGTTGTGAGGACAGTGACTGACAGTACGTTGTGAGGACAGTGACGGACAGTACGTTTTGAGGAGAGTGACGGACAGTACGTTGTGAGGACAGTGACGGACAGTACGTTGTGAGGAGAGTGATGGACAGTACGTTGTGAGGACAGTGACGGACAGTACGTTGTGAGGAGAGTGATGGACAGTACGTTGTGAGGAGAGTGATGGACAGTACGTTGTGAGGACAGTGACGGACAGTACGTTGTGAGGACAGTGATGGACAGTACGTTGTGAGGACAGTGATGGACAGTACGTTGTGAGGACAGTGACGGACAGTACGTTGTGAGGACAGTGATGGACAGTACGTTGTGAGGACAGTGATGGACAGTACGTTGTGAGGACAGTGACGGACAGTACGTTACGAGGAGAGTGATGGACAGTATGTTAATACAGGCACTGAACATTTTTATGTTGGGACAATGGGACAATATTGTGGGGAATTATTATCCAGTCATCCTCTCTCTCTCTCTCTCTCTCTCTCTCTCTCCTCTCTCTCTCTCTCTCTCGTTGAAAGTCAAGCCGAAAAGTCTTTTCACCTCTAAGTTAAAGACCTTTTACCTCCCGCATGAGATGGCGGGCTTCCACGGAAAAAAAAGTAAGTGTCGAAACTAATCTCCTTTATGTGGCTCTTTAGACTAGGGGAAACGTTCGGTGTCGTGTTACCTCCCTTTTTGTGAAACGTTCGGTGTCTTCTTGCCATCCACAGGTTCATGTGTACCCTGGGATACTGTGTTTGCCCCACCACTTATATTCCTGCCTTCTTACCCCATTTCCATTCACCTCCATTCTCCCCCCCCCCTTCCCCTACCTCCCTCCCGCAATTTTTACTCCCTGCGCATGATATAAGCACGCGCGCGCGCGCGCACACACACACACACACGCGCACGCACGCACGCACAGACACACAACACACACACGCACACGCACGCGCGCGCACACACACATTCATTCTCTCTCTCTTCTCTCTCTCTCTCTCTCTCTCTCTCTCTCTCTCTCTCTCTCTCTCAGGACTTAAAAGTGAAAAGCGTTACGGCGAGGCGGTTAATAAGTGAAAAGGACGAATGAAATGGAGGTAGTTATTATCATGATTAAATGTGCAAAGGCCGCAGGCCCGTCACAATAAAAATAGGCTTTATAACAACCAATATAAATAATGTCAGTCGAAAAACTAAAGTTATCGCAGTCTCAAGATTTTGAATTTCTTGCGCTAATTTTCCTGTGTACGTTGTCTATTCCGTCTTTCACTCATACTCTCACAGGATGGCTTGGACTACGTATTTTTACCTGCGCACATACACGTGCACATCTCAGGTGCACATTTCAAGTGACTATTCTATTGCATCACTAAACTCTAAATAATTTCAGTTAAACTTCCCTTCCAGGTAAATCTCGTTTAATTTTCTAGCTGCTTATAAGCTGCGATGGAACTAATCGTTGACTTTTTTTTTTAATTAGAAAATAGAGCGCTTTATATCCTAATTTTGCTAGATTGTTTACCATAAATGTATTCGAATTTGTCACCAGCAGCACAAATCCGAAAAAAGAAGACTGTCTTATGTATACAGGGGTATCAAATCTCTTCTTGAATAATTCTATAATTTGGACAAAGCAGCATGAAATGCATCTCATCTGTCATATTCTCACAAAAGGGGCAGTTTTTAATCATCCTTCGGTCAGATCTAAACTCTAGAAAATGTACGTGTACATAAGACATTCCAAACATAAATTTAGCGAACTGTTTTCTCAGTGTTTATTCCAAACCTTAAAGAAATAACCAAAACAGACTCTTTCACGTATAAAAAAAAAAGTAAAAGCATGATAGGGAAAATCATTCAGAATGGCAGAATTCCAGGCTTGTTTAAAACAGTCAATGAAACGTGTCTTGAATGTAAAATGTACGCTATTCTATTTCCTATCTCCTGTAACTTCTAAACAATACCAATGCCAAATTGGCACAGCACGTGTGTTTTCTTTTTTTTAACCTTCCAATCCCAAATTCTGCAGTTTTGTCTTTGCAAGAGTAATAACATATCACAGCCTATGACATATAGTGGAAGCTTTTCTGTTTCGCCATAAACGAGATGCCTGGGGTTTCATGTACTTTCACCAAGAAAGCGCTTCAGTATAGATAAGTGACTTTTTCAATACATTCCTGCCACCATCGAGTCCCTTAGTTGCTGACCCGTTCATCAAAACGGGCTGTATCTGACAATTAATAACGTTGAAAAACGTATCTGGCGATGGCTCAACAAATATCCACAATAGTTTCAAAATGGTTAACACACCCTTGTTTAATCGCTCAGCTAATTCTTTAAGTGCGTGTGTAAATGACAGTCTATCATGGACAAAAATACCTGAATATCTGTACAGATTAGAATCATTTAATTCTTGTCCATTAAAGGATCATCTCGGTCTAACGACTTACGCTATTACGAAAACATTAGATTCAGCCACATTCACAGTCAGATCCATAATTATGCTTAGCGTTATCACAGAGAATATTCAGTCGTGTCATTAAACCTAAACTGGCGTCGGAAAAAAGTACAATATTGTCGGTAAATGACAAAATGAACAATTTAAATAGTTCAAGTGAAAGCTGGATACAATGCCGACCAAAAGGGGCAATATCCCAAGTAGTTTATCAACAAATAGAGAAAAAAGCACGGGAGAGCACACGTCTCCTTGTCTCAATACCTGCGGGCACAAGAACTCATTTGTTAGGTCTGCACCCATTCGTGCTCTTGCTTTAGCAACCTTGTACATGCTTTTCAGTGCTTTAAGGTTCTTACCATTCGTGCCCGACTCAGATTTTATTTCTGCACACTGAATCAATTGCCTTACAAAAATCGAATGCCTTGCAAAAAAAAAAGTCAATAAAAGCAAAACACAGTCCTCTGCGCCTTAGCAGCTGTTTCTAGGATCATGGCAAAGGAAGTAGAGTATGGATGAGATATATTTGAGATATAATCAGCAGCAGAATCGCAATCGTAAGTAGGATATAGCCAGAGCAGAATGAGGATAATAACTAGAATGTAAGCCAAAGCATTATCAGAATGATGACTGGGATACAATCAGTTTCAAAATGACAAGTAGGATATGAGTGGAATCAGGATCATTACTAGAATGTAACCAATAGTATATCAGGATAGTAGCAAGGAATATAACCAGAGGTAGAATCAGGATGATAACTGGAATAAAATCAGAAGCAGACCGAGGACAATAACCAGGATAGAACCCAGAGAATGGTCAGGATAACTACTTTGTATTATCACGATGATATGTAAGATACACCAAGACAGAGCATCAGGATGATAAGAACAATGTACCTGGAAGCAGAATCAGGGTAATATCTGATATATGTTAATAACTGGGGTATTACCTGGAAGCAGAATCAGGGTAATATCTGATATATGTTAATAATAACTGGGGGTAATTATTACTGGAAGGCAGAATCAGTATAAAAACTGAGATATTGCCAGTAGATCCGAAGTAGAGTGAGGAAAATAAGCTAGGAAATAACCAGAGGTAGAACCAGGGTAAAAAGTAGATATAACCAAAAGCAGACTTTGGGTAAAAAACTGGGATACAACCAAACTAAAAATAAGAGATTAGCTAGGCTGTAACCAATACCAAAAGCAGAACCTTAATAACTTGGCTATCAGCAGACATGGAATCAGCATAATGATTAGAACGTAACCAGAAGTGGAGTCAGTGTAATACCTAAGATGTAACCAGGATTAGATTCAGGATTATACCCAGGATACAACCAGAAGAAGAATCAGGATGATACGTAGAATATAACCGCACACAGAGTCAGGATAATAGCAGGGATATAACCAGAAGTAGAATGAGGATAATAACTAGGATGTTCCCAGAAGTAGGGTAATAATTAGGAGCTGACTAGAAACAGAAGCAGAATGATAAATAGGATATTACCAGAAGAAGAAGAAGGGAAAAACTAGGATAAAACCGAAGTGTGATCGGGTTAACAAGTAGAGTACAACCAAAAGCAGAATCTGGATAATAACTAGTAATAGAACCAGACGCAGAATCAGGATGATCCAGGGATGGTGAAATGGGGAAAAACTAATTGATCTGACCAAATTTGAAAAATTATTGATAAAGCTTCTTCCCCAAAAAACGCTGGCAAATGAATCACAAGACAAACCACGACGCGCTTCGACCTCCCAGGTCCTCCCAAGGCAAGACACACAACACTCAGCACAACGAAAATGAACGAGCAATCACTTGATTCAACAACGCCCATCTTGCGCCGACTTGGATGAAGATAAGTGATTGCTTGTTCATTTTCATTGTCCTGAGTGTTGTGTGGCTTGCTGGGGAGGACTTGGGAGGTCGATGCGCGTCGTATTTTGTCTTGTGATCCGTTTGTCAACATTTTTTTTTTTTTTGAGGGGGGGGGGGGGGGGGTGAGGGAGGGGGCAGCTTTATCAATGATTTTTCAGATTTGTTTAGATTTCCGCCTGCAGTCGCCTCACTTTGCAACTAGGTCTGACTGATCTGAACTTCTGACGTCCTTATTCTTCTGGGTCCTCTGGATCTGAACCGGTGGTCTGGCTGTCAGTATTGTCCATTGGATGATACACCGAGGCCCTGTCTGCAGGATGGTTTTCGCTCGTAAATGACCCCACGACAAGACGACATCGTTTCCGGCACAGATTTGTCGAACATCCACATTTAACAGGTGAACAAAGACATCAGAGCTACTTAGGTAACGTGTTATTTTTTACTGGACAGAGGCCAGAATGTCCCACAGAAAAAAGCTGTTGTGTCGTTGAGGATGTATAATGCAAAACTGTATAATACTGTACGGTACAGTACAGAACAATACAATGCAATGCAATACAATGCAATACGATACAATTCAATGCAATGCAATGCAATTGTAATACAATACAATACAATACAATACAATACAATACAATCAATGTATGGTTGAAGATCCAAACAAAGCGTGAACGACACATGCATGCGCATGTTTGTGTGTGAGAGGGGAGGGAGAAGCGGCTAGTGAAGGACTCATGCGTCTGTGTGTGTGTGTGTGTGTGTGTGTGTGCGTGCGTGCGTGCGTGCGTGCGTGCGTGCGTGGTGGTGTGTGTGTGTGTGTGTGTGTGTGTGTGTGTGTGTGTGTGTGTGTGTACCTGCGTGCGTACGTCAGTGCGTGCATACATGCGTGCGTGCGTGCGTGCGTGTGTGTGTAAGTCTGTGTGTATAAGAGAGAGAGAGAGAGAGAGAGAGAGAGAGAGAGAGAGAGAAGACAATGTCTGTATGCGTCCGTGTATGTGTGCGTGCGTGTAAGCTGCAATGCTATATGGACAGTAAAACATCTGTCTGTCTGTCTGTCTGTCTGTTTACCTGTCTGTCCCTCTGTCTGTTTGGCGCTCTCTCTCTCTCTCTCTCTCTCTCTCTCTCTCTCTCTCCTCTCTCTCTCTCTCTCTCTCCGGTTAGTTACTATCACAGTCCATAGATTTGATCTACAGCCCAAGGTGTTATACATCAGACCTGACATGATCATTAATATTCAAACGGACCAGTAACACAATCCAGTGTGGTGAATCAATCACACACACACACACACACACACACACACACACACACACACACACCACACACACACACACACACACCACGCACGCACGCACGCACGCACGCACGCACGTACGCACGCACGCACGCACCCACACACACACACACACACACACACACACACACACACACACACACACACACACACACACACACACACACACATCAATGCGCAGTCTTGCTAACTCCTGTGCCGCTGTCCCATTGTCTCTATATGGTGGGGGTCGATAATGCAGCGGTTCGGAACAGCAGCCGTTAGAGCACAGACGCTGTGAGGTGCCATGTTCTTTCCGGCCGTTAGTGCCCAGTAGTGATGTGGAGCCAGCGAACGGACATCTGGCTTCCAGAGTAATGTGTGAATGGAGATTTGGGAGGATTTGCCGTCTTACTTTTCACAGTCAAAATCGACACATCGTGTTTGTAATACTGGTAGAATGTACGGAGCAATTAAGAGAGGTCGATGGGTGAAAACATCTGTTTAGATACATAGACATCAATATAGACACAGACAGACACGCACGCACGCACGCACGCACGCACGCACGAACAGAGAGAGGAGAGAGAGAGAGAGAGAGAGAGAGAGAGAGAGAGAGAGAGAGAGAGAGAGACTCAAACTCAAACTCAAACTCAAACTTAAATAGTTTAATTGCACAGGCCACCGACATATCTGCAATGAGGTCAAGAACAAAAGTAGAACACACACGCGCTCGGTGCATATACTGAAAATGATGAAAGAAAATATTTGCATAACAAAAATTTATGTGCTTCCTAAAAATACTCTGGCATTTGTGTATTAACTGATAACAATTCCTCTCTTCGTTTTAATGCTTTGAAAATGAACATAGCTGCAGAGCGAGTTACAATTCTCTTTTCATTTGACAAGAGAGAGAGAGAGAGAGAGAGAGAGAGAGAGAGAGAGAGAGAGAGAGAGAGAGAGAGAGAGAGAGAGAGAGAGAGGCAGTTTAAGTGATGGCGATCTATACATTTCGTTTTGTGCGCTTTTGCATATGTTGTTTGTAGCGTCAATAAAAGACATGTTTGTCGAAGAGTTACTTGCCTGCACTGTATAGTGTACGAAATAACATTACGCCCTGTTTTCGTACGCTCCTTTGTACTGGGCATGTTTTCGCTAACGCTGTGATGTGTACTTGGCATGTTTTCACTAACGCTACGATCTGTATTGGGCATGTTTTCACTAACGGTGTTGATCTGTCTTTGGCATATTTTCACTAACACTGTCAACTGCATTGGGCATGTTTTCACTAGCGCTGTGATCTGTATTAGGCAAATTTTCACTAATGCTGTGATCTGTATGGAGCATGTTTTCACTAAAGCTGAGATCTGTATGGGGCATGTTTTCACTAAAGCTGCGATCTTTATGGGGAATATTTTCACTAACGCTGGGTTCTGTATTGGGCATGTTTTCACTAAAGCTGCGATCTGTATGGGGCATGTTTTCACTAACGCTGTGATCTGTATTGGACAGGTTTTCACTAAAGCTGCGATCTGTATGGGGCATGTTTTCACTAACGCTGTGATCTGTATTGGGCATGTTTTCACTAACACTGTGATCTGTATTGGGCAGGTTTTCACTAACGCTGCGATCTATATTGGGCATGTTTTCACTGACGCTATGATCTGTATTGGGCATGTTTTCACTAACGCTGCGATCTGTATTGGGCGTGTTTTCACTAACGCTGCGATCTATATTGGGCATGTTTTCACTGACGCTATGATTGTATTGGGCATGTTTTCACTAACGCTGAGATCTGTATTGGGCATGTTTTCACTAACGCTGAGATCTCTATTGGGCATGTTTTCACTAACGCCGTGATCTGTATTGGGCAAGTTTTCACTAAAGCTGAGATCTGTATTGGGCGTGTTTTCACTCACGCTGTGATCTGTATTGGGCATGCTTTCACTAACGCTGTGATCTGTATTGGGTATATTTTCACTAACGCTGCGATCTGTATTGGGCATGTTTTCACTAACGCTGCGATCTGTATTGGGCATGTTTTCACTAACGCTGTGATCTGTATTGGGTGTGTTTTCACTAACGCTGCGATCTATATTGGGCATGTTTTCACTAACGCTGTGATTTGTACTGGGCATGTTTTCACTAACGCTGTGATCTGTTTAAATCCCTGAACCCGCAGGAACAATCATTATCCGCATGAAAAGATCCTCGATGACTGCTACGTAAAAGAAGTATTCACGGATACTGTATAATCGTTGGTATTGAGAATAAAGTGCCTGGGCCACAGAGCAGCGCCTTGCGAATACAGAACCAGTGGAAGTTATGTGACAGTCTGTTAGAGACTGCTTAAAAGACCAGCAAAAGAACACGATGAGCCGACGAATCAGTTTTTGCGGATTCAGAAAATATCGAATGGGGTTGTGTTGTTGTTTTCTTTCTGATACTTTGCCCTCTTTGTTGTCCTTTTTGCTGATAGATTTGTCTCTTTGTTACTTCTTTCTGACAGTTTTTTTTCCTCTGTTGTTCTTTCTTTGATTTGTTTTTGTCCTTTTTTGTTGTTGTTCTTTTTCTGATAGTTTTGCCTCTTTGTTTTCTTTTTTTTCTGATAGTTTTGCCTCGTTGTTGTCTTTTTTCTGATATTTTTGTCTCGTTGTAGTCTTTTTTCTAATATTTCTGCCTCATTGTTGTCTTTCTTCTGATAGTTTTGCCTCGTTGTTGTCTTTCTTCTGATATTTTTGCCTCACTGTTGTCTTTTTTCTGATAGTTTTGCATCGTTGTTGTCTTTTTTCTGATAGTTTTGCCTCGTTGTTGTCTTTTTTCTGATAGTTTTGCCTCATTGTTGTCTTTTTCTGATATTTTTGCCTCATTGTTGTCTTTGTTCTGATATTTTGCCTCGTTGTTGTCTGTTTCTTATATGTTTGCCTCGTTGTTGTCTTTTTCTGATAGTTTTGCCTCGTTGTTGTCTTTTTCTGATATTTTTGCCTCATTGTTGTCTTTTTTCTGATATTTCTGCCTCATTGTTGTCTTTTTCTGATATTTCTGCCTCATTGTTGTCTTTTTTCTGATAGTTTTGCCTCATTGTTGTCTTTTTCTGATATTTTTGCCTCATTGTTGTCTTTTTCCTGATATTTTTGCCTCGTTGTTGTCTTTTTCTGATAGTTTTGCTTCGTTGTTGTCTTTTTTTCTGATAGTTTTGCCTCGTTGTTGTCTCTTTTTTTGCCTTGTTGTTGTCTTTTCTCTGATATTTTTGCCTCACTATTGTCTTTTTTCTGATATTTTTGCCTCCTTGTTTTCCTTTTTCTGATAGTTTTGCCTCACTGTTGTCTTTTTTCTGATAGTTTTGCATCGTTGTTGTCTTTTTTCTGATAGTTTTGCCTCGTTGTTGTCTTTTTTCTGATAGTTTTGCCTCACTGTTGTCTTTTTTCTGATAGTTTTGCCTCATTGTTGCCTTTTTCTGATATTTTTGCCTTGTTGTTGCCTTTTTTCTGATATTTTTTGCCTCACTGTTGTCTTTTTCTGATATTTTTGCCTCATTGTTGTCTTTTTTCTGATATTTTTGCCTCATTGTTGTCTTTTTCTGATATTTTTGCGTCGTTGTTGTCTTTTTTCTGATAGTTTTGCCTCGTTGTTGTCTTTTTTCTGATAGTTTTGCCTCGTTGTTGTCTTTTTTCAGATAGTTTTGCCTCACTGTTGTCTTTTTTCTGATAGTTTTGCATTTTCGTCGTTTCCCCGACAATTCTATCTTTTGTTTTTTTTAATTAGTTCTTGTTTCTTTCCTTCGTTAGCTTTTCCTTTTCTTATCTGTTTCTGGCAGCTTTGTCCTTCTGGTGTCTTTTTCTTTATTGTCGCTTTCCAAACTGAACTA
>CM065726.1:14747980-14757980 GCA_033310375.1 Conus canariensis
ACCTCATTACAGATAGGTCGGTGGCCTTTGCAATTAAACTATTTGAGTTTGAGTTTGAGTTCTCTCTCTCTCTCTCTCTCTCTCTCTCTCTCTCTCTCTCTCTCTCTCTCTCTGTCCTCCAATTTTTATCCGTTCATTTTCTTGCTGTAGTTTTCACACCCTACCGCTTTCGATCGTATGTGTCTGCCTATCACTTGTAACGACAAGGGGAAAAGAGCCCTGCTTAGAAAAACAAACAAACAAACAAACTTGCGCGCTCCTGTTAGAATCTGCTCTGATCTTCTCTCCAGGCAAAGGATCATGGTTAAGGTCACATCAAGTCACAGTTTCCATTATCGAACCACTGACTGTGGTGTTTCAGAGATTGAGGACCTCCGGCACATGGACACGGAAAGAGAAGACCTGAGCCTGCAGAATCCTGGGGACCTAACAAAGAAAAAGGTCAGGAAGAACACACACCTGGAATGACGCACACCCGGGGAAAGACGGCTATGAAGGAACGCAGACACAGGGAGAAGACCTCTGAAATGACACGTACCGGAATTTGACCCTCAGATCTTACGGACTCTTGACAGGTGTTAGCCGGCCACGTGGCCGCAGTGCCTGTCTACAGTGTCATAGTAAGCTACACACAAAAAGTTAAGGATCACTTTCACAAACATTCATAACTGTCAAAATAAGAAAGTCAATGCGTTGAAGTTTGGCCAACATTTAATTCCATTCTTTAGTGATAACGATACACAATTGCCTTCAATCTCGAGCAATCGTTTGGTGTGTACATTTGATTAAAGTGGGTACGTATCCAAATTTGATTTCCCAAAGTCATTGAAATCACAAGACAGGGCATACTGATGCTCCCAAAAGCTCAGTAATGCGTGTAACCACCATGGCTGTTCTGGCACTCGACGCAGCGAGTCCTCATCGAGTTGACCAGGTTGGTGAAGATCCTCTGTGGAAGCGCCTGCCACTCAGCCTGCAGCATCTGGTAGAAGTGTTGGGCATCCCTGGGAGGGGGGTGGCTCCTCACTTTGCGATCCAGCTCATCCCGGAGGTTCTCAATCGGGTTGAGATCGGGACTGCATGCTGGCCACTCCATTCTGTTGACTCCAGACTGCTGCAGGAAGTCATTGACCACCCTTGCCCTGTGGGGGCGAGCATTGTCATCCTGGTAGACAGCCCTCGGTCCATCTGCTGCAGTGTAGGCACAGCCAGCGGTCGAAGGATCTCATCCCGGTATCGGATGCCAGTCAGGTTACCCTGTACATGATACAAGGGTGTTCTGTGGTGAAGGCTGAAGGCCCCCCAGACCATTACAGAACCTCCACCAAAGGCCACCTTTTCTTGGACAGTGGCGTCAGTAAAGCGTTGCCCTGGGCGCCTCCAGACCCTCAGTCGGCCGTCGTTGTGGTGAAGGGTGAAGCGTGATTCATCACTGAACAGGACCTGGGACCATTGCTGACGTGTCCACCTCACGTGACGTGCGCAGAAGGCGCGGCGTGCTGCCCTATGGGCTGGAGTTAAGCGTGGCCGTACTGCTGGGCGACGAGAACGGAGATTAAACCCATGTAGGCGGTTCCGTATGGTCTGCTGGCTGATGTTGATGTTAGTAGCCACCCTGAACTGCCTTTGAATTATGCTGGAAGAGGCTGTTCTTGTCTGCAGGGCTTGTCGTTCAATGAGACAATCGTCACGTGGGATTGTCTTCTTCGGTCGACCAGATCTGCGTCTTTCATGGACAATCCCAGTGGCTGTGAAGCGTTGAATCAGTCGGACAATGACCGAGATGGACACATGAAGTCGCCTGGCCACTTCTCACTTGGGAACACCATCTTGGAACCATGCAACAGCTCGTCCCCTATCCAACTCGCTTAATTTTCGTCGTGGAGGCATTGTCAGATCAGGCCTACTACTGGTGGAATGTCTTCTTATATAGCCAAGCGAGCGACAGCATCTCACACATAAACAGCAGTGCTTGCACGTGCATAATGTTTTTTCCATCTGGCAAGTGCAGGTTCAGTCAGAACGGTCCAAAACAAGGTCATTTTTCGCAAGTTTCCGCTTTTCCGTTTGCGGCCCAGCTCAGTAGTAGAGAATCCCGTGCAATTTTCGCACTAACACAACATCGCCCACTTACAGCTGAACAAGAATTCATGACAATTTGGCTGGACTAAGAAATAAATAACAGTAGGGAACCAAGTTTATTACGCACCTGTTTTCACATACCGATCCTTAACTTTTTGTGCGTAGTATAGTTCTATGTTTGGAGTCATGGACAGTTTTAAGATAAAACCTAATCGTGTTGCTTGTCTACAGTGTCATGCCAGCTCTATGTTGGGGTCATGGACAGTTTTAAGATAAAACCTAATCGTGTTGCTTGTCTACAGTGTCATGCCAGCTCTATGTTGGGGTCATGGACAGTTTTAAGATAAAACCTAATCGTATTTCTTCGCACACACGCTCAAGTCTGTTGGCCTACAACTTACTGAGATAACAGGGGGAGGGGGAGGGGGAGGGGGAGCACCAAGGGGAGAGATGCAGAAAGGAAGAAATACACAGAGAATCATTGTTCTAGTTTCGTTAATTAAAAAGAACGAAAATAAAAAGAAAAAAAAAAAAAAAAAAATGAAACAAAAAACAAACCATCAATGTACACTTATAATAAACGATAAAATCCTACCATAAGCTCAAACCTCTTTAAAAATGACACTTTTCACTTTCTTATCAAACATATGGTATTTATGTACTTAATTTATTTATTCGTCCATTCCTTTTTTTTGTTTATTGATTGCTTGATCGATTTATCAGTCAGTCTGTCTATTCTTCTTTCTTTCTTTCTTTGTTCTTGTCTGCTGTTTCACAGAGCATATTGTTCTCATTCAGCGTAGAAGTGCACGAGCCAAACACAAAGTTTATCCCATATTTTTCAGTCTCAGTCCCCATCAATAGTTCAGCAATCTATCTCCTCCATCTCCACGCTTCTCTGTTGGCTTATCTCCCTCTCCTTTCTTTGGTCCCGTTCAGAATGGAGGGAGGACACGGTGTGTAAGCGGTGTGACCAGCCAGTTGTTAACGACCCCACAGTCTGTCCAGAAGGTCATGAGAGTGATGTGGGCTTTGATTCACCGTTGGCTGTCGCTGATTTCATGATTAGCTTTTGATGAAGTTGAATATTGTGGCATTGGAGCATTGAACTGTGACATTAATCCGTCTGGCTGCGGGAAGGTCAGTTTTCATGTAAACAGGGTTTCCACATGATTATTCCATACACACAGGTACTGATTACTCTGTGCGTGTGTGTGTGTGTGTGTGTGTGTGTGTGTGTGTGTGTGTGTGTGGTGTGTGTGTGTGCGCGCGCGCGCGCGCGCGCGCGTGTATGTATGTGTGTTCATTTCGTGCTCTCTCTTCTCTCTCTCTCTCTCTCCCTCCCTCTCTCTCTCTCTCTCTCTCTCTCTCTCTCTCTCTCTCTCTCTCTCAACAAAGCGACCAAAGCAGAAAGACAAACGGACACAGCCTTCAAAGCCAGTCACAACACTGTCTCTTTCGAAGTCATTTTCTGTCACAGCCCGGCCGTTCCAACCAAAAGGCAAACTCCCTGCGTCTCTGCACTGACACTATCGAACATTAGAGTCCACGTGTAACCCAGCATCCATTATTGCCCATACCTACACCGGGGGCGGATTCGCTTGATTTCCTACATCTATCCGATTGTTTGCCAACTATCGATCTGGCGTGCCGTTCACGACAATGGGCTTCAAAGACCTGACGTGGAAAGATCTGATGTGTGTATCGGTGATCAGAGTTCAGCCGGCTGGTCCTTTGAAGACAGGCTGTTGGGTCTGGCTTCCAGGCTGCTGTGGTGATGGGGATTACTGGCATTTGGCTGTATAGTCACACATTTCGGTCACACTTCAGTCCCGGAAGGGGAATAGGAATATGAATGATTTATTGTAATCAGGCTATCAAAGCTATCAAACAAAAGGTCGAAAGATATATCGAGCTGTTATACTCATGATTGTATACAAGAAAATTACTCACAACGTGGAACGGCAATATCCGTAGCAGAGAGAGAATGAGTCAGACAGACAGACAGACAGACAGACAGAGAGACGGGGAGAGGGGGGGGGGGAGGGATGCTGACATTCTGGCACATGTTCAAACGAAAACAAACAGCTGACAATAAAACATCGCTGCAAATCATCACATGAAAGATGACATATGAGGAGGCAGATGGCAAAGGTATGTAGAATTCTTTCTAATTTCGCTTGATAGATAGATGGGTAGATAGATAGATAGACAGAAGATAGATGTGTGTGTGTGTGTGTGTGTGTGTGGTGTGTGTGTGTGTGTGTGTTTTGTGTGTGTGGTGTGTCTGTGTGTTGTGTGTGTGTGTGAAAGAACTTTTATTTATCATTTTGTCTACAAGTTCCAATTATCCCCAATGATTTTTAAAACAAACCAGCCACTGATGCGCATACGCACTATTTTGTTCTTGTCCGTGATGATTTCACCAGTGGAAATCCCCACTGAACTACACCCACTGTCTCGGTCATCATGTTTGCTTTGCCTGTGTTGAAATGATGAAAATCTTGACTCTAACAAAATTTGTCCTGTGGAAAATAACAAAGTTGGACCTCTGGAATCTGATTTACAATTAATTCGTGTTTGGACGGGTACAATAACCACCATCTGCTGCCTTGGAAATGCATGCAGAACAAAGAACAGTCAATGAAGAAAGTTTGGCAGATGTCGTTATAGGTAAACAATCTCTTTTAGATCGAGACCAAGCGACGTTGATACATGAACTACCAACCAACTGCAACATCAGGTTAAACCAGTGCTGCCCGATTGAACACAGGACAGTATAGGCCAACACAGAGCCAGATTGTGTCTGTACACGGTTATTTAGCGTTGCTAGAAGACGGCCCATCATCAGTTGAAGGCGAACTCCATGATACGATCAATCTCCATCGGTATCGGGTCAGTCTGTGTCTCGGCAGCAACATGCCGCATTACTAAGGTACCAGGCTCAGTCAGTATGGAACCAGCCTACTCCATCAAACTGTTTGATACTGCAGGGCCGGCATACGTCGGTACTTGAGCAACATGTGTTATCGCTCTATCAACCAACGTCGACATGGAACTCTGCAACATTTCTTTTCTTGCCCTCTTCCCTCCCTCCCCCCCCCCCCCTTCTCTAGCATCCACAAAATTCAATTGTTAACAGGTTTTTATGTGGATATGTTTGAGTTATGTTCTTTTGATATTTTCTCAAGCGTTGTCCACTCTCAGATACTGAATACGCTTCATCTTGAATGGGCAGAAACTGCCTGGTCGGATAAATGATGCACGGAACGTAGGTGTGATCGTGCGCATGTACATTCCTGTGTGTGTGTGTGTGTGTGTGTGTGTGTGTGTGTGTGTGTGTGTGTGTGTGTGTGTGTGTGTGACCCTCTCTCTCTGTCTCTGACTCTGGCCTGTCTGTCTGTCTCTGTCTGTCTGTCTGTCTGTCTGTCTGTCTCTCTCTCTCTCTCTCTCTCTCTCTCTCTCTCTCTCTCTCTCTCTCTCTTATCACTCGTTTGAACGCATGTGTGTGACCTTGCAGGATGAACTGATTGGTCTGAAGCAGGAAATGTCTCACTTAAAACAGGAAAATGACAGATTAAAAGATGAAAACACCAAACTTACTGCCAGAGTGGAAGCGTTGGACAGAAAAGTGGACGATTTAGAAGGCCGGTCGAAAAGGAATAACATAATAATTCATGGTATTCCCCGTAGGAGCAACGAGACTTGGCAGGACTGTGAAGAGTTGGTAACAGAAATGCTAACTGATAAAATGGATTTTGCAGGTGAGGTTCCCTTCGACCGAGTGCATCGTGTAAACTCCATGCCAGACTCGCCAATAGTTGCGCGTTGTACGTTCTTCAAAGATAAGGACAAAATTTTACGAGCAAAACAGAAACTGAAGGGCACAGAAATATTTGTTAGTGAAGACTTTTCCTTTCGGGTAAGGGAAACAAGAAAGAAACTTATCCCACACTTTAAGTCCGCTCGGGCACAAGGAAAGAAAGTGTCCATGGTATATGACCATCTTGTAATTGACAGTAAAAAGTTTGGTGTGGATGTCAGTGGCAATCTGGCGGAATTAAGATAGGATTCAGGCCGGCCCTGTCATTGGAAAATGCCCCTTTGGAAAATGTCCCGTTGTCAAAGTCAGAGGGAGGCGAAATTTAAGCTGCCACCGTACGAGATTCATATTCCGTCTCCACGTGCTGACACTTTAACTGGGGCAGTGAACGATTCTGGTTTGAAGCAGGTAGGCCTATGTGTTGGAAATCCCGTGCAGTTTGTCACTGACATCGGTGTGGACGGCAATGGGTCAGATGCTAATAACACACGATCGGTTAATGTGTCAATTGTGGAAAAGTTGGATTTGAATATTGACGGTCATGTTTCGTGCAATATGTCTCCCATGATTCATAGCGATGTTATGCCATCTACTGTAAACACTGGTGTGTGTGAAACCCAACAGAGTGTATTTGTGAGAAAACGTGGGACTGGGCGGGGAGGCTGTCGTGATGATTGTGTACGTGCTGCTGAAATAGATAAAAGTGTTGACTGTAGCAGTGCAGATGTAGCTAACAGTCGTGATGACCTTGTACCTTTGCATGCTGTTGTTTGTGCCAATGACGGCGTGAATGATGGTAATGATTGTGCGATGGAAGATGGAATTTTCAGTCATGGTGGTGACAGTATTACTGAACATGAACATGACGCGAAAACAAATACACATATCCCTTTGACATCTTCTGTAAATAAGTGTGTAAATAGTGTGTCCTTTCTTCACTGGAATATTTGTGGATTATTTCGTAAATTACACGACAGAGACTTTATCAACTTTATTTCTTCTTTTGATTTTGTATGTTTGGTTGAAACTTTTGCTGAATCATTTGAGTCAACTATTTTTCCAGACCATAGATTATTTGTAAAACCGGCTGTAAGGCTTACGAAACAGGGTCGATGTTCAGGTGGACTGATTTGTATGGTACGAAAAAGTCTTCTTCCGTATGTTCATCAAGTGGATTGTGACCATCAGTATTCAATGTTATTCATGCTTGATAGAGACTTTTTCGGTTTTAGTAAAAATGTCTTACTTGTATGTGTGTATGTCCCTCCGGAAAATTCACCTTTCTATTCCAAGTGTGGTTTTGATGATGGTATTGAATTGCTGGAGAATTGTGTTGTCAATAACTTGATGTACTTTGATGATATTGAATTATTATTTTGTGGTGACATGAATGCAAGAACTTCAAACATGTCTGCGGAAATTGTATGCGAACGTGAATTATACATTAATTATGACAAGGAGGTTAATATTATATATGAAAGATGTTCTCAAGACAAGTTATCAAATTGGTATGGAAAGAAATTACTTAACATGTGTACTGTATTAGGACTGATAATTCTGAATGGTGTATGTAATGGCGACCTTGAAGGTCGTTTCACGTACATTTCTGATGTAGGGAGCAGTGTGAATGACTATTTTTTAGCATCTGTACACTTTTTGGAATTATTGTATGAAAGGATTACTCTTACTGTGATGGAAAGATACGATTCTGATCACTTGCCACTAGTGATGTGTATTAAAATGCAGACTGATCAGCCACATACCAGTATTGCTCCTAGTGTACAGTGTGGTCAGGGTAGGCAGCTCATTGTTCAGTATTGCTGGAATTCAGATTATGGTCAACAGTTTACGGATCTTATGAATTCACCACATGTTCTAGAAAAGTTGAAAGCTGCGGAAGATCTTATTCATGTGGACGTAAATGAGGCACTGTCTTTATTTAATGAAACTGTCAAAGAACAAGCTGAAAGTATGAGGAAAATTAAACCAGTAAACAAGAAATTTGAGCAGAATTGGTTTGATCAAGAATGTAGGGCAGCCAAAAGTAAATTACGTAAATTGTACAGAACTTTTTTGAAAACGCTGGATGAAAATGACAGAGTATCGTTCTGTATAGCAAGAAGAGAGTACAAAAATTTAAATAAAAGAAAAGAGAAAGAATACAATGATTCTCTATTGAATGATCTTATGTCCTCAGTCAAAAATCAACAGTTCTTCTGGAACACTATACACAAAATTTCAAAAAAGAAATCACAACCTGTAAATAACATTCCAATGGAAGATTGGTTCATACATTTTAAAAATTTGTTAGAAAAAGATGACCAAGTGTACACAGTGACCAATGTGGAGATTGATAACGGAGAAAATATATATGATAGACCAATATCCAGAGAAGACATAATACTAGCCATTAAAAAATTGAAAAATGGCAAAAGTGCTGGACCTGATGGTATCATTGGAGAGTTTTTCAAGAATTCCGGTGAGACCGTTGTAAGCTTTTTATGTAAATTCTTTAACTTTCTTTTTGACACTGGGGTTTATCCAGAGGACTGGAAAGAATCCATAATATTGCCCTTGTTTAAAAAAGGGGAGGTAAATGATGTAAACAATTATAGGGGTATATCTTTGTGCAATATATGTAGTAAACTTTATAGTTCCGTTATTAATAACCGATTACATGAATGGATATCTCAGAATAATATGACAGGAGAACATCAAGCAGGATTCAAGAAAGGCTACTCTACAATTGACCATAGTGTTTAGTCTTTTAGCCGCAGTTCAGAAACAATTTGTGAATAATCGAAAGTTGTATGTTGCTTTCGTAGATTTTGAAAAAGCCTTTGATTCAGTTTCACGGATATTGTTATGGCCTATTTTATTGAAGAATGGAATTAAAGGTAAACTGTACCGTTGTGTAAGGAGTATGTATAGTGAAGTGAAAGCTAGGGTCAGATCTGGAGCAAAATTATCAGATTATGTCATGTGTACCAGAGGAGTTAAGCAAGGGGACGTCTGCAGTCCAGTTTTGTTTTCCTTGTTCATAAATGAACTGGCCATGGAAATTATTCAAAATGGAAGGCATGGTGTAACTTTTGACCTTTTGGAGATCTTTGTCTTGCTTTTTGCTGACGACATTATTTTAATGTCTACAACTGTTGTTGGTCTTCAAAGACAATTGAATAGTTTGTATTCCGCTGCATCTAGATTAGAATTAAAAGTAAATATGAATAAGACTAATATCATTGTGTTCCGTAAAGGTGGATATTTGGCTCGAAATGAGAGATGGGTCTATGGTAGTCAATATATTCTTGTTGCCAATGCATATAAGTATCTTGGTTTTTATTTCACAACCAGATTAAGTTTCACTTTTGGATGCCAAGACCTTGCAAATAGTGCAAAGAGAGCTGTCGCTGTTATACTTCACACGCTATATAGATTGAATTGTAATGCATTTTCAGTTTTCTCAAAGCTATTTGATTCTCAGGTGCAGCCAATATTACAATATGGAGCGGAAATTTGGGCTCTTGAGAAAAGTGTTGAAATAGAAAATGTCCATTTGTATGCAATGAAAAGATTTTTAAATGTAGACAGTCGAACACCGAATGATCTAGTTTATGGTGAGCTTGGACGATATCCAATCTATGTTAACTCGTTTTTGAAATGTATTATATACTGGCTGAAAATAACTAGAATGGAAGAAATCAAAATACCTCTTAAAGCTTACAAAGTGTTGAGAAATCTGGATTGTAATGGCAAGAAGACATGGGTTACTAATGTTCGCCAGTGCTTAACTGCTTATGGCTTTGCTTATGTTTGGGACAACCAAGGAGTTGAAAATATACCAGGATTTTTGAAATGTTTTAAACAAAGAGTAATTGACTGCAGATGGCAGGACTGGCATGATCACATCTATAGTAGTGACAGATTTGCGCAATACAGACTCTTTAAAACAACGCATATGATAGAACCGTACATTAAAATGGATATGATTTGATATGTTAAGAGTGCACTGAGTAAGTTTCGATTTGGCGTTTCTGACATTGCGTGTCATCGTTTTAGGTACAGTACCATTAGTGAAAATGAAATGACATGCCG
>CM065726.1:14765480-14775480 GCA_033310375.1 Conus canariensis
TTAAACTTAATATCTGTGTGTGTGTTGTGTGTGTGTGTGTGTGTGTGTGTGTGTGTGTGTGTGTGTGTTGTGTGTGTGTGTGTGTGTGTGTGTGTGTGTGTGTGTGTGTGTGCGTGCGTGTGTGCGTTCGTGCGTGCGTGCGTGTGTGTGTGTGTGTGCGCGCGCGCGCACGGGACGGGGGTGGGGGGGGGGGAGTGGAGGAGGGAAGGGGGCGGACAGGAGGAGGTGGGGGAGGAGGTGGGACAACCGGACTAAAAGGATTCATATATCCACATCGCGTGCGAAGAGTCTGTGGGAACAACAAGGAGAGAGAGAGAGAGAGAGAGAGAGAGAGAGAGAGAGAGAGAGGCGGACAAGCCAAGCCAACTTCATGCTTGTTCGGAGCTCCCTCCAGGGAGCTAATGGCGTGTAATGAAGGGCAGTGAACTCTTGGCACGAGCAGGTCAGCAGTAATGGGGAGGATTGCGCGCGGGTGTGCCAGGGCTGATGCTCCGTGAAGAAAACACAGGCGGGCTGTGACCGCTGCCTTGGGCATTGCCGTCAGACACGCAAGGCGATGGGAGAGAGAGAGAGAGAGAGAGAGAGAGAGAGAGAGAGAGAGAGGAGAACAAGGGGGGGGGGTGAGGGGGGTAAGGAAGAGGTGTGAAATGGGGGGAGGGGTGCAAGAGGATAGCAGAAAGGAGAGAGAGAGAGAGATGGTGGTTGAGTGGATAATGCATTTGTCTGGGACGCCAGATCACTCTGGGGCGGAGGTTCGAGTCTTGATGTTTTCCTGATGATGTCGCTGTCCTCGTTCGATCTTGACAGACAGACAGACAGACACGCAGGCAGGCAGACAGCCAGGCAACCAAGCAGGCAGAGACACAGGCAGATAGACACACAGGCAGACAGACAAACAGGCACACAGCTAGCTAGCGAGACAGATAGCCACAGTGACAGATAAACAAAGCCATCAGAACAAGCAGAAATGAGAGAGAACTGGCCTTTTTCCACTCGTGTGAATAAACACACGCAACCAGAAACACGGAAAGAAAGTTTAAAGGGCAAATAGTCAGAGGGGCGCAAATGAAGCAGGAATAAAGCTGCAAATGTTGCTTCTGTGACAATAAACAGTCTCAACACATTTACACAGCTAAAGACTCAGGACACCAAGCGCTTACAGACCAGAACCGTGCCATGAATTTTTAGGGGCAGGGTGAATTGGAAAGGGAAGGGAGAATGCCGAGTGGATGGTGGAGGGAAGGGAGGGGGTAGAGGTAGGTTGGATGATGCTCAGTCGGTAACTGCACGTGCCACAGAACGATGCCGGCGGAGGAGTCAAAGGTTTAGTGTCACTCAAAGACACCAGTTCCAGATATTCGTCACTGACTTGTCTGCTTGCACAAGAGACGTTTTCTATTCTTTGCAATCGACTGTCGTCTCCCACCTGAAGTTGAATGGAACATTGGATTCGACTGGGATCAGTCTATGACTACCGCTTATCTCTTTTATTTGGACTGCGATGGCAGATTCATGGTCCGTTCATACAATGTGTGAAAGCGATGCCTCTGTGTGTGTGTGTGTGTGTGTGTGTGTGTGTGTGTGTGTGTGTGTGTGTGCGTGGTGTGTGTGTGTGTGTGTGTGTGTGTGTGTGTGTGCGCGCGCGCGCGTGCGTGTGTGTGCGCGCGTGCGTGCGCGTGCGCATACACACATACATACATATGTGTGTGTGAGTGTGGTGTGTGTGTGTGTGTGTGTGTGTGTGTGTGTGTGTGTGTGTGTGTGTGTGCGTGCGTGCGCGCGCGCATACACACACATACATACATACATACAAATGTCAAGTCAAGTCAAGTCAAAAATTATCTTTATTCAGGGTTAAAGAATAAGCTTTACAGCTTTTTTTCATCCCGCCCTCACAATGTGAACTTCAACAATGTCCTCCATATATGTGTGTGTGTGTGTGTGTGTGTGTGTGTGTGTGTGTGTGTGTGTGTGTGTGTGTGTGTGTGTGGATGGAGAGAGAGAGAGACAGAGAGGCAGACAGACAGACAGGCAGACAGGCAGATAGGCAGAACATGGGTTAGGGCGAGAGAACATACATAAGTGTGTGTGAGTGTGTGTGAGTGTGTGTGTGTGTGTGTGTGTGTGTGTGTGTGTGTGTGTGTGTGTGTGTGTGTTGGTGAGAGAGAGAGAGACAGACAGACAGAGACAGAGACAGGCAGACAGACAGAACACGGGTTAATGCGACAGAACAATTGGTGAAAAACGGGGATGAAGATAACGGGAAAGAGGGATGGAAATCGGTTGGGGGGGGGGGGGGGGGGGGGAGAAGGCTTCGGTGGGGATGTGTGTGTGGGAGGGGGGGGGGGAGGCGCGGAAGGGGCTTAGAAAGAGGAGTGGATTGTCAGTGGCAATGAAGCAAATCACAGCCCTCCGCAAACGATGGACAGAAATTAATCACAGCCCTCCACAAACGATGGAAAGACATTAAAATCTTCAATGCGTTCATAACTTCGGAGAATAACATACATACAGAATTGTAGGGAAAATAATAAAAGAAAATACGAATGATAAGAGAGAGAGAGAGAGAGAGAGAGAGAGAGAGAGAGAGAGAGAGAGAGAGAGACAGACAGACAGACAGACAGACAGACAGACAGACAGACAGACGGACAGACAGATGTGGGGGGGGGGGGTGTCCCTCCATTTCCTTTGTCTATGAATGAAAAGACGAAGCAAGTAAAGGTTTCCTTACACCTTGCCCTGTAGGAAACACAAAGTAAAGCCCCTAGCTGATCAAAGTATTCGAAGAAAGAAGTTAAAGACCAGTGCAGAAAGTGAAAGATTTGTGTACAGCCAGTATGTGCAGTAAATCAATTGCCAAAATAACATCTAATGGACACGAAAATATCAACACATGACTTGGTGGACTCGACGATAAGGTGGAGTAAAGAATACGAAAAATGCGAATGGAAAATGGAAAGGAGTAGTGAGAGGAAAGGTCAAGAAGAGGGGAGGGGGTGGGAGAGGGCTTATAAAATCGGGGGTGGGGGTGGGGGGCAGGGATGAGCGGAGACAAAATTAACAAAATAAACTACAACTCCTCCATCGATTAAAAGAATTGAAAATCACACGATGTTATATACACAACCATGGCGAACAAGAATTTCATGCAAATGTCATCATAGGACAAGAAAATAAGAGCTGTAAGTAACAAGAACAGATGGGAGATGGAGGCATGGAAAAATGTGTGTGTGTGTGTGTGTGTGTGTGTGTGTGTGTTGTGTGTGTGTGTGTGTGTGTGTGTGTGTGTGTGTGTGTGTGTGTGCGTGTGTGCGTGTGTGTGTGTGTTGTGACAGCGAGAGAGACACACACAGAAACGACACACACAGAGAGAGAAGACTGAAGACGGACCGACAGACAGACACACAGAAAAAAAAATGCAGAGACAGATAGACAGACAGACAGACAAACAGACAGATAGATAAACAGGCAGACGGAGAGGCAGGCAGGTGGAGGAGGGGGGGGGATGTGTGAAGAAAGTTGGTGGAGAGAGAGAGACACACAGAGAGAGACAGAGACAGAGAGAGACACACAGAGAGAGAGAGAGACAGACAGACAGAGAGAGTCTCCGAACATTGATTTTGGGGTAGTATTTCACCATGTTGACGGAAGAGATGACCAAGAATGGGAAGAAATGGCGAGAGACGGGGTACCTTCACAAAGTTTTCGTCAAAAGGACTGACAGACTCACCACCAAATACAGACGGAGACTGTTCAGTGTCCGGTGCCAGAGAAGGTCGACCGTGTTGCTGACTTGACTGCACAGGGGATCCCTAATGAACGTCGGCATCACCAGTACCGGGCACAGGGGATCCCTAAAGAACGTCAGCATCACCAGCACCGGGCACAGGGGATCCCTAAAGAACGTCAGCATCACCAACACCAGGCGACTGTCTTTCATCTCTGATGAGTCTTGTCCGCTTTCAGGAATAGTTTGAGTCTGTGCTAGAGCGTGCTGGTTTCCTGCCTTCACCTCCTCTTGTCGATTTGTTTGTCACAGATGGGTTTTGTGTTGCGTCTGTTTGACTTTTTGTATCTATGTAAGTGACCGTGTCTTTTCTTTTTCACAGTTTTGCTATGTATTCGTCAGAGACAGATGGGCTGCCGTAGAGCTGATGTTCAGATTGGTCAAGGTCCCCTTTCTACTGTTGTCTGTCCTCCGTTCTTCACCTCGTCCTCCCCGGCTGTCCGGCTTCTGTCCTCCCTTTGTGACCCGTTATGATGGATGATTCATGAGGCTGCTGTCTAACACCATAGCCCTGAGAAGCACTTGACCGATTGTGCGCAAGTCTCTGTTTTCAATGAGCACCATTTGGTGTTTCCCTTCAAACAGTCCCCAGTACAGTTTTCCCTGGGAGGACCAGGCCGACGAGGCTACAGGATGGCGCTTTGTTTCATGAAGCCTCTGGGAGTTGAGCAGCGTCAAATCTTCATTGATGTAAACACCAGGGGCCTTATCTCTCGGATCCTTTCTCTCTTTGAAGATGTCGGTTTTCCCTTTCCTTGTGGTTAGTCGGATAGTTACAGGCCTGTTCTCCTTTTTCCTGTATGTATACTTTCCAACACAATAGACAACATTGATGTGCGTGGGCTTAAAGGTTACGAGTGCCAATGTTTCTTGCATGGTTTTCATCACGTTTAATTCTGTCTCATTCGCTGCATCGCCAGCTAAATCGATTTGTTGATGTTGTCTTTGAGGTTATACTGTTCTAACAGGTACCTTTGTTCTTTTTCTTGCTTCAGTTCTTTTTGCAGGCGATTGATATCGTCACTCAGGTTATAGTTTTTTTTTCCGCTCCCAGATCTTCACGTCTCGTTCTAAAAAAAATAAAATAAAAAAGACTCATTCTCTTTCATAAGATCAAAAAATCTCAGATGAGATTTTGTCCGGCTGTAAACTTCCCCTGTCATTCTATTTCGTCCCCTCTCAGACACTTCGCTCACTTCTGTTTACACTGTCAATCAGCGTTCCATCAGCATCGTCATTACATAGAACGATTTCCGTCTCACCCCCTCGTAGAATATGTCTTGATAATGTTCGTAACTTGTAAAATTAGTGATTTTTTGCTGCTGTTGTTCGGGGGTCTTCCTTGTTCTGCTTGCCAATCTGTCCTTTTCTGCACCCACCCCCTCCCACCCCCTCCCACCTCCTGTCCTTACCTGTTCTGACAATGTATCAAAATGACCTCCCTTTGACTGACCTGAACAACTGTTTGGCCTTTCATTTGTGTTTGATCTTATTTGTGTGACACTTTGTGTTCTCATCCTTGATGTAAGGTTTCATTTTCTTTCCAAACAAAACTGAAACAATCAATGCCTTTTCTACCGAAGATCAAATGCAGAAAAAAGCGACAGGGAGGGGGAGCACAGAGGAAAAGAAAACCAAAATTATCTTCTTCACAGTTTGTCCCAAACACAGGAAATAAACAAAAATGTTATAAATAAGCACGCAAAGAAACAGCAAAACAAACTATTCAGTTTGTCCAACACAGGAAATAAACAAAATGTATAAATCCCACAAGGGCAAAGAAAACCAAGGCAAAGAAAACCAAAACTATCTTCTTCACAGTTTGTCCCAAACACAGGAAATAAACAGAAATGTCAGAAATACCAGCCAGTCACTGCATTATCACCACAATGTTTCTCTCAAGCACAAAACACTAGGCAAAGGAAGGAGGACACAGCCCCAACTGGAACAGGAAGTCTCCTTTGAAGAAATCAAAAGTATTATCCAGGAGAAGTAAAAAAAGAAGATGGCTTGAGCAGCACCCAAACTTCAACAAGGGGGATGCATACTACCGGATGCCCAGATCAGACCAAATGAACATTGTGAGACTGAGGACAAGGCACTCCAGACTGAGACATCGCATGTCCACAATATTCCACACTGGCGAGTCTTCAAATTATCCATGCAATACGGCCCCAATGACAGCGGAACATTTCCAGCAAAACTTAGAGCAGAAACCTTGCCTGCCATCACACCGATGAGGGGAAAGCCTTATGGACCACTGGAGGGCCTCCGCCATACAGCCGCCTTCGCCAATACCTCCAGGGTTCCTGCCTGAGTGAACGAAAAACAAGACCATCCTATGGTACTGTTGATCTCAAATGATCATCACCCTTCAGTCATTGATTGAATTATTTGTTGTCCTATATATGTGCGTGTGGGAGTGTGTGTGTGTGTGTGTGTGTGTGTGTGTGTGTGTGTGAAAACTTCCTACAGTTAGTCTCATTATGATCATAATTCACCCATAATACTGTTTAATTTTTTTTCTCCCCCCCCCCCCCTTTTTTTTTTCTTTTGTGTGTGTGTGTGTGTCTGTGTGTGTCTGTGTGACATGATACCCGTTTCCCATTGATCATTTTACCTCTTCTCAACTAACACGAGCATATCAATGCCAACACATTATTTCACCCGCTACAATGAACACCATACCACAGTATTGTTTACTTTTTCAACAACACTATTTGCAAGAATTTCCCACCCACCCACCCGCTCCCTCCCTCCCTCCCTCCCTTCCGTCCCCCACCCTACGCATACTTATGTGTGGGTGGAGAGATATGAGCTTTCCCTCCCTCTTTTCTCTCTCCCCTCCCCCATTGCTCTCTTCCCCCCTCCCCCCCCCCCCAACCATACCTTATTACCCATTGATTATTTCCATTCCCTTCCAATCATTATTAGCATTACCCACACCCCCGCATACAACTACCCACACATAACTACTATCATCACCATCACCACCCATTAAAGTCGGGGTTTTTTTTTGTTGTTGTTCTTTATTTTTCCTTTTTTTTATCATTTTTATCCTTATTATTTTTTCCTTTTTATCTCTCTCTCTTTTTTTTTGCCCCACTAAGCACTATTATCAATACCATAATCACTACCGTCACTAATGTATCATACTATTCTACAAAACAAACTACAAGCCCCACTGTTTCACACTCACTCACTCCCCCCTCCCCCCTCACTATTTCTTCTCCCATGATCCCCTCCTGGGTGGCCTCGTTTCCGTACGGCGGCCATTTTGGTCGTGTGCCGAATATGAGAAGATAAGTGGTTTCTCGTTCTTCGTTTTCACTGTCCTAAAATGTTATTTATTTTTGCCTGAACAAGACCCAAGAGGTCGAAATGCATTGTGTCTTGCCCTGTACTTTGTTTGCCTATGTCCTTGGCGGTAACTAATCCCCTCTCTTTCCAAGTTCCTAAAGCAGTCAGCTAGAACTAGTGTTCCTTCAGGCCATCTGAACCAGACCGCCAGAAACACGTGCGTCCGCTCTGTGACCAGGTGTCAATCAAGGTGAAAAGTTCCGATTTACCATGAGCTGAACACTAAGCCGAGCCGGCCACGATTCTCAGTAAGTGCCTGGTTCGAAGCCGGAGTGAATGCGTGCGCATCACCATCCCTCTCTCTCTGGATTGCAGTCACTACATTCATCTAACGTGTCTGTCCCGTGAATGACCCTCACTATGTCCACCCTATCTTCGCCCTGTGAGTTACGATACATTTTACAGTTTATGTCCATGTGGGTATATTTAACATTTTATATCCATATGGATATATTTTACATTTTATGTTCATATGGATGTATGTCACATTTTTTTGTCCACATGGTATACTTTACATTTTATGTCCATATGGATATGTTTTACATTTCAAATCCTTATGGATGTATTTCAACATTTTTCGTCCGTATTAAGTACACAGAGTATTGTCCCCTGTTTTCTTTGAGAAGCCACAGCCTTAGCCAATGTCAAAAAGTATCATGGTAGTTCGATGAAGACAAACCTCCGAATTGGGGGGGGGGGGGGGGGGGGGGGGGGGGGGGAGGGGAGCGGTGTCTGCACGTCCTGTTTCTATGCAGCGTCACCGTCACAATGGACCTTTCCTGTCACCACTAGGAGCATGCTCAGGACAGTGGGACAGAATGGGGTAAAATGTGATCTCCCCCCCACCCCCCACCCCCACCCCATCCGGGCGGGCCATGCTGGCCTTTGCTGGCATCATGGGATCTGGTGTTATGGTGAAGAAAAAGATGGGCAGGCCTACTTCGAGTACCCACCAACAGTTGGACGATACACCGCACAGACTGCCTGATCCATCTTCACCAAACGGATTGGCACAAAACATGTTGCACTAAATGAGGAGCTGAAGGTTAGAATGGGGAAGGAGAACAGGGGCCTTATGAACTGATAAAGTATGGGTGGAAATTTCCTTGTCAGACGAGAACCTGGCCGCCGCAGAGCAACAGTTTCTCCTTTTCGGGACCGTTTTACTGTGCGTCTTATACGTCATGACACGCCCCGCGCGATCCTCACATTACAATCGTTTGGATGCAGCTGAAGAAAACATTTTAAGTCCTAAAGTAAATATTCATTTTCATTTAAATTATTTCAATTAAATGAAAGTTACTTGTACTTGTTTCTGTCCGTCTTTGTATCTGTCTGACTTTATTCAAGTTCAAAAGGCTGTGCCAGTCTTGAATAAAAGTTACTTTATATTTATTCATTTCTCCAGTTCTTGTTGCTGTGTAGATGTGTTCGGTACAGGGTATATGGGCCAGCTTGGAGCATCCTTTTTGGGGGATGTTTCCTTGTTTGTTCCGTGTGCTCTGTGCTGTCATGTCTGCTAGGTGATTCGGTGTCGTAAGCAGCATTTCTTTAGAGTTATGTTTTCTTGTGGGAGCATGAGTTACCCTACTTGTTAATTGTTTATTTTAAGTCCTAGTTTTGGACATTCATCTGATATTATTTTCAGCAGAGCTATACTTAAATGTCTGTTTAGAAGGTCAGTAGACATAAGCCTTCACTTTTCGCAGCGGTTTTTTTTTTTTTTTTTTCATGTGAAGGCACCTCACACAAGACCCTAACTTGCTCCACCAGAAGACCAACATTCCTCATTCAAGACGATTCGTGGACTATGAAAGGGCGAATCAGTCTCAGGGGGTTCTTTCTCATCCTGCAAACAGTCCATCCGTCCAACGGTGTACGCCCACTGTCATCAACTGTTGACGCGGTTGTTGTTGTTTTTTGTTGTTTCAATTTGATGTCAAAACCCAGCTGTGAGACTTGTTTCCCTATCGTTTGTGGGCACATTTTGCTACCTCACATTCTGAAGAGAACTTATACCGTCATATGCTTGTATTGGCTTACGGCTCTTAAAGAGAACTTATACCGTCATAAGCTTGTATTGGCTTACGGTTCTTAAAGAGAACTTATACCGTCATAAGCTTGTATTGGCTTACGGTTCTTAAATGGCAGCATCAATGCCAGGAAATCGCAGTGGTTTGTGTGGTGTCCTTTTACTTACCTATCTTGAACGGCTGGCTTCCAAGGGAAACTACCGCTCATTATCAAATTAATCAATTAACCTCCCTTTAACAAGCACACTCATGCGCTCTCTCTCTCTCTCTCTCTCTCTCTCTCTCTCTCTCTCCATGCGTATATGAGAGAGAGAGAGAGGGAGAGAGAGAGAGAGAGGGAGAGAGAGAGAGAGAGAGAGAGTGTGTGTGTGTGTCTACGTGCGTGCATGCGTGCGTGCGCGCGCGCGCTGTCAGACAAAACTGTTTGGAACCAATTAGGGTTCAGGGAGGGGAGGAAGGCGGGGAGAGGGTGTGGATAGGATGCACGAGTTATGAGTATGGGGTGTGAGGAGAGAGTGGGGGGTGGGGAGGGGGGGGGGGGGAGTCGTTTCCGCGCCTCCTTGGGAGTCTGCTAGTTAAAGGGAAAGCACCCCTGTTGTGTGTGTGTTTTTTTTTTAGCCCACCTGCTTTTTGCTCCCCTTTGTGCACTCTGTCGCTCTCTCTCTCTCTCTCTCTCTCTCTCTCTCTCTCTCTCTCTCTCTCTCTCACACACACACACACACACACACATAAATAATACCCGTGAACGCAAAGAAACCATGCACCGAAATATTAATTCAGGGATGAATCATGTAAAAACATAACAAGGGAAGCTAAAGAG
>CM065726.1:14777980-14795480 GCA_033310375.1 Conus canariensis
ACTTGTTCTCTTTCACAACAGAAAGGGTCCGGGCGTGGCTGTGTATACTTGCAATGAGCGGAATGGGAGTGACGGATCGGTTACACTATGACGTACGAACACTACTGATAAGTCACAGTAATAGCCTTGTCCACTTAGGTATACGTGTGCTGCGACAAGAAAAAACAATCGAACACTGTTGACCTCTCTCTCTCTCTCTCTCTCTCTCTCTCTCTCTCTCCTCTCTCTCTCTCTCTCCGTTCCTGAGCTAGAACTTCGGGGTTCACCATCGGTCAGATTTCACCATGTATGACCTTTTTTCGTCTCACCATGAAGGTAGCCCTTTGACGTGTTCCGGGATGATGTCTATGCAGAATACATGTATGTGTGCATCTGTTTTATTTTGCGTCATCTGACCGACACACAACGCCCTCCTTTTCTTCGAAAGATGGACTAGGATTCAACCTGCCTGTGAAATGTTTTATGCTCTATGCACGCGTAGAACGCCCGTTTAAAAGTACCGTTGGAGTTAGGGACTAGGACCCAAGAACCTGACTACATTATGTGGTCATGCAAGCCCGGACCTAGAAACAAGAGCCTCATGATCGACGGTTTTACTCGGATTTTCACATGTGGCTGTGCGGTCTAAGGGAAACAATCTTGGTATCTACAGAAAGCTGAGGGTTTCCCCTATTGGGTGGTACTCTCCCTTAGTGTTTATCGCGTTTAATTCTACTTTTCCGCTTATATTATGGGATAGCTGGAGATAACTCTAGAGATAACTCTTTGTCATGTTTTTATTTTGCATTTTTTCTTCAAATATTGACACCAGCACTCTGTTTGAAGTTTGGACCATGCACACAGCTGTGTGTATGTGAAAGATACATTATTTTTATGTGTTTACTACGCATTGTGTTTACTACAGTTATGATCATATTGATTTTCATCCAAACCTACGCGGAGAAAACGTTTTTGCCGACAGCTGTTTTCCTACATTTTTCAAACCAGTGGTGAGTGAAGTGTGTATTGAGCACAGGATTGTAGTATTTCTTTTTCTAAAAGAACATGATTTGAAGTTGTTGTATTCGGTTTGTATCTGTCTGTATATTTTTTTTTGTAAAAAAATACCCAAAATAGTGCGTCTCAGCGTGTCGCGGCTGTGGCAGAAACCAGAGTCTGCAAGGAGACCTGACTACATTATGTGGCCATGGAAGTCCGGAACTATAAACAAGACCTTCATGTCCTACACAGCATGACAACCAGGCCCATTGCTTTCTAAGCGTTCATCGCCGTATTTCGTTTCGCCAAGGGGAAAGCTTTTCTCGATTCGGTGTTCATCTTGACTCCTGCGGTCCTGGTGTGTGCTGGATATTTCCGCGTTTCTCTCATCAGTCCTTTGCTAATCAATCCTGTGCTGAGGTGGAGTACAAGATCTTTCACCAGCATGTTTCATCTTTAGGCATTTCGATAGGAAGAAAAATGATCATCCAAAAAAATCAGAAAGAATGACACTGCTTTTCATCCACTGGACCCTGTCGATAGATATTGGAACTTACCCCCCTCAGAGTGAAAATACAGTGTTGTGACCGCTCGGCCACTTCATCTAACCGTGAGGTGGGATTTTCACCTGTGACGGGTCACAGGCCGGCACTGACAGACAGATGAACGGCCATCGTCTTCTCTTATCGTCTCAGGGTCCTCTAATCGTTTCAGTCATCTGCAGCACACACACACACCCCACACAACACAACCACCACAACCCACACACACACCCACACACACACACACACACACACACACACACACACACACACACACACACACACACACACACACACACAAAAACGGGGAAAATGGGAAAGTCGAGACAGAAGAAACAGGAAATAAACCAAAAAAAAAACTCTTGCATGGTCAACGGAAAGAACTGGATGATTACACCTTTCGCCTGTTGTACATCAAGTTTTCATCAACTTTTAATCTTTCTCGCTGAGCCAATCACAGAGAGCCTTTTCAGGGCGGTCAAACTCACAAACGGAAAATGTCATGACACAAAACGAGTCAGACCATGGAAAAGAAACATATCTGAAAAAGACACAAACAAGGAAACCGGTAGTGACGTGGTGGCTAAACTAGCGACACTTTGTGGCAGACATAGCAGATATTGCCGTGAGAGCTAGGCATTGCCCAAAAGTTATCGCTCTCATTCAAAAACAAATCGGGAAAAAAAAATAACAAGAAACATTTGAATATGATAATAATGAGAGAGCTAGGCATACCCCTGATTTATCGCTCTCAGATATAAAAACAAATCGGGAAAAAAAATGAACGAGAAACACATGAATATGATAATCATGAGAGAGCAAGGCATTCCCCTGGATTTATCGTTCTCAGATTTAAAAACAAATCGGGGAAAAAAAAGAACAAGAAATATTTGAATATGATAATCACGAGAGAGCTAGGCATTCCCCCGGATTAATCACACTCAGATTTAAAAAGGCGGAAAAAAATTAACGAGAAACATTTGAATACCACAAAGATACGTTAAGGGAAAAAAAAGCAGTACAGGCCCACAGATACTGCAACATGGACAACTGAACAGTGTGTACAGTGGTCACCACCTGATGGCCAGACGACGGCAAAGAAGCTGGCACATCACAAACTGCCATCAGATAGAAAAAAAATGTATCAGAGCCTATAAGAAAAGAGAGAATTGTCCAGAGACAAAACAGCAACGGACGACAGGAAAGAAAGGCCAAACAATGCTGAAAAAGGCCGAGTTGTAAACAATGATAGAAAAGATGAAATGACCGGCACCTAACTTACAGAAGGCCGGGAGCTGGGTACTGAGGGACACCCGCCATCCCCAGGGGTGATCGGCTGACCATGACTGGACACAGAGAGTCGTGGCAGTACCCGACTGTCCACTCATCCACAGGGACACCAGTCTACTGTCATCTCTGCTGCTGTAAATTATCCACAAGGACACCAGTCTACCATCATCTCTACTGCTGTAAATTATACTCAAGGACACCAGTTTCCCGTCATCTCTACTATTGTAAACTATCCTCAAGGACACCAGTCTACCATCATCTCTACTGCTGTAAATTATACTCAAGGACAACAGTTTACCATCATCTCTACTGCAGCCAATTATCCTCAAGTACACCAGTTTACCATCATCTCTGGTACTGTAAATTATCGTCAAGGACAACGGTTTACCATCATCTCTACTGCAGCCAATTGTCCTCAAGGACACCCATTTACCATCATCTCTGGTACTGTAAATTATCCTCAAGGACGACAGTTTACCATCATCTCTACTGCAGCCAATTGTCCTCAAGGACACCAGTCTACCATCATCTCTACTGCAGTCAGTTATCCTTAAGGACACCAGTCTACTGTCATCTCTACTACGGTCAATTATCCTCAGGGACACCAGTCTACCATCATCTCTACTGCAGTCAATTATCCTCAAGGACACCAACCTACCATCATGTCTACTACAGTCAATTGTCCTCAAGGACACCAACCTACCATCACCACTACTATTGTAAATTATCCTCAAGGATACCAGTCTTACATCACCTCTCATACCATAAATGATCCACAAGGACACCTGTCTCCAATAATGCCTACAGTTGCCAAGCCATCTACAAAGACACCGCTCTCCAACAATCCCTTCGAAACGTGAAGGAAAATGAGATCTAGATCCAGACTAACTGGTCAGGAACACCCAGCCCTGAACGGCAGACTGACAGTCGACAACATCCAGGCACAGATCCTGATGATGAGGGGACTCACAGTCTGGTGTCCAAGGACACCCTCGTCGCTGCCTCGTGCTCCGAATTCGTCTTGGCCGGGAGGTCACCTCCGTACGGGGGCTTGACTTGCACCTCCTGGTCAGCGTAGTGAGGTTTTCGGTAGAGGAGGCGCGCCAGGAGGGCCAGGATGAACATCTCCCCCACCATCACCATGTGACGGACGCCTGGAGAGACGATGATGACAGTGACGTAAAGAACGACGGACACATTGTCATCCGTCAACAAGTACACTGACTCTTGTTTCTGAACAAGGCGACAGCATACCGCCATACCAGACAGCACGCCGCTACGCTACATTACACTATACTACATTGCACTACATTGCACACACTACATTACGATGCGCTAAACTACACTGTACTATATTACACTATACTATATTACACTACATTGCACACACCACATTACACCGCACTGCACCATACCGTACTACATTACACTGTACTACACTGCACTACATTGCACACACTATATTACACCGCACTACACCACACCGTACTACATTACACTGTACGACACTGCACTACATTGCACACACTATATTACACCGCACTACACCACACCGTACTACATTACACTGTACGACACTGCACTACATTGCACACACTATATTACACCGCACTACACCACACCGTACTACATTACACTGTACGACACTGCACTACATTGCACACACTATATTACACCGCACTACACCACACCGTACTACATTACACTGTACGACACTGCACTACATTGCACACACTATATTACACCGCACTACACCACACCGTACTACATTACACTGTACTACACTGCACTACATTGCACACACTATATTACACCGCACTACACCACACCGTACTACATTACACTGTACGACACTGCACTACATTGCACACACTATATTACACCGCACTACACCACACCGTACTACATTACACTGTACTACACTGCACTACATTGCACACACTATATTACACCGCACTACAATACACTGGACTGCACAACATTACATTACACAACACTACACTACATTATTATTTCACTACACTGCACTACACTACGCTTTGCTGTACTGCACTGCACTACACTACACTACACTACACTACACTACACTACGCTACACTACACTACACTACACTACACTACACTGCACTGTACTGCACTACACTGCACATACTACATAACACCTCACTACGCTACACTATACTGTACTACACTGCTCTACACTACACTGCGCATACTACATTACACCACAGTACACTGCACCATACTACACTACACTGCACTGCACTGCATATATACTGCACTACTCTACACTACAGTAAACCACATCAGCTCCACCATACAACATTGCACTCTACTGCGCTGACTGCAGCGCACTACACTTTCCCACACTGCACTGCACTGCACTGCACTACTCTCCACGAAAGTACACCACATCAGCTACACCACACAATATCGCACTTTACTGCGCTGACTGCAGCACACTACACTTTCCCACACTGCACTGACTGCAGCACACTACACTTTCCCACACTGCGCTTACTGCAGAAAACACTACACTTTCCCACACTGCACTGACTGCAGCACACTACACTTTCCCACACTGCACTCACTGACTGCAGCACACTACATTTTCCCACACTGCACTGACTGCAGCTCACTACACTTTCCCACACTGCGCTGACTGCAGCACACTACACTTTCTCACACTGCACTCACTGACTCCAGCACACTACACTTTCCCACACAGCGCCACAGCACACTACACTTTCCCACACTGCACTGCACTGCAGCACACTACACTTTCCCACACTGCACTGACTGCAGCACACTACACTTTCCCACACTGCACTGACTGCAGCACACTACACTTTCCCACACTGCACTGACTGCAGCACACTACATTTTCCCACACTGCACTCACTGACTGCAGCATACTACACTTTCCCACACTGCACTGACTGCAGCACACTACACTTTCCCACACTGCACTCACTGACTGCGGCACACTACATTTTCCCACACTGCACTAACTGCAGCGCACTACACTTTCCCACACTGCACTGACTGCAGCACACTACACTTTCCCACACTGAGCTGACTGCAGCACACTACACTTTACCACAATGCCCTGACTGCAGCACACTACACTTTCCCACACTGCACTGACTGCAGCACACTATACTTTCCCACACTGCACTGACTGCAGCACACTACACTTTCCCACACTGCACTGACTGCAGCACACTATACTTTCCCACACTGCACTGACTGCAGCACACTACACTTTCCCACAATGCACTGACTGCAGCATACTACACTTTCCCACACTGCACTGACTGCAGCACACTACACTTTCCCACACTGCACTGACTGCAGCACACTACACTTTCAAACAAAGCACTGACGTGACTGCAGCACACTACACTTTCCCACACTGCACTGACTGCAGCACACTACACTTTCCCACACTGCACTGACTGCAGCACACTACACTTTCCCACACTGCACTGACTGCAGCACACTACACTTTCCCACACTGCACTCACTGACTGCGGCACACTACATTTTCCCACACTGCACTAACTGCAGCGCACTACACTTTCCCACACTGCACTGACTGTAGCACACTACACTTTCCCACACTGCACTGACTGTAGCACACTACACTTTCCCACACTGCACTGACTGTAGCACACTACACTTTCCCACACTGCACTAACTGCAGCGCACTACACTTTCCCACACTGCACTGACTGTAGCACACTACACTTTCCCACACTGCACTGACTGTAGCACACTACACTTTCCCACACTGCACTAACTGCAGCGCACTACACTTTCCCACACTGCACTGACTGTAGCACACTACACTTTCCCACACTGCACTGACTGTAGCACACTACACTTTCCCACACTGCACTGACTGCAGCGCACTACACTTTCCCACACTGCACTGACTGTAGCACACTACACTTTCCCACACTGCACTGACTGCAGCACACTACACTTTCCCAAACTGCACTGCACTGCAGCACACTACACTTTCCCACACTGCACTGACTGCAGCACACTACACTTTCCCACACTGCACTCACTGACTGCGGCACACTACATTTTCCCACACTGCACTAACTGCAGCGCACTACACTTTCCCACACTGCACTGACTGTAGCACACTACACTTTCCCACACTGCACTGACTGCAGCACACTACACTTTCCCAAACTGCACTGCACTGCAGCACACTACACTTTCCCAAACTGCACTGACTGCAGCACACTACACTTTCCCACACTGCACTGACTGCAGCACACTACACTTTCCCAAAATGCGCTGACTGCAGCACACTACACTTTCCCACACCGCACTACACTATGTTACACTGCACTACACTTCATTTCACATCATTACGGTGCTCTACTCTGCATTACACTCGTGATGCTCTACTCTGCACTACATTTCATTACACCACTCCACAGTATACTATACTCCACTGCAATGCTTTGCGTTACACCACCATGCATTGCAATATTTGCATTGCACTACACCCCCACTACACCAAGTTGCACACACTGCTTTGCACATGCACTATACTGTCTTACAACGCACTACACAACCCTACACTGCCCATCCACATGCACTATACTGTCTTATAACGCACTATACAACCCTGCACTGCACATCTACATGCACTATACTGTCTTATAACGCACTATACAATCCTACACTGCCCATCCACATGCACTATACTGTCTTATAACGCACTATACAACCCCACACTGCACATCTACATGCACTATACTGTCTTACAACGCACTACACAACCCTACACGGCACATGCACATGCACTATACTGTCTTACAACGCACTACACAACCCTACACGGCACATGCACATGCACTATACTGTCTTACAACGCACTACACAACCCTACACGGCACATCCACATGCACTGTACTGTCTTACAACGCCCTACACAACCCTACACGGCACATCCACAAGCACTATACTGTCTTACAACGTACTACACAACCCTACACGGCACATCCACATGCACTATACTGTCTTACAACGCACTACACAACCCTACACGGCACATCCACATGCACGAGCCTCACCAAGCACAAAACTAAACTACACTTCCCTACACTTCATTACACTACACTACAATACGCTGCCCTACACCACAGCATAGTATACAGCGTCACACCACACTATCGAACTCTGCACTACCAAACACTACACTAATTATATATGACACGACACAATGTGACTCAACTCGACTCTATACCAAACCACTTGACACAACTCTACAATTCACCACACCACACCACACCACACCACACCACACCACACCACACCACACCATACCGCACTACACTACACTACACTACACTACACTACACTACACTACACTATGCAATCACATATAATATACAATCCTGCTTCAAATTCACTCTTCAACCGAAGGTGTCACTATGTGCGGACTACGCACCCGTGTTTAACCATGACAGCAAAGTCTACAGCGGTCACAGCTGTTTAATTAGGTACATGAATGGCCCCCCCACCCCCAAACCTCTTCCCTCTCCGCAACATGAACACACGCACAAGTATCCATTGCTTGCGTACAGCAAGCTGCAAGTCAGATAGTTTTCTTTTTTTCTTTCTTTCTTTCTGCGTACGCAGGCTGATACTCCTGCGGACACTGCCTGTACAGTGGAGTTTTGTGTGTATGACCATTTTTTATCCCGCCATTAAGGCAGCCATACTCCATCTTCGGGGAAGGTGCATGCTATGTGTAACGTGTCATCCATACCAACGGCCAAACTGGCCTTCTCTTCCGAAAGTTGGTGATGGGATTTGACGTGTGTGCAAGATGTTGTGCGTGCGTTCACACACGGAACCTCGGTTTATAGTCTCATTCGAAGGACTGTATGGGGAATGGAGTCAGAACCAATGTTAACTCTGAGGGAAAAATCCCCCTGTACCGAAATTCGAACCCGCAACCCCAGGATCACGAGTCCGGCGCTCTACCAACTGTGCTATTCCGGCCCCCTAGATAGTTTCACTGTCTGTGATGCCAGCTGGTACATCTGTTCTGCTGTTTGCATGACACACCTGTGTCTGCCGTGTTTAACCCCTACCTTTCATCCTGTTCCATCGTTGGAAAACAAACAAATAAAAGTCATGGCATCAAATAAAACTCCATTAGAGATATCATGTACAAATGATTTATGAAGTGACCTCAGTCTGTCTTTGTTATACACCCAACAAAGACAGACCGACATCGTTTCACAAATGCACACACTCACTCACTCACTCACTCACTCACTCACACACGCACGCACGCACGCACGCACGCACGCACGCACGCACGCACGCACGCACGCACACACACACACACACAACAAAGAAATCAGAACACGACATAACACATTACAGCATAACGAAACGCCATACCAACCGACGTAATCCACAGCACAACAGACCACACCCTCCTACACCCCGATGTCCCTGTCCCTGACCTTCTGCCCGCACGGCGGACGACAGCTGACCAGTGCAGGGGGGCACATTGCTCTTGGACATGATGAGGAAGGCCAGGCCTTGAACATTGTGCAGGAGCATGACCACCTGCATCACCGAACAGCACGGCACGGTACAGCACAGTACAATATAGTACAGTACAACACAGTACAGTACAATACAGTACCATATGGCACAGTACAGTACAGCACAGTACAATACAGTACAGTACAATGCAGTACAGTACAACACAGTACAACACAGTACCATACGGCACAGTACAATACAGTACAGCACAGTACAGTACAACGCAGTACAGTACAATACGGCACAGTACAATACAGTACAGTACAATACAGTACAGTACAATACAGAACCATACGGCACAGTGCAATACAGGACAAGACAGTACAATGCAGTACAGTACAACACAGTACCATACGGCACAGTACAATGCAGTACAGTACAATACAGTACAGTACAACACAGTACCATACGGCACAGTACACTACAGTACAGTACAATACAGTACAGTACAATACAGGACAATACAGTACAATGCAGCATAGTACAATACAGTACTGTAAAATACAGTGCAGTACAATACAGGACAAGACAGTACAATACAGAACAGTACAGTACAACACAGTACAGTACAATACAGACCTGTACAGCACTGTACAACACAGTATAGTACAATGCAGCACAGTACAATACAGTACAGTACAATACAGGACAACACAGTAGAATATAGAACAGTACAGCACAATACAGCATAGTGCAATACAGTACTGTACATACAGTACAAAACAGGACAACTCAGTACAATACAGCACTGTACCATACAGTACAGTATAATATAGGACACCACAGTACAATTCAGTTCTGTACAATACAGTACAGTACAATACAGGACAATACAGTACAATACAAGACAGTACAGAGCAGTATAATACAGTACAGTACAATACAGTACAGAGCAGTACAATACAGTACAGTACAGTACAAGACAGTACAGCACAATACAGGACAACAGTACAATACAGAACAGTACAGTACAACATGGTATAATACATAACAATACAGTATAATACAAACACAGTACAATACAGTATGATACACCAACACAACACAGTACAATACAGAACAGTTCAGTAAAATACAATACAACACAGTACAATGCAATACAATTTTAAAAAATAATACAATACAACAGTATAATACAGACCAGTACAGTACAAAGTGTGCAGGGGTATGATCACCTGTATCACCGCAAAACACTTCACAGTACGGCGCATTACAGCACAACACAGTACAAGGCAGTACAATACAGGATAACACCATGCAATACAGCACAGTATACTACAATCCTGTACAACACAGTACAACACCAGTACAATGCAGTACAACACCGAACAACACAGTTCAACACAGTTCTGTCCAATACAGTACAACACCGGACAACACAGTACAACACAGTTCCGTACAATACAGTACAACACCGAACAACACAGCACAACACAGTTCCGTACAATACAGTACAACACCGGACAACTCAGTACAACACAGTTCCGTACAATACAGTACAATACAGTACAACACCGAACAACACAGTTCCGTAAATACAGTACAATACAGTACAACACCGAACAACACAGTACAACACAGTTCCGTACAATACAGTAAATACAGTACAACACCGAACAACACAGTACAACACAGTTCCGTACAATACAGTACAATACAGTAAACACTGAACAACACAGTACAACACAGTTCTGTACAATACAGTACAACACCGGACAACTCAGTACAACACAGTTCCGTACAATACAGTACAACACCGAACAACACAGTACAACACATTTCTGTACAATACACTACAACACCGGACAACTCAGTACAATGCAGTTCTGTACAATACAGTACAATACAGTACAACACCGAACAACACAGTACAATACAGTTCTGTACAATACAGTACAACACCGGACAACTCAGTACAATGCAGTTCCGTACAATACAGTAGAACACCGAACAACACAGTTCGTACAATACAGTACAATACAGTACAACACCGAATAACACAGTACAACACAGTTCTGTACAATACAGTAAACACCGGACAACTCAGTACAATGAAGTTCTATACAAAACCGTACAATACAGTACAGTTCATTGTAATGCAAAACCATGCCATAACGTATTATACAGTAAAGCACAGTAGAATACAACACCATACAATTTGATACAGTACATTATATATAACACAGTAAAGCACAATATACATTATGATCAAATAAAGCGTAATAGAATAGAGTATAGCGCAATGCAACACAAGACCGCAGGTGTAATACGGTAGCTCTGAATAATACAGAACACAACACAGCACAATCCTTTACACTCAATTCAATACAGTGCAATACAATACTGCCCAATAATACAAAGCACAATACCAGTCACAATAAAGTGCGGTTATTAAACAAACTCATATATGCATTAAACTCAATTTTCTATTCTTTCAGTATTTTTCGTTTGGTTTTTGTTGTCTACGAAAGAAAAAGGACAGTTTGTTTATTAAGTCTGATCAAACCTTCTACATTATTTAAAAAAAAAAATTGTTCACCTGGCTAGTTCTTTACTTTTTTTCTTTTTGTTTCTTTAATTTTGAACTCAAACCACCTCAGCTCAACTTATTTGAAATAAAACCACCACCACCAACTCAGCTGAAAAACGCTCCACCCAGCTCACCTGATAAAGAACTATCCAACTATAGCTGATATCGAATCACAAAATTTGTGAGAGATAAGACCACCCATACACCCGATGTAGAACCACCACAGCTCACCTGATGTAGGACCACCCAGCTCATCTGACCTAGGATCATCAGGATTATCCAACCAACTCACCTGATAACTCCCCTCACGAAGAACAAGCAAACTAACCACAGATAGGACAACCCAGCTCACCTGAAATAGGATCTTCCAACTCACCTGATATAGAACCAAACAACTCACCTCGCGTAGAACTACCCGACGCACCTGATATAGGGCCATCCCAACTTATCTGATATAGGATCAGCCTAACTTACTCGATACAAGATCGCCTCACATAGGACGACCCAATCACCCGATAAAGGACCAAGCGAAGAACCGAGACTGTACCACCCAATTAACCTGACGTAGGACCATTCAACTCATCTGACGAAGGATCAGCCATGCTCATCTCAAAAAGATCACCCAACACACTTCAAATAGGACCATCCCAACTCAATGAACCCAATAAAGGACCACCCATCTCATCTGCCACAGAACTCCCCGAATCACCTGATATCGGATTACACAACTCTCCAGATACAGGACAACCTTAACTTGCCTGAGAAAGGACCATACCAATTCACCTTCCAATGCACCTGACGTAGTACCACCCAACTTACCTGATGTGGGACCACCTAATCCATCTGATATAGGACTACCAAACTCAAATGGCGTAAAGGACCATCTCATTTCTCTGATATAAATCGCCTCACCTGATAAAGGTACACATCAGTTCGCCTTTATGATCACACCCAATGAAGGACCATTTAAGCTTTCCCTAATCATCACCTCACCCAATAAACTCACCTTTATAATCACCTTCTAGTAAACAACCACCTCAGCTCATCTTTATAATCATGATCGACTCACTCAATAAACAATCACTTTAGCTCACCTTTATAATCCCTCACCCAAGAAACAATTACTTTAGCTCACCTTCATAATCACTTCATCCAGTAAACAACCACTTTAGCTCATCTTTATAATCATCTCACCCAATTAATGACTATTTCAGATCACCTTTATAATCACCTCACCCCCCAAAAAAGCCACTTTAGCTCAGCTCTATAATCACCACACACACAATAAATGACCACTTCAGATCACCTTCATAATCACCTCACCCAATAAATAACCACCACAGCTCCCCAGTAAACAACCACTAAGTTCACTTCACCCGATATACAACCACTTCAGCTCACCTTTTTAATCACCTCACCCACTAAACAACCATTTCATCTCACCCTTACGGTAACCTTAGCAATAAACAACAAATTTAAGTCATTTTTCTAATCAATTTACTGACTAAAAATCACTTCAGCTCACCGTTATAATCAACTCACCGAATAAAAAATATAAAAAAAACTTCATAACCACCTCATAACCACCTCACCAATAAACAACAATTCTGTTCACCTTATTAATCACTTCACACAATCAAAAAATACTTCAATTCACCTTTATAATCACATCACGCAATATAAACCCCTATAGCTTATCTTAATAATCACTTCATCCAAAAAACGACCGCTTCACGTCGCCATTATAACCTCAGCCAATAAAGGACTAACTTACCTTTACCTTTAAAATCGCCTCATCCAATAAACAACCACTTCAGCTCACCTTAAAAATCACCTCATCCAATACACAACCACTTCAGTCACCTTTGTAATCACCTTATCCAATAGACAACCACTTCAGTCACGTTTACAATTAACTCATCTATTAAAGGATCACTTCAACGCATCTCTATAATCACTTCAGCCAAAAACCGACCACCAAAATTCACCTGACCTGGGACCATCCTCACTTACCTGATGTAACTCACCTCACCAAATCAACTCACCTAATGCACCTGACCTAACCCAATTCAGAATCACCTCCACTCACCAACCATAATTCACCTCACTCAACAAAAGGCCACCTCAGCCTACCCGATGTCACTCAACTCACCTAATACAGGTCCAACTCCATTCACCTTATATAACTCACCTCGATTATTGAAATCACCCATTTAATTCATGAACTTGCACTGCGAGGCATAGAGATCACTTTCTTTTGGATGCCATCACATTGTTCAATTTATTTTAATGATAAGTTGACAGAGCGGCTAAAAGGGGAGCAAACGAGCCAACGTCAGAAAACATACTTGTTCCATTATCGTTAAAAGAATATTATAAGGTATTAGACACGTATGTTTGGAAGCAATTTGATAGCATCGAAGCAAAGACTCGTTGTCGCTATATGAACTTTAAAATCTGTGAGATAAAAACTCCTTCTCGTGTTAAAAAAAATGATATGCCTCATGTATCGGTGGAAAACTAACACCTTTATCACTAAGTATACCAAAAACATTGATTGCATCTGTGGACAAAAAATTAGTAATGATCATATTTGATTTTGCGATGATTTAAGGCGTTTTATCACTATACTTTCTCAACATACTGTCAATGAAATTTTTGTTTCACCGACGTTAACATACAACTTTTTCGATCAGTTAGCTAACAGTCCTATTGGTAGCTATTTGTAGTTTAGTTATTTTACCTTTAATTTGTAATGTATTCCGATATTTAAGCATTTATTACTGTTTATTGTTATTACTTTTTTGTTGTTGTTGTTGTCTAAAATCACCAAGGTGAATAGATATTAAATCAAAAACACACTTCACGCGGTAAAAGGGGCAGTTCAACTCACTGTATAACGAAGAACTTGGGTTTGAGGCAGACTCACCTGCATGACGAAGAACTTGGGCTTGAGGCTGTGGCTCTTCAGGAAACCCTGGCAGCTCCAGAACAGGATCATGAGACCGTAAATGGCCATGCCGGTGGACAGGATGTTGATCACCGACAGGTAGATGCTGGGTTTGTCGGCGGCTATCTGGCATGAAAGAAAGCCGAACAATCTTCATTCCAGACGACAGGTAGATGCTGGTTTTGTCGGCGGCTATCTGGCATGAAAGAAAGCCGAACAATCTTCATTCCAGACGACAGGCAGATGCTGGGTTTGTCGGCGGCTATCTGGCATGAAAGAAAGCCGAACAATCTTCATTCCAGACGCCTCCATCCAAACTGGACGGGAGTGACTTCAGAGGAATGACATCTTTATTACAAATATTTGAAATCTGACGTAATAACTAGAAATACAGAATGCATGTTATAAAAAGAGGGGGGAAAGGGTAAACTGGAGTGTAAATCACCAGCTTGGTCAATAGTCATCACTGTTCCTGTCTCTAAAAGCGATTTCTTTGTTTTATTATTCGGTGGTACTCCATTTAAACTTTCATCATTGATTTACCGGAAATCACATTGCTATCTGAACTGATTATTCCCTGTCCAAATTTTAGTGCGGCATATCTCTTTTCTTTTTTTGCATGTAAATATAAAACAAATCTTTTCACACTCTTTTCAGATCCATCGAACGAAGAGTCCTATGTAAGGTCCTCTGTGAACAGTTCAAACCAATCACAGAGTTAAATTTATAGGAGGTGTGTTTTAAAGACTTCTTTTTCTTTATTGCCACCGCAACAACAAGCCTAAGAAGTGTTGGGGCAGTGCGGTCACCGGTGTTACATCCAGGACCACAACCTGGGTTTTGACGTTGGCTTTCCCCTGATCCTGTCTGGAAACATCGCTTTCCTAAAGTCGAAGCATGTATTGAATCACTCTTGCAATCTTCCTGATGAGCTGGTTTTTGCTATATAACGATTTTATCAACTTTTCTCACCGTCATCCAGATCCTTACCTCGTGTTCCCATCATCACATGCACAAGAACAAACTCCCTGAAAATGATATATCTACGTGCTGTCGTGTGCTCCCCCTCCCCCCCCCAAAAAAAAAAAAAAAAAAAAATTACATTTACTTCCCTTTTGCAGCGCTTGTATCACTAGCAGAGACAACAGTAACACAAATACGAAAGGTGGTAGCGATTTCACTTACGCTGCCATGATAAAATTGGCGATGGTTTGGTGAGAGGTTACAGAACATTTCTAGGTTACTGAGCCAATCTTAAAAAAAAGATAACATTCTAGAGAGACATGACATGTACACTTTGAAAATCGTCTGAAGTCGGATCATTCTAAAGCGTAACGCTCTTTATGATTAGGCACAGTTAACTGGGATACAGGATTGGATTAGGATACTTTTACAGGACGTGGCACGAATGCAAATCAATTGAAACGAAAAACTTTTGAGATGATCCTAAAGATTCAAGACATCAGACCAAAATGGCTAGTAATCAAGACTGGTCCACAGAATGCTACCTCTACATTCTATAGTGTTCACATGCATGGGTGCGAGACCTTGATCCTACCTCTAAATTCTATAGTGTTCACATGCATGGGAGTGACACCTGGTCAGACAGGATGCTACCTCTAAATTGTATTGTGTTCACATGCATGGGTGTGAAACCTGGATCCTACCTCTAAATTCTATAGTGTTCACATGCATGGGCGTGACACCTGGTCAGACAGGATCCTACATCTAAATTCTATAGTGTTCAGACAGTTTTATTCTAGCAGGGTGTGGACAGCATAAAGCTCTAGCGGACTGCATACAGCACAATGTTTTGGACAGCTCCAGCAGGACATGAACGTCAGGTGGTGCGTGCCAGCTTCTTTCTCTTTAAAAGAAAACACGATAGCTTGCTGCTTGGTACTGATACTTTTTTTTTTAGATCTGAACGAATGTCAGACTTGATTCTTCTGAGATCAAAATTCTTTGCTTATAAACATAGATAAGACAGGCCATGGGCAGAACAGTGAGAAAAGAGGGGAAACAATAAAGGGGCAAGAAATAAAAGTGGCCTGCATTCTCTCTCTCTCTCTCTCTCTCTCTCTCTCTCTCTCTCTCTCTCTCTCTCTCTCTTCTTCTTCTTCTTCTTCTTCTTCTTCTCCTTCTTCTTCTCTTTGAGAGAGAGAGAGAGAGAGAGAGAGAGAGAGAGAGAGAGAGAGAGATTTTAAGCATGAAATCGTTAGATTGATGTTATTTTGTAATTCGATGTTACCTTACTTTTTTAAATTGTAGTTGTTGTTGGGCAGAATTGTAAAAAGGCCTTCAATGAGCCTAATTCTCAACCCATTAAAGATTCATTCATTCATTCATTCTTCTTCTTCTATAGAGCGACCACAATCAACATTCTGATTCTTATGTCGCTATATTGAAAAGGGGGCCCACCAGCCAGCGTTCAGTGTTTCCAACAACAACAAAAAAGAAAAGAAAATTCCCATTAGCATTGCCAGTCTTGCTGCCACCAAGACACATCATCCAATCCTCAATGGGATCTCCTCTCACGAGATCTCTCCCCAAACATAGCCAGTCTTGCTGCCACCAAGACACCCACTCGGACTTTTGCCTTTGGAAGTCCCCCCTCAC
>CM065726.1:14800480-14802980 GCA_033310375.1 Conus canariensis
TCTCTAAACACACACACACACACACACACACACACACACACACACGCGCGCGCGCGCGCGGCGCGCGCGCGCACGAGCATTTACATCAACATGCCAAATACCATCCCTCGCGCGCCTGTCGCACGCGAATTCGTGTCAACAAGCCCTTCCTGCACGGATCGTACACAAGCACAAAGGCAGACGCGAGACAGACAGACAGACAGACAGACAGACCGAGAGACACCCGCTGCTGACGAACACACCCTCACAGAAGCGGCCTCTGAAACTTACTAGAAAAGTAGACTTCAGACCTGGGCAGGTTACTGCTGCAGTTCACATCAGAGTCTGCCATGCCTGAAAAGACGTGGAGAGAAAAAAAAAAAAAAAAAAAGAAAGAAAGTAAAAGAACAAAGTGTTGAACACCTTAGCTCGAATGACTCAAAATCTAACAAGAAAAGAAATGTCAAGAAACGACAGGAAAGGATAGGAAGAGTCATGACGTGACAGGAAAGGACCGAACAGTCTGAGAAATGACGTAACCGGAAAAGAGACCAGAACAAGACATGACAGGAAAGGACAAATTAGAACCAGACTTTACGTGACAGGTCAGATCAGAACATGACATGACAAGAAACGACAGAACAGATTATGGCATGACATGACAAGAAAGGCTAAGAAATCACTTGGGGGGAAAGAACATAATTATGAACAGCATCTCAGAAAAGGAAACAAGAGAACATGACAGGAAAGGAAAGGACAGAAATGTGTATGGCGTCGTAGGACAGGACAAGACATCACAGGAAAGGAAAAGACAGAAATACATTGCATCACAGGAAAGGAAAAGACCGAAATACATAGCATCACAGGAAAGGAAAAAACAGAAATACATGGCATCGCAGGAAAGGAAAAGACAGAAATACATGGCATCGCAGGAAAGGAAAAGACAGAAATACATGGCATCGCAGGAAAGGAAAAGACAGAAATACATGGCATCACAGGAAAGGAAAAGACAGAAATACATGGCGTCACAGGAAGCGAAAAGACCGAAATACATGGCGTCACAGGAAAGGAAAAGACAGAAATACATGGCATCACAGGAAAGGAAAAGACAGAAAGACATGGCATCACAGGAAAGGAAAAGACAGAAATACATGGCATCACAGGAGAGGAAAGAAAAGGAAAACAAGTCAGAAATGAGAAGGTCAAAAGTATGAATAGCATCACAGCAGAGGACAGAACAGGACAAGACATGTCAAGACATGACAAAAGGAAAGAAAACGAAAGGACGGGAAGCAGACGGAAAGAACAGAACAGGAGAGTAGGAAAGGAAAAGAAAGGACTGTAGCAGTAGCAGCAGCAGTAGCAGTGATGATAACAGCAGCAGCAGTAGTAGTAACTAGCAATAGTAACAGCAGCAACAACAGTGATGATAACAGCAGCAGCAGTAGTAGTAACTAGCAATAGTAACAGCAGCAACAGCAGTGATGATAACAGCAGCAGCAGTAGTGGTAACTAGCAATAGTAACAGCAGCAACAACAGTGATGATAACAGCAGCAGCAGTAGTAGTAACTAGCAATAGTAACAGCAGCAACAGCAGTGATGATAACAGCAGCAGCAGTAGTGGTAACTAGCAATAGTAACAGCAGCAACAGCAGTGATGATAACAGCAGCAGCAGTAGTGGTAACTAGCAATAGTAACAGCAGCAACAGCAGTGATGATAACAGCGGCAGCAGTAGTAGTAACTAGCAATAGTAACAGCAGCAACAGCAGCAGCAGTGACAGTATTATAGCAGTACTTATTCTTGCTAATGGTGGCGTGGTAAAAGTACATCGAAAAGATAAAACGACGGTCTACCTGGCCTGGTTAATTAACTGTTGGATTCATTGTTCATTTCTTCACCATTCGGCAACCTGAAGCTCGTCAACTCAAAGGCATGTTGACTGTCATCCAGTCGATTGATTACTAGAATACGAGTACACCGAAAACCTGATAACAATGTCAACTAACTCAGGCCGATAATCAAGCCATTGTCAAGACAGTGTCTATTATTCATTTGAAAAGAGAATGTTTCGTATGTAAAAAAAAAAAAAAAGAAGAAGAAAAAGAAAAAAAGAAAAAAAAAAGAAAGAAAAGAAAATGGGGGAAGGGGTGTGGGGTAAAAAAAAAAAGTCTTAAACTACAAGGTCAGATAAGTCGTTTTACCTCGTAAGATACTGGACTATAATTACTGCAAGCTTTATCTGACGGTAACATTGTGATGATTATGACGCCATGCCGTCTGTCCCACATGATTAGAATGGATGGCTCAGTTCCTATCCAGGTCAGCATGGATCAGACCCTGACGTGGGACAGTAGGTACAGAAACCAACGTGGGACACAAAACAGCGCTGTTGGCAGGAATCGTTCACTGGTGTCTGATATAAGCAGGAATCGTTTACTGGTGTCTGATATAAAGCAGCAATCGTTCACTGGTGTCTGATATAAAGCAGAAATCGTTTACTGGTGTCTGATATAAAGC
>CM065726.1:14807980-14900480 GCA_033310375.1 Conus canariensis
CGAGACATCAGATCGCCCCACGAGAGAACAAACGAATGCTACTTACGAGACATCAGACCGCCCAGCAACGAATGCTACTTACGAGACATCAGATCGCCCAGCAACGAATGCTACTTACGAGACATCAGACCGCCCAGCAACGAATGCTACTTACGAGACATCAGATCGCCCAGCAACGAATGCTACTTACGAGACATCAGACCGCCCAGCAACGAATGCTACTTACGAGACATCAGATCGCCCAGCAACGAATGCTACTTACGAGACATCAGATCGCCCAGCAACGAATGCTACTTACGAGACATCAGATCGCCCAGCAACGAATGCTACTTACGAGACATCAGATCGCCCAGCAACGAATGCTACTTACGAGACATCAGATCGCCCAGCAACGAATGCTACTTACGAGACATCAGATCGCCCAGCAACGAATGCTACTTACGAGACATCAGATCGCCCAGCAACGAATGCTACTTACGAGACATCAGATCGCCCAGCAACGAATGCTACTTACGAGACATCAGATCGCCCAGCAACGAATGCTACTTACGAGACATCAGATCGCCCAGCAACGAATGCTACTTACGAGACATCAGATCGCCCAGCAACGAATGCTACTTACGAGACATCAGACCGCCCAGCAACGAATGCTACTTACGAGACATCAGATCGCCCAGCAACGAATGCTACTTACGAGACATCAGACCGCCCAGCAACGAATGCTACTTACGAGACATCAGATCGCCCAGCAACGAATGCTACTTACGAGACATCAGATCGCCCAGCAACGAATGCTACTTACGAGACATCAGATCGCCCAGCAACGAATGCTACTTACGAGACATCAGACCGCCCAGCAACGAATGCTACTTACGAGACATCAGATCGCCCAGCAACGAATGCTACTTACGAGACATCAGACCGCCCAGCAACGAATGCTACTTACGAGACATCAGATCGCCCAGCAACGAATGCTACTTACGAGACATCAGATCGCCCAGCAGAAATGCAATACGGAGCACACAGAATAAATGTGGTAACATCCCGAGAAAAAGATGTTCCAAGCCTGCTCATACATCCTGTACCTGACACATATAGGCCTACACAACAACAACTGGAGAAATGAACAACGACGAATTAACATTCATTCCAGACTGACATAACTTTTTTTTTTATCTTGAATCTATGGCAAACAAACACCCAGACAACAGAAACAAATCTAAGTAGCCTCCATATGATTTGTCGCCTAAAAGGAAATCTTAATTGAGGCGGGGAACAGTAAATCGTACGTAAGGAATAAGTAGGGTGACTCTTGCTCCCATGATGTGTGTGTGTGTGTGTGTGTGTGTGTGTGTGTGTGTGTGTGTGTGTGTGTGTGTGTGTGTTTAATTTGATCAACTGAATTGTCTTCTTAACTGTCTTGAGAAAGGCATTGAGATGAATAACTTTGATAATCTCTATCAGGAGAAAGGTATTGAGATGAATAACTTTGATAATGTCAATACTGTCTTACATGGTTCAAAACTATGTTGCTAAATTGACATGGTTATTTCGCAGTCACAGGTTACAAAATTTATATAAATATCACTATATACCACTATAGTACCACTAGGGTATTATACTTGTGTAACTATATGCATATAACACAGATGTGGATTTGAAAGTACTAACATGGATGATAAGTTGAATGTGGAGATTGGGTGTTTTTTCTTAATGTCTAATATCATCTGGCGATGAAAAGACATTAAATAGACCACTGAACTGAACTTCATTGTTTTGACACTCACTGACAATCAGTGGATGGCAGCCAGGTGACCACAGTCCTGTCAGCTGTACAGTGCAGCACGAGGCGAAAGCCAGTGTAGAAAATGGCATGTTGGTGCCCAGTTCCACTCTTCGGTTCTTCCCTGTGGCCACGGTCTGTGCGCAGTTAGTCATGTTCATGGACCAAAACTGGCTGCTTTTCCACTGTGTTTCTTGTGACAGAAACTGGGGGCGCAACGACTTCTCCATCAACAGACGAACGAGGGTACTTTATGGAAGATAGATCTAGTTGCAAAGTGAGACGACGGCAGGCGGAAATCTAAACAAATCTTAAATAAATGTTAGCGAACCGCCAATGAAAACGTGGACAAACAAATCACAAGACAAAACACGACGCGTTTCGACCTCTTAGGTCTTCTTCAGGCAAGATAAAAAATAAAATAAAAAAAAAACAATTAGCACAACGAAAATAAACGAGGCGCCTATCTTGCGCTGAAGTGATTGAAGATAAGTGACTGCTCGTTCATTTTCGTTGTCCTAATTGTTTTCTGTCTCGCCTGAAGAAGACCTAAGAGGTCAAAACGCTTCGTGTTTTTGTCTTGTGATTCGTGTGTCCACGTTTTTTGTTTGTTTGTTTGTTTGTTGTTTTATTTTTTGTTTGTTTGTTCTTTGGTGGGTTTTTTTTTTCTTTGGCGGTTCGCTAACATATATTTAAGATTAGTTAAGGAAGGTTTTTTTTTTTTTTTTTTAAATCAGAAAAATACTGCGGGAAGGCGGGAGGAGGAAGGGGTGAGGGTGGGGTGGGGTGGGAGTGTCACATGTACACATGTGAGGAAAGACGATAAGTTTTGGACTTACTTGATCTTGGTTCAAAAGGAAGCCCACGAAGCCGCTGAGAGAGCGATTCACACTGCTGAGACAGACGTCATGGCAAGCCGAGCTTTTGTGGCGAAGGACCTTGGAACTCGCTGGACATGTGTGAGGATGGGCACACCTGGTCTTCTGTCCAAGTCTTCTTCCGTTCTGTCGTTCACTGTGATCATGAGGTTGGGAACGTGCTCCGTTCTGTCATTCACTGTGATCATGAGGTTGGGAACGTGCTCCGTTCTGTCGTTCACTGTGATCATCAAGTTGGGAACGTGCTCCGTTCTGTCGTTCACTGTGATCATCAAGTTGGGAACGTGCTCCGTTCTGTCGTTCACTGTGATCATCAAGTTGGGAACGTGCTCCGTTCTGTCGTTCACTGTGATCATCAAGTTGGGAACGTGCTCCGTTCTGTCGTTCACTGTGATCATCAAGTTGGGAACGTGCCACACAACACTCCCACATCGCAAGACCTTGGTCTACACCCCCTCCACATGATAAGGCCCTCATCACCAACATTACTCCAGCCAGAGACGTCAGGCTTGCTGTCCTACACAATCTTTCTTCAAGGTTATACTTCAACACTAACGATTGAACAAACGATCGAAGCAACTGAACATATGGATTCACACTATATAATTACTGAAATTTTCCAACAAAATGGAAAAACATACGCAACGCAATAAACTAATGAAGCATACCATGATAATATCTAACCCTTTTTCTTCTTTTGGCTTGATCTCGTAGTAGTAGTAGTAGTAGTAGTAGTAGTAGTAGTAGTAGTAGTAGTAGTAGTAGTGTTGATATTGTTGTTATTGTTTGTTACGGATGATGTGGTTCTGTGTGTATTACTGTCTGACTCTCACTTTCAAAAGTTTGGATGCGTCTAACGATTATTCCACACAAACACACACACACACACACACACACACACACACACACACACACACACACACACACACACACACACACCACACCACACCACACCACACCACACGAACATGGACAGCCAGGCAACACACAAATTAATTTCTTTCTTTTATATGCTGCCTGAACCATCAAAACACCACCAACAGATATTACCATAACATAAAGTAACAGGCACAAAAATCAATACACGCCACCACCAGTAAGGGCGTGCGACAACACAGGGAGCTTCAACCGTCGCTCTCAAGACTGACACATTACATTTTTCTTTTTCTCTGGCGCAGACCTCGCTGGCACCATCAGTAGTGTCCCAACAGACACAGTCCACACAGCTGGCTGCAACGAGCCCAAGTCACAGTCTTCACACGGCAAGCAGAACCGCTCACGAGTACAGTTCGAAGTGGAGTCCACAGGCTACACCCACACAGCAGAAAAACACGTCGAACTACCGACCTGGTGGTCAGCCTCTCCACGTCGTCTGGACGGAGAATCCTCAGGCCCTTTTCTACACAATTCTACTTCTGACTTGGCGGTCAGCCTTTCCACGTCGTCCTTACGGAGACAGCGGCTGGGGCACGGGCTGTGCCCCTACACCCGGTGGTAATCGGTTCCAGGCCGGACTCAGGGGCCTCACTGACACCTGGGGAACTAATTACCACAAAAACTAAGTTGCCAGTCTCTCTATGCCATCGTGGGGATGTTTCCAGGCCGGCAAATCTGCAGAGACTGAAAGGAAATCCTCGCTCACCGGACTGACAACAAAACGCGGGTGAGTAGCTGTCAGATAAACAGGTCAACAGGTGAACAGGCAAACTGATGTCATTTCAGAATTGTCTCCACAATTAGGACCGGACAAAAATGGTCCGTCACATTGTTGTTGTTGTTGTTCTTCTTCTTCTTCTAATCATTATTATTATTGTTGTCGTTGTTTTTTGTTGTTATTGTTGTTTGTGCTGTTGTTGTTGTTACTGTCATTATCTTGTTTTTCTTGTTCTTTTCCCTCTTCGCGTCAGCTGGGAGTAGTGATGTTGATGATACTGCTGTTGTCAGTATGGCTCTTCAATATTTCTCATGATGTTACCGCTTAATGTTAATTGCTTAATTTAATAAGTGATTGAGTGGTTACCTGGCTGTTTGATAAAAAGACTTACTGGTTGACTTTCATCAGCGTCAAAAATGAGTGTGTCAGTGTGTACGTGTGTGTTTAAGCGTATGTGTGTGCGTGCGTTCGTGTAGATGTGTGTGATTCGAGTGTGTAGAAGAAAGGTGTGTGTGTGTGTGTGTGTGTGTGTGTGTGTGTGTGTGTGTGTGTGTGTGTTGTGTGTGTGTGTGTGTGTGTGTGTGTGTGTGTGTGTGTGTGTGTGTGTGTGTGTGATCGCTCATGCACATCCGAGTTTGCATGAGTGCGCACATCTGGCTGCACACACACACACACACACACACGCACACACACACACACACACACACACACACACACACACACACACACACACACCTGCGCGCGCGCAATTTTTTGCGCAGCTTTGTAATTGTCAACAACATAGGTGGGTGAAAACAAAGTGGGCGAAATTCCAATGGATCGGGCACCTGTCTTATCATCAGGACATACATCACACTGCAAGGGATTGGTACTGGGGACACACTCTGTATTTCCACCATGTAGGGATGAACTAGGCACAGCAGCCTCTGCGCCATACTGCTGACACACAGACAAACCAACAGACAAACCGACAGACAGGGGTTGGAGCATAACTGCCTGTGAATGCAACGGTACAGTACTGCTTCCAGGACCCGCTCCCTTCCCCGGCCACGACCGCCCCGCCTTCCCCCCTTCTTTCAGTCCACGGGACACAACTCTTCCTCGCCTGCCGTGCACCACGCTGAGCTGACGTTCCGCTATTGCAACACTATAATAATAAACGGCAGTTCATTCTAGCTGCATTAATAGCTCATTGCAGTTGCATTAATAGCTCATTGCAGTTGCCTATGCCCTGACTGGCATGAACGTGTGTGGGCCCCTCACTCTAACAGCTGACCGTAACCTAACAGCAATGCACACTCCCTTGCCGATTATAGTCTACTCATTCTTTCCCACAGCCGCGCATGGCACGTGTTGTCATCACACCAGTTCCAACTGCTGCGCCTTTAGCAAAATTCCTAGAGGTTCAGCTAGTGCGCCTATAGCAAAATTCCTAGACTTGAAGATACTCTCTCTCTCTCTCTCTTCTCTCGCGCGCGCGCGCGCGCGCACGGCGATTTTTGCGTTTAGCAGACAGTACTGTGATACGCGTTCGTTCATCAGGTGGGGAAGGGTGTAGTGCTGCGTTTCATTACAGAACTCGTATTTTCCTTTAAATGATCTGTTCTTTGCAGTGGATTCCGTAGGCTACTCAGTACATTAGTTACATTGCACACATTTGTGATTAATCGATAAAAATGCCGAAAATAAAGGCAAAATACTCTAGGATACGGTACTTCTGCTAGCGTAGTTGTGTAGGGAGAGAGTGGGAGAGGAAGTGGAAATGGGTGCACGAAGGTGATTGGGGGGGAATGGGAGTAACAGAGGCGGGAGTGAAGCGAAGGTGCACATTTCGATGGGTTTGAATGATTCATTGCTTCGCACACCTGGATGAAAATATATGTTTATGCAGGTTGGGTGCATGGCGGGCGTGCGTGTGTGTGTGTGTGTGTGTGTGTGTGTGGCGTGCACATGTATGACAAGTTGGCAGTGGCCCCGCGTGTTGTGGAGGAAGTCGCTGGTCAGTGCATCAGACCAGGCGGTCAGTCACTGACACAGGCACAGCTCACAGAGCTCCCAACACACTGCAGGTTCTTTCACACAGCAAAATAGCCTGCATACGACAGCACGACGCTAAGTCTGTGCACCCTACAACCACCCTCTGTATAAACAAAGATCCACTATGCTGTTTCAGATTTCCCCCGCAAATCAGCATTACCATTTGGAACACAGAGGCTTCAAACTGTGGTCTATTGTAAATACTGACCCCGAAAACAACAAAAGGCCTGTGTCAAACGCATGCACACCCACTATTTGACATTGGACGAAGTTATAGAACACCAAGAGAAGACCAAAATCAGCTCCGCAGCGAGTTAACTACGCCGTTGGATGATTATTATATACTGATTGACCCAACACACTTAAACATCAAAGATGGCCGTGAAGTGTGTGTGTGTGTGTGTGTGTTTCCAGATGAGCAATTGTACCATCGAAACATGTTCCACCACACAGACTGGTACTCCAGTCATCAGTTGACTACTAAGTTGATTTGTGAAGGGTGGTCTGGCTCAAAAACAAGACACGGAGTTAACGCCCCAGACTGCAGGGTTTACCTCACCAAAGGATTCACAGAGGATAGGAATCTTCACCCCTTGCATTTCAGATAGGAAGGTACACGAAAAGCTGGTCCTCAGACATCCTCTATTTTATGATTGTCCCCCTTCCCCCGCGATCTTTTTACTTAAACTAGTTGCAAAGTGACGCGACTGCAGGCGGAAACCTAAACACATTTTAAATGTCATTAATAGCGCACCACCAAAACAACAACAAAAAAACACCCCAAAACGTAGACAAACGATTCACAAGACAAAACACGACACGTTGCAACCTCTTAGGTCTTCTTCAGGCAAGATACAAAACACTCAGGACAACAAAAATGAACGAGCAATTACTAATCTTCATCCACTTCAACGCAAGATGGGCGTTCACTTACCTTCATCCACTTCAGCGCGAGATGGGCATTGAATATCGACGTCCATATTGCGCTGAAGTGGAGGAAAATAAGTGATTGCTCCGTTGTCGTGAGCGTTTTGTTTCTTGCCTGAATAAGACCTAGGAGGTCAAAACGCGTCATGTTTTGTCTTGTGATTCGTTTGACTATGGTTTTTTGTTTTGGCGGTGCGCTATTAGTAACATTTAAACTCATCTTCCGTCCTTTTGCTACATTACATACACATTCAAAATCCATCTTTTTACACAATAGCTAAGGTACATCTCTACACTTTTTCTTTTTGCTAACTTAAACTATAAATTTGAATATTTTTGCGTGAATCCAATACATATCTACACTCTTTTTCTTTTTGCTAACTATAAATTTGAATATTTTTGCGTGAATCCAAAAGCGTGCAAATCAATATTTCATATTCATACTTGATCCTTATTCTACAGGTATAGAACTATCCTACATCTCCTTTTAATCTCCAAACATTCTTTTTGCTATCAACAAATTTGAATATTTTTGTGTGAATCCGAATACGTGCAAATCAATGTTTTACATTTGTACTCAGTCCATATTCTACATGTATAGTAGCATCCTACATTTTCTTTATCACGATCTCTCAACTGGGCACGTGCCTGCAATTCTGTCTGAAAAACAAATCTAAGTGTGTTTTCCGGAATAGTGTATATATCAGTCTTTTTTTTTTCTTTAAAGGTCACGGTTTCCTAACCACTGTTGTATGTATTTCAACACACATTTTACAGAGTGAACACCAAATTTGTGGTTGAGAAAGAATATAGAGGCAAGGTTTTTTGAGAAATGGACGGCCTCACACACACTGTGATAGAAAACATGCAGAAACACAACTGAGACAGTGAAAGAGGTATCAAGAAAACAAGACAAAGAAGAATGAGCTCAATTCCATAAAATATGCATATTTATTTCTCTGTTAATCATTACATTGTTACATACATTCATAATGACATATTTCATGCTGAATGTAGCATCCTTTGAATAATTTTAACAAAAACATGCATGCTATAAATGCCTCAAAATTATGTACAATTAAAATAAAAAATACATTTACACAAACCAGATTCAGTGTCCTTCGAGTATCAAGCCAAACAACATCAGAATATACTGCCAAACATACGAATGGGGGAACTGAGATTGCAAACATTATTCTTGTTCATGTATCCCATTGTCCATAACCCACGCCGCCCCTTCCGTTCCTTCTGTCCCATCTCCACACCTTGTTCCACATTTCTACCACCGCCACCGTCTTGTCAATATCACCATTTGATTGACACAATTCCGATCCTGACCATTAAGGCATAGTGTCCCCACTTGACTTGGTCTTCTTTACAACTTATTCTGCCAGATATCCTACACAGCACAAACAGCTGTATTTCATTGTATCTAGCCTCACCACAAACACAAGAATGCTACTGATTCATCTTTCCCCAGTCCATTATCCACAGCACAGAAAACTGCATACTTTACTAGAATTCCTATTTCAGTTTCTACCAAAACTGATCAACAAAGAAAACTAGACAGTCACTGACGCTAATTTAAACCAAACTCCATTCATAAATACTGGGCCCGCCTTTTGTCCTCTTTCCAGTACAGAGTTCATTCCACAATCTTTTACTCAACCCTGAAACAAAACAAAAAAAACGAGGGGAAAAAAAATCAACATCCTCTCGATCTCAATTCAAAGAAAATGCATGTCCTCAGGGGAACAAGATTCAACGTTTTCTCTGTCTCCTTTTGCTGTCTAATAGCACAAAAAATCTTACCATTCCCCCATACTTTGCTTGTTTATTTTGTCAAAAACATACCAATAAGTTAATCTCACATAGTTTGCTCTCTCAAAAATAACAAGGATTATTCAACTTTCTTTGTGTTTGCTCTTTCAAAAACCAACCAACCAAATACAAATGCACCCTATATGCACACTAGTTCAATATTTTTGTTGTTCTCAAGTAAATGTTAAATGATCTCTCACAGTTTGCTCTCCTGAAAAAAAAAAACAAACCACACACACACACCTGAAACACTCATTTCTGGCTCTATCAAAAGAGCTAAACAATTTTTCTTTTCTTCTTGTATCTTTTTTTCTTTCTTTCTTTGTGTGTGTGTTCTCCCAAAAGTATCACAATGATTAACCATTTCTCACTTTTTGATCTATCTAAAGTTCTAAATTATTCAACATCACCCCCAACCCTCCCACTCCAATCTCCCCTTTCCAATTAACAGAAATTCCACACAGCACAGGAGCCATCACAGCTTCAACAGAGAGCATGAGATGAAGGGTTCTGGGAGAATGGGGATGGAAGCAAAGCACCAAAGCACCTGTAACTACCTACAACCAATTTGTAGGTGAACTTTTAATTCCAAAGTAAATTTTTTTTTTTTTTTTTTTTTCACAATGGTAGAGTTGCCAAGTCTGCTCAAACCTCCGTTCGGCAAAGGAGACTATGAGAATGGCCTTATGCAAATTGCCAGTTAAGAAAGCCTGAGGGTGGTGGGAGGCAAGTAGGGAGCATGGGGTCTATGGGGGACGCTTTGCTTATTTTCACATTTCCTCCTCTTTTTTTCACTTATAACGCTAAAAAATTTCCCCAAAAGTAAAAATACAGAAAATAATGAAAAAGTTAACTGGAAACTTTTTTGTTCATAATAGTCATGTTAGAAATGTGTACTTTAAGCACACTGTAATTAAATCTGTTCATTGCTGAACCAAATGAACCTCAAATACGCATTATCAACCACTGGCAATCAGGGTGTGATACAGGCCTAATGCATTCCTCAAAATCAAAATGTCAGGAAAAAAAAAATAAAGAGTAAAAACCAAGAAATTCTAAAACAGAAAGCAAACCTATGAATCACAAAGTAATCTTCATAAACAAGAGTTTCTTTTCACATTTGCGTCACATCTCCAGTTTTAGTGTTATTACAGCCGACCACACAGTGGTCTCTCACAGCATTTAAACACACTGTCCGGAAAAAAAAGAAGAAAAAAAAAAAAAAAGCAGCCAGCACAACAGAGCTGATGAATGGGAGTTGCAGCAGAACCTCATAGAGGTTATCATAAGACACAAGTGCCTTGGGACACTCACTCCCATGCCACTGCCATGCACAATTAACCTATCAAAACATGCTTTGTTTCAAAAAGAAACACCCATACTTTCAGAACCATAGACACGCTGGCTTTTCTTTCACAAACATGGTCTTTGACAGATATGCATGTTTATCCCAACCACAACAACTACACAATAAAACGATCATAAACAATATCACAAAGTGTAAGGGTCCATTTCAGCCCTTGTACTGTACTGCCTCTTAAAGCAGATTTTCTTTTGCAAAGCATTTGAGGGAGCATGAAAGACTATTTCAAAAAATCCCTTTTCATGAAACAATGAAAAGAAGTTTTATTTTGCAGGTGATTTTATCAAGATTCACATTAAGTCACACAACACACCAACCATGCAGACGATGAATTCCTGGCTGTTAAAGTATTGTTTCTACACCTAAACAGTGAACAGCTCGAGAAGACATCAGTCTTTTTCGCATATCATTGGGGTAGAAATAGTCAAGATAAAGACTGATCAGCATGTGGAGACCAAAGCAGCTTTTTTCCCCGTTCTCCAAGCGTTAAAGCAAATTACCTGATAAAACAACATATACACACACACATAAAAAGCTCTTAACTTAAGAACTATCATCCATTTTTCTTTTTGATCATGCTGTATCTTTCATTTCTCGTTTCAAGAGAAACATTTGTTAATTCCAAGGATTCCTCGGCCGACTGTTGACCCGTTCTTGATGCCTAACACAGGTAAGAGTGGGTGTAAAACGAGTGGCCCAAGTGCAAACAGCACAAGACCGTTTCTTCTTTACAGCCACCTGTGGAACACAACAAAAACTCTCTCAAGTTTCACACAGACTTGGAAGAATTTTGTTTATCCATCTTAGAGTTTCATTCTTCTCGCCAGAGATCTTTGACATATGCCTGAGCTTTGGGTTCCAAATCAGAATGAGGGGCAGACAATCTGCTCAGTTCTTAACAAGTTTACTTGTGGCATTCCTGGCAAGTTGATCAACCACTTCATTGTCTCCAATGCTGATATGACCAGGAACCCAAGCCAAAACTATATTGTATCCATCAGATTTCAGCAAAGTGCACAGTTCAAACAATTCAGCAGCTGATGAGGTTACAACTAGCACTAGCCTCCACAGCAGAAAGGGAGTCCGATAGAATGAGGGCAAATTTATTTGCCTAAAGAGGAAAAGAGGAGCATAAATATCAACATGAACCAATAAACGCATGTCTGTAAAAGTATAACTGACAACCAGTTCCAAGTACACTGACAGACTGTATTCAATCCCAGATCACTACTTATCCCTAACGCTAGGTTGGTATGACTTTAAATGGCAGGATCATTACCAAAGTCGAATGGCCGTCTGGTACACAGGCACAAATACTGCAATTCTCACAGCTAAATAAATCCACTTATCTGTTATAAGCCATTCTGTGCAATTGCTGTGTTCAATGTTTTATTTCTCTCTTTCTCTACCCAGCATACTATACTGACCAGGAGAGATGGTACATTTCTTTTATTTTTGTTCGTTTGTTGCCGTCTCATCTGCGGTGTCATTTCAGTGGCTTTACTATCCCCACCCCTATCCCCGATCTCACGTCAGCTCTCCATCCACAACCACACACCTGGCTTGTCCTGCAGCAGCCCTGGCACCAGCAATCCACAGGGAAAAGTCAGTATCAAGTCATCATGAGGCATCCAACCAGAGGAGACACTGCACTGCTGCCAAGTCATTTTGGTGGTGTTCAGTGGTAACTGTCCTGATTTCAACATACACAGGACACCACAGCACTTGGTAAGCCCCCTACTGACGACAATGATTGCCCAGTCATGGAGCTAGCATGAACTAGTATCCCCCTCTGGTAGTGCTACTATGTCCGTCCATCGAGCAGTCCCCACGAACTTGTCAATACCAACAACATCTACACAACTCATCCAAGGCATATTTGTGGAGAGGAAATTAAAAAATGAGATCACAACGACAGCATGACATGAAAGGCCACTGAATTTGGGACTTCCTTTTCATGCAGATTGTTGAGGATGGAGATGAAGAAGATGATGCTTTGGAAATCCGTTCCAATTCAGCACTGCATGACAAAGCTGTAATCTACACTTATTTTCATAATATATCTTGGTGTCAACCAGGCCCGAGAGAAACAAATACCTGTAGTGTTGGTCAGGAAATTTGAGCAACACTCTCAGACGCTTATCTATCAAGTGGATGAAATTTGACTGTGGTTTCAGTCTTCCCAACTAAGCCCATACCAAACTCAGCTCTCAGTTGACACCAATCAGGAAGAAAAATCCCACATTACCCAATCTAATGGGAATCAAACCCAAGCTCCATGATGCTAAATGTCTCACCATGGCATCTGGTTAAGATGGTACTCATCTGCTATGAAATGGGGGCAACACAAAAACAAAATACACACAAACAAAAAAAACCCTACACACATGCAACCAAAACAAAATCTCAACGTGCAAAAATAGATCTTTTGCTTCATGAAGGACAAAATATTTGAATTGTTAGTATGAATGTATTTGTGTCTGTAATGAATTTTGTTTGGGGAAACAAATAACTGCTTTGGAAGCAAAATAGATCATCTGCATTGAATCAATCTTGAACATACAGATTTGACAACAACAACAAAATTTGTTACAGAGCCATTACATCAACTGTACACCCACTGATTTGCAATCAATATTGCAAAATCAAAATTAAGTTCATGATTACGCCCCTTAAAACACTTTTCAGATTTTCAAAACAATCTCATTCGTATATCACATTCCACCTTAAAGTTGAACAAACTCTCTGTACACAAATTGAACAAAAATTCTTTATTATTATTATGACTCAGCATTTTCACAGGCCTTCTGACTGTCAACACTTAAGCAATTCCTTTTTTTTTTTTTATTTAACCAAAAAGTGCACCCAAAATAGCAAAAAAACGTCCACACATTCACACACACAGAAAGCCCTGAGAGAAGAAACCACAGTTTTGTTCAGTCTTTCCTGCTCTGCAGGTAGTTATGGCCTGGTCGATTAGCACTTGTGTGTTGTAGACAGACAACAGCAACCCCCTATTCCACAATTCCATGATAATTACTACAGTACAGTTCACATTTACACACCTCCTATAATGGAATGCGAAAGACAAAAAGCTCTGCATCACCTGCTAAATACCCATCAAAAACTAAGAACAAAAAAATTCCCCAGTTCTGCATGTCATTAAACAAACAACAAAGCTACAATGTGTTTTTAAACAGGTTTCAAATATAAAGAAAAAAAAGTTAGTTCAAGTCCCACAGCCAACAGTAAAGGCTGTAGGTGGTTCCACATGTCCAGGGCACAGCTCTACGGAAGCTGGCGCCCATCCCTCTCTTTCCACCTCTTTAAACTGCCCTAAACACTGACCTGAAAGAAACCGATACTAATACACTGCCGAAGGGCTATTGAGGGTTTTTAACCCCGAAAGTCGAATCCCTAAGAGCAGTCTGAAGTCATGATCAGGAGCAGGACAGGTGAAACCTCTTACCATTAGAGTATGGAATCTTTTTGCTTTCAGATTAGAGTTCCTTGGGGGAAAAAAAACAAGGAAAATGAAGCAGCAATTTTGTCATGGCATGGCGTTGAAAATTCATCGCTGCCGGTGCAATGCTTCTAGGTCAACAGATTACAATCAACAAAAAAGAATAATACTAACAGCTGTAAGGAAAATCAATAACAAACAAGAACATGAAACAATATTTAGTTTTTAACAATCTTTCACAGACACATTTGCACTTTTGTCTTCAACACATTTGCACTTCGTGTTCAATGATTATTAAGTGAGAAAACTGGGATAAATATGTGCAAGGATAAAAAAATTTTTAAAATCCTTGCACAATAAACTCCATGTCAGTTATTTTTCCGAAAAGGATAACCCCCATAAACTAGTAACTAAATCACCACAGTCATGTACCGATGTCAATAAACAAAAATGGATCGAACCGATTGGAGGATCAGAAAGAACCCTACAAGACCTGATAGTACAGCTACAAAGAGTAACAGTGTATACCTTTGGATGGAAGACAATGCATGACAAAGCATTGTGCTATTGGAAAAAGAAAAAATGACCGGCAAGACGGAGCCAACTCCTGCACAGTCATGTTGTGGCAGTCTGAGGCCACTGAATGGCTAGATGGCTCTGTACTTGGGCCTGATGTATAGAATGATTCACAGCATCATCCATGAACATTTTACCAAAGCTAGCAAACTGACTATTGCTTATTAGAGTTTGAAATGGTACTGCAAAAGAAGATTATTCAAAATTATCATTACTGCCATCTTTACAATACTTTCGCCATGTTTATCTTGAGACTTTAAAAACAAAAAAGAAAAGAGAAAGGTGCGTTTTTTCCACAACTTCACTTTTCCTTTTAAATCTAACAATGAAATATTAACCACATCCCCCCTAACAAAAACACACGCATATAACACCACCACACTAGTCATACATTTGCAGGTGCACACACACACACGCACACAAAAACCACATGCTGACTTCCAATTGTATTGATAAACACCAAATGACTTTTTGTGATAACCAAATCCAACAAATAAGCTAACAAAAAAGGGTACACATTCCACATACACATTTTCTCTCTGAGTGTGTGTGTGTGTGTATGTATGTGAGTGTAGGCGTCACTCCATCAATTCAAATCAACATTCAGATCTATCACAGGTCACCTTTTTTTTTTCTTCTTTTTTCCCTTCTCCACACATCAGCCACACACAGCCATCAACTCTCAGATCTTTCATGCCTCAATTATGACATACAATCCAACATTCCCCCTTCTCTTTTCTGATTCCCCCCCCCCCCTCCCCTCCCCTCCAAAAGAACAATAGTCACATCTCTTACAGTCTGTCATCCTGCACACATTGTGTTCCTGGCTCTTCCCCTGCCTGAGCCAAGATGAGCACTGCAAGAGCACATTTGTTAGATGTCCACAGAGTGAGCAGTTTCAGACAGTTCATGCCTTCACACGTAATTGGAAGGCTTCCCACCATGCAGCTCGTAGTCTTTGGATCGCTGATAGGGTTCAATCTGCCACTCTGTGTTGTGGGACAGAAACCGCAAAAACAGCCGGTAGATGGTGTGCTTGGCCTTGATTTCCACTGTCATGGCGACGAAGAAAGAGACGAAGAACATGATGCCACAGATCAGGGTGATAATCTCCTCAGAAGTCAGCTCGATCTGTAAATCAAATGGTAGCAAGTTTTCAAAGTGTGTGTGTGTGTGTGTGTGTGAGCACAAATGTGTGCAAGTTCCATAATTTCTGGGCCAATATTCATCCCTCAGCACTCACCCCTCTGCCTACTACACTGGCAGCAGTCTTTTTTTCACATCTCAAAACCAATGTTTGTTACCAGACTTTTACTTGTCTCTGCAATTTTACTTCGGAATTGTTGTGGCTTTGTCACCAACTTCAAAAGTTGGCCACAGACAGAAGTTTTCTACATGACTTTGGACACTGTTAGAACTCCATAGTTCTTTGCAAAAATAAATACTATTTCCTTGGAGAAGTCACAATCAATTACCACCATAATTTTGAAACTATATTTCTCAATTAATCTATGTCTCTCTTGTCTTGGAAATCCATGCCTCAATGCTTGACAAAACTGTCCAACAGTTGTAATGAACAATTACTTTTTTTTTTCTTAAGCCATTTTCAAGATGTCATTTTCGCTCATACTCTGGGAAACCAACATCAAAATGTGGCCATGTCATTACTAGTTAAAAGACATATGTGGCTAAAACCCCGAGGCATGGACATTTTCTCTTTCTCAATCATCAAAATACACAAGCTATCTGTACATTGTACTGCTCTCTCGATTTCTTTTTCAGTGCTTTTTTTTATGCTTAACCATCTTCTAACAGCTCTTGTTTTGTGTGTGTGTGTGTGTGTGTGTGTGTGTGTGTGTGTGTGTGTGTGTGTGTAAATGAAAAAAATACAGTGGGTACAGCTTGCATGCGGGAATGCCTTATATCCCAAATACCGAGGTGCATTCTTGATCCTTTTTCAGTTTCTGCCTCTTCAGAAGCATTAAGGCTCTCAAGCTATTGAGCTTATTCTCTAAAGCAGCAGAATCTTCAGTGATCATTATTTCCTAAAATTTAGAGGGTCAGACTCGTTTTAAACTTTTCAGTAGGTCACATATATTCAGGAGGTGACACTTCATAACTGCCAGAAAATGTACTGAAAACAAACCACTCACACACACATTTCTTTCAGATGGTTTGCTATGCGTTTCACATTTGGTCAAATCATTGACCTTGTGGTCCAATCATAGACTTGATGATCTATTTCACCGACTTGCTAGTTTGCAACCAAGAACAATTCTGAAGCGGGAGTTGTTCATCGATTCAAAACTTTCTAAAACGTTCAGAAAAGTTACTTAAAGTGACTCTGACCATGGTGAATCAGATGAAAGTGCTTCTGGATGACATGCTTCTTGAATTTGAAATGTTTACAGGAGAAAATCATTTCGTCACAGAAATTTGACACATTTTAGTGATGTACTGGATTAATTCTAGTGTGTCATAAAAGAATTTTGTATGTCAGAGACGGTAATAATTATTCACCTTAAAAATGTAAAGGAATCTCAACTGCAAGAATTTGGATGGATATGGCAACTGATCATTCCAAATCTACGTAAATTGATTTCAATAACAATTTTTGCCAAGCCACCATTTAAGCACTTATGCAGAACAACATTCCATTTGCCCACATGCACAAAGTTTCAGGTAAAAATGAAGGCAAGCAAATTACATTCTAAGACAAAAAATGAGGATGACATGGAAGAGCAGACAGAGGCAGAGACAGTCACAGCTGAGCACAGAGAAAGCTATCTGCCTTCACAAGAGAAGACGCCGGTCAACTTCAGTAAAAATTTATCTGCCTTCACGTAAGACAACAGCTGCATTCAGTAAAACAATTACCTGTTTGTCCCTGTTGACAGTGTGTCTGCCTCGTGGCAACTCCTGCAGATGACCTTTGTCAGAGAGGAAGCAAAGAATGGTGGCCACAGCACAGCTCAGCATGATCAGCAAGTTGACAAAAAACACTGTGTGCAGGCACTTGTCTCTCCTCGACACACGTGGCATTCGCCAATGGTGGAACTGCACAGGAAAAAAAAAGACATTGAAGATCACAAAGAAACAAAAGATACTTCCGTATCTGAATGCAATAAAACTTGGTGCAACTGACACAATTTAATGTTCTAATGTTCTTTCCAATTTTCCTGAAAGCAACCAATTCAGAGAAGTGGGAGAAACTTAGTTCACATCCGCATAGTCTCCCCCAAAAAAATTGGGGGGAGGCTTGGGGGGTGTCCAGGAAAATGTATTGATTAACTGAAAATTGGTCAGCTGCACCAAATTTTGTTACATCAGTGGAGTCGAATCGATCGAATCTCAACAAACTATACGAAATGCAGAATGGTACTTGTATAAATCAATATACCTCTCGATACTAATACCTATACACCCTGGAACGGCCAAAGAAATGTCGCATGTCCTGGAGGAACTTGAGCTGTGTTGACAAAGCCTGACGTTAGCCATCTCAAGCAAACACCCTTCTGAACACCCCATTAGAGTCTTGGTCTGGCCAAAGTGGCTGGATGAAGAATGAATGAAGAGCTAGCTGGAATGAGACAGACAGGAAAACGTCATGGTCAGGACAAAGCCAGTGGACACAGGTACAAAGTTACTGTTGATACACACTCTTATGAGATACATCAACTACTCTAAGCTATTCTATCTCCCCTTCATTTACCTTGAAACGCTTGTGGCGCACATACTGGAAGTGGCACAGTTCACATCTGGGCGGCCTCTTTGCCTTCCGTGTTGAGATTTCAATCCATTTCTGTCAACAAGTAAGTCATATTGAGATCAATTATACATAATGTAAGATTGTAATTCCAGAATATGAAACATGCATGTCGCTTATTTGTCTGTCACTAATACTTAAAGAATTTTTGGCTTGCAATTTTGTCTATCACTAATAGAACTGATGAATTACAATTCTTGCTTACAGTGTCTATTCTGAAAAAATGAACAACTGCAAGTCACCGTGTATGTATATTTTTTATGCACTACGTGATGGAAAACGCAGGATCACCAACTGCACCAGTCAATTTCAAGCATACAAATATAAACAGTAATGTGGGAAATAGCCACTGATTTGTGCAACCTTTGTTGTGTGACCATGCTCAGCAGTAAGTATGCCTTATAAATAACACCAGTTTATTAAATCCACCCAAGACACACCTCCAAAGCAGCCCAACAGCGTTTGTTGTTTATGATCCTGAACTCAGATTTTAGCGCTTCAGAAGATTGCTGGTGCCTCTGCACTCGCACAGTTTTTGTGTGTGTGAAATGACGCGTAATACAACATGACCAGAAGGGCCTACTGCTCACTGATCAGCTAGTGTCATACTATTGCGACAGGTCAGTTTTAATACACCCCGAGGTTTCCATTATGAAGTGATTCTTAACCATATAATTGGAAGTGTACTGCAACAGCTGTTGCAAGTGCCGATCAACCATCAGCATGGGTTTACCTGAATACTGGAGTTTTCATCCTGCTACTTGAGTAAAGAAACCCTTTCCTTTCTCAATCACAAACATACCTGTGCATAATATAATCTGAACTGGGCCCATTTTTCAAAACTGACCCCTCACCCATTTTTATCAGCTATGGGTGACTGACTTCTGATGTCAAAACAATCTGAAGCTCTGCCACTGGTATGAGAGGAAATGAGCATGTCACTACATTACAACGTATTTGCATACTTTGCAACTGTAACCCTTTAAGTAATCATTCTTTTCCGTTTGTTTCAAATAGCACAAAAACTAACAGTAAACAGAAACAAACTGAGGCAACTCACCAACAAACACAAGTAGTGGACAAACATCATTGTTCCAGAGCAGCGGCATGGAGAGAAGAGGAAGTCCTCCTTATCACCAGGCAGCTGGCAGATGCGACACACAGGCAGGAGATCCGTGCCAGCATCGGAATCTGTGGCCTTGAACTTCTTGATGGCCAGAGGTGTGGACATTGCACTGGCCAGACAACTGGCACTGGACAAGCAGCTATGAATGCCATTGTCTGAAAAGTCCAGCATGGATGGAGCGGCAGGGAGTCCCGTCAACAGCGGCAGTGGAGGCAAGAGAGGGGCCTCCGTGGGAGATTCAGGAAGAGGGGGAACTGGAAGAAATGGAGTTTCCATGTCAGAGACATCCTGAATGGACACAAATCTAGAGCCCACATGAGACAGATCCAAAGGCAGTGACCCAAGCTGGGCTTCCATCCCACTCAGATCCAAGCGACTTAGCACTGGAGTTTCTGCTTGTGACAAATTTGGGGTCGGGAATTGTGTGGACAAAGGTGTACCTGCCCTTGAGACGCGCTCTGGCGACAACATGCCAGTGTCTTCATTGGGCAAGCCTGCTTCATCATGATGTCCAAGTTCATCTGGCAGGTCTGTCATGGTTCTGTTGTATTCAAACTCACTCGGCCCTGGATCATTCATACCTGAAACACAGAATTCCTCTTCTAGTACGATTCTACCACATAGTGAATTCTAGTAACCTGAGTAATTGCTGGTTTGAAACGCATGATGGGTAACGAGATCTGGCAGTCTTGAGACTGATGGGATAAGGTTTTAAAATAATCTACAGAAATTAACGCTCTCATCCTCACATTCACTGATTCAGAAATGAAAAATACAACTAGAAACCAGCCACAGGTATATTTAACAACTTTATAATGCAAACAATTGATGAAATAATCAGTAGTAAGGCAACAGAAAGAATGGGCATTCTGTCACAAATTTATACAGTTTGTTCTACATAATCCACCCCAGACGAAAGCCCATTAAGGAACTGGAATTATGCAATGTACTTTAGAACACGTTACACTGGTTCCGATCTTTAAACTACAAAACCACTGCAACAAATTCATTCATTTCACATACTACACATCAAATCTATCACACGTAATGAACAAAGAAAAAAATCAACAAATGCAAAGCTAGTCATGCCTCATAAAGATTATCTTGGATGCACATCTGCATTTCACTCCAGTTCACACTGGTTCAAGCACCACTACCTAGTGTCTTTCCTCATAATCCTAACAAAAGTAACATGCAAGTGTTCACACTGTCTACCAGAGAAAGCATTTTCACACAGTGAATCTGTATTCCGCACACAACCATGTGTGACCTATTCTGAACATCTTCAGCAACTGCTCATGTGTACATTACACCAGGCACTGCAAATTTCTTGAAGAATACAGTTTTAAGCTTTTTAATATAATGTCAGCAATTTTTATATTTGTTTTTGTTTTAAGTCCAAATCAAGACTTGACAGCAAGAAGCTGTGCCTCATCTATTTTCTTTCCTTGTTCACTATGCTCCCCAATCATTCAATGCCCATTTTGCAACGAATTTGAGAAGATACGTGACTACTTGTTCATCGTTTTCAGTGTCCTGAATGTTGTTTACCTTGCCTGAAGAAGACGTAAGAGGTCAAACTGTGTCAGGTTTTGTCTTGTGATTTATTTGTCCCTGTTATCTGGCAGATTTACTTTACTTTCCTATCATTGTGATTTGTTTGTCCCTGTTATCTGGCAGATTTACATTAATTTCCTATCATTGTGATTTGTTTGTCCCTGTTATCTGGCAGATTTACATTAATTTCCTATCACTGTGATTTGTTTGTCCCTGTTATCTGGCAGATTTACATTAATTTCCTATCACTGTGATTTGTTTGTCCCTGTTATCTGGCAGATTTACATTAATTTCCTATCATTGTGATTTGTTTGTCCCTGTTATCTGGCAGATTTACATTAATTTCCTATCATTGTGATTTGTTTGTCCCTGTTATCTGGCAGATTTACATTAATTTCCTATCATTGTGATTTGTTTGTCCCTGTTATCTGGCAGATTTATTTTAATTTCATTTCCTATCACTGTGATTTGTTTGTCCCTGTTATCTGGCAGATTTACTTTAATTTCATTTCCTATCATTGTGATTTGTTTGTCCCCGTTATCTGGCAGATTTACTTTGCTTTCCTATCAAAATCAATTTCCCAAATTATAGAAGTAAAACTACTAAAAAGAACTATTCACTTTCCCCTAAAATGAACAGGTCCCCAATTTCTGCAGTGAATTCCTGACGACTTTACATTATGATGCAAGCATTGCAGGGCCATTAGCAAACTAACTATTAGTCAATTTAGTGTTGAAGTAGCAAGGACTGCCTACAGCGCTTAATGACATGTCGACAGGTCACTATGTAATGGTTTTCTGTACGACAGGCTGCATGCTCTCATGTGTATAGAAAGTATGTGATGTGATCATGTACTGGATGTGTCCCAGTTAGTGTCAGTGCTGAATATAGCACATTTGAACATTACTGCATGATCTACACCATGGGGGATATGCATGCAGTGTTCTAATGTGCATTTTCTACACCACTCTATGCATGGTGACCGGGAAAGCAACAGTTCCTAGTTACCAAGAGTCAGAGAAAGGAGTAAGGTGGTAAATTTGGCAGGTGGAAAGAAAAGGAAGGGAAAAGAGGGGGGAGGGCGGGTACTGAAGGCTTTTTTCCCGCCCCATTTCTTGACCCCTTATGAAGTATATGAACATGAAGTAACAACAGAAACAATTTTTGTAGCAATATTACTGAGAACAAACAGTATCATATGGGTTTTCAAAATAAATTCAGTGACTTTGTAAGGAATATTTAAGCACTTTCAATATAAATTCAATTACTGTAATGTTGAAAATATAAGCCTTTAAGTATGATATGGTGGATTCATAATCACTTACACAGATTGTTAAGAAGACGACTGGGAAATGTAAGTTTCAGCTGACAGAAACAAACTCATTTTTTTTCACATACTTCATTCTCTGCATAACTGTTATTTTCTTACCAAAATACATACTGCTCCATCAAAATCTTCATTTTCTTGCACTTCCGAACACTCTTGAGGTATCCGAAAGCATTGAAGTCCAAATTTCAAGTCCTTATATCAGCTTTGAGCATGAAGCGTAGGCCAACCTAGTAAATAGTTTGTTTACTATAAACAAGATCTCATTTGAAACAATTTCATTAAATTTTCAAGTCTTTAGTTAAGGCTCGAGACATTTTAGGCTTAATCTACATACATTCTATGGATACTGCTGACTGATATTACAGGTCTCCATCTCACTTTTTCTCAGTCATCATTATAGTGGCCCGATCATCTTGCCACAACTGATGCCTGTGAACATGGTCAGCCTTATAACAAACCTTTTTGAACACTTAGAAAAGGAGAAACAAGAGGGGGAAGAGAAGGTTCTACTCGATTCATTAAACATGTATATGTTTATGACCATTATACAGACATCATTTGCATGTGTTCGTATGTGTATATACATGCATATATGTCACTATGAGACAGAGAAATCATTTATCATAACCAGAACACCACATACAAACACATTACCATAAGAGCTATAACCTTGTAAATCATCAGGTAAATCAAGGTGATAAAACTTCGATGTTAAATAATGCATGGATATTAATAAAGTACAATAATGACTCCAGCTCTAACAAAACTGGAGTTTTGAAAAGGCACTGGGTACTGTAGGATCCAGATTGTTATCATAACTCGTTAACCTGTCATGGTGGTGCAATGGAATCCTTGTGAGAGGTAGTGCAGACCTGTGTTTCCAGCACAGTTCTTCCTCAGGGAAGTGCTACATTTGGAATGTCCATTACACTCCCTCTCTGACCCTTTTTCCTGCTGGATTCAAAGGCTGTGTGTGTGTGTGGGGGGGGGGGGGGGGGGGGGGGGGGAATTTGGTTGGTTGGTTGGTTTGAACTGGTCTGATTTTGTCAACATTCAATACAATTTCCCACATCTAAACCTGAAATAACCACAACAGTAACTTGACCCTGACTGTGTAAAATGTAGCGTGGCACCAGCCAAGCCGTTGGTTCTGCTCTGCCTTCCAAAAATCTTAAAGAGAATGCCAAGAGTAATTGGGTGCATTTAAATGTAAGGTTTCGACACTCAACTTTCAAGGGCCTGTGCTCCCTTTGTTTTTGCCTCGAGTTCAAAGCTTCCAAGGTCAGGATTAAGACTTCAGAAAACACAAAAAATGACCATCTACCCAAAAAGTTCTCATCTGGATTGGCTTCAGCAGCAAGCTTTGTAGTCTTTCTCTCGACGCAGATTTCGTTGTCGGATCTGTGGGCGTGCTTGCTGTATTTTGGCTGAGGATGCGCCCGTGACCGGTTTCAAGAACTGGGTCACTTCGACACAATTGGGTTGTTGTTGTTTTGCATTTATAGTAAACCTACATCTCAGGTCACAGAAAACTGACAAGTCAAAATGTAAACACTATAAACACTGACATCAAACAGCTCGAGAGACGGATTTGTCCAATGTTAATCATCACATATTTACCAGAACCAAATCGCAACCAACACATGATGCAGACAAAACAGCGACAGTTACCGTGAAAAAAAATGTAAATCAGACGTTATTTTGATCCTGCGAACGAGATAAAAGTAATAGTGAAAAGCAGTTCGCGTCCCTTACCGGAATAATCTTGATCTGTTTCTGGGCTGCTGGCAATGTTGACCTCAGTGAACAATTCACCCTGCCGGAGCACAGCTGACTTCCACTCGTTCAAACTCGATCCAACCAGTTTGGCAAGTCACATGACCACCCCCCACTCCCTTCCCGCAGATGGCTGCGAAACTGGTCACATGACTGCTGCATGTGTTCTCTGAGTGCGCTTCTCTCGCGCAGAAACGTGAGGCGTAGCGTCACAGCTGTGGACCATAATACTTTCTGTTATATCTTCATAGACTCACGTACATTTGCACAAAATTCTGCTGGTCAAAAATGACACTGGACTGCAATGAAAAAGGAATTTACTGGCCGAGTTTCAGTTTCAGTTTCATCAAGGAGGCGTCACTGCGCGCGGACTAGTCCATATACGCTACACCACATCCGCTAAGTTTTGAGACCACGCTGCGCATGATTTTAAGCTGATGGATAAATGAATTAACAACTAAGATGAGAGAATTGAAGAGGAGGGCCTCGTGGCTACTACTTAGCAGATGTCTGACCTACGTATTAATTAGCCCAATAAGCTGGTCAGACCTTGAGTGCCTACCTAACATTGGATGTGTGTGTAGTTTTTTTTTTTGTTGTTTGTTTAATTTTTTTCTATGTATGCGCGTGTGTAGTGAATGTACACTTGTGTGTATGGATGTGTGGGCACAGACCCATATGTAAATGACCTTCCAGGAACATTGTTATTGATCGGCGACTTCAACTTCCATTTCAATAAGCCCACAGTTGGATACACGCCCGAGGTGTTAGAAATTTTAGATACTTTCGGACTCCAGCAGTCCGTGAATGAAATGACGAACAAACAGGGTAACACAGTAGACTGGGTAGTCTACAGAGACAGTGATTATCTTCTCAAATCCTCAACCGTTGACGATAACCTAGCATCGGATCATTATGCTGTGAAGTGTGAATTAGATATCGTTAGGCCCGCCGTTCCAAAGACTTACAAGGAAGTTAGGAAAATTTCTGCTATCGATATAGAGGCTTTCAAATCTGATCTGAGCACGGCCATACCGAGCGAGCCATCGGCCTGTCAGCTGACCCCTGCCCTCAGTGCCATGCTTGATAAGCATGCTCCAGTGAGCAGGCGCTTGATCACTGATCGCTCAGTGTCAATGGCACAACACAGTGGGTCCCGAGTTGTCGGAGGCCAAGCAGGCGAGGAGGGGGGGGGGGGGGGGGGGCTGAGAGGCGATGGCGCGCCACGGGACTGACTGTGCACAGGGAAATATATCAAACTGCGAGAAATCATGTTACTGACATTGTTCATCAAGCAAAAACTTTGTTCTATTCTTCAAAGATATTGGCCTGTAATACGGCCAAGCAACTATTTAATGTCACAAATAGTCTCCTAGGCAAAGTCAGCTACTCCCCCCTTCCCACCATCTTCCAAACTCAAGAGCTCCCTCAGAAATTCTTAGAGTTTTTCAATGGAAAAATTGACACTATCCGTGAAAAGCTAGATTCTACTGCACCTGTACATCCTCTGAATGACAAAGTTTACTGTGGACCTCCTTTGGCTTGTTTTAGTCCTGTTAGTCAAGACTATGTCAAAAAACTTTGTTTGCGATGCAGCCCTAAATCATGTGAACTTGATGCCATTCCCACTAACTTGCTCTTTCAGTGCATTGATGATGTCCTACCCCATCTTACTCATGTTATCAATACCTCTTTGTCCTCTGGTCACGTTCCTGAAATCTTCCGGTCCGCAGTGGTACGTCCATTGATCAAGAAACCTTCATTAGATAAAAATGTTTTAAAGAATTATCGGCCTGTATCAAATTTGTCATTTCTATCAAAATTATTGGAGAAGATCGTTTTGGAACAAATTCTAGAACATCTCAAAAAGAATCACCTTTTGAATCCTCATCAATCTGCTTACAGACAAGGCCATAGTTGTGAGACAGCACTCCTCCGTATAGTCAATGACCTCCTCTGCGGGCTTGACGATGGGAATGTTTCCTTATTAGCGATGTTAGACCTCTCTGCAGCATTTGACACGATCGATCATAATATTTTGTTCTCACGGCTTCAAACTTCCTTTGGATTCAAAGACACAGCTCTCGACTGGATTATCTCTTACTTGACTGGACGGACTCAGACAGTGTGTGTACAGGGAAGATACTCAGACAGTTCTCCTCTTAGGTACGGTGTGCCTCAGGGTTCTGTACTTGGGCCAGTCCTTTTTGTGCTGTATGCTAGTCCTGTGTCTGACGTCATCAGTGGTCACGCCATGTCGCATGAGAGCTTTGCTGACGATACTCAGCTTCATCAGTCGGCTCCCGTTGCTGAAACTGACTCACTGATTTCTCGGACGCGGGGCTGCATTGCAGACCTGAAGGACTGGATGACAACCAACAAACTACAACTAAACGACGACAAGACAGAACTCATGTTCGTGACAAAACAGCCTAACCATCCTTCTCTGCCTTCAACTGTCACTATCAATGACTGTGCTGTCTCTGTCTCCACCTCTGTCCGCAGTCTAGGGGTCATACTTGACCAATCCCTCTCCTTTGAGAAACAGGTTTCAAATATTTGCAAGATTGCCTATTTAGAACTAAGAAGAATCAGCTCTGTACGTCACCTTCTCTCTACAGATGCTACAAAAACTCTCATTTGTGCATTTGTCTTATCTAGAATAGATTACTGCAACTTACTTTTGGCCAGCCTTCCAAAATACCTGATAGAAAGATTACAGCGAATCCAAAATCATGCAGCCCGAGTCGTCTGTAGAGCAAGAAAACATGCTCACATTTCGCCTCTCCTCCACTCTCTTCACTGGCTATCTGTCTCAAACCGTATCTCGTACAAAATCTCAACTCTCACTTTCTCTGCTCTCTTTGAAAATGGACCTTCTTATCTCTCAGATCTCCTTAAAATCTACACCCCCTCTCGACAACTACGCTCCTGTGCTGACGACCGCCTTCTGCGAATGACTCGCTTCAGGACTACTACTGGTGAAAGATCTTTCTCTTTTCAAGCTCCAGCGACGTGGAACAGACTGCCAGACTGTCTCAGACATTCAGATTCTATCTCTTCTTTCAAGTCTAAACTTAAAACCCATCTATTTTCTCATAATTAGTCAATGCTGTGGGGAGAGGGGGGTGGGTACAACCTAACTCATAGCCGTCTGGGCCTTTTCAAATGTAGCGTATGTGTATGTTCTCTATTATATGTATTTGTTGTATGATTGAACGTTATAGGATTAAGTTTTTGTAGTGATATTTGAAGAATAAGTGAATGTCACATTGGTAGGATTAGGATTTGTTAGTTATTGTAGTAATAGTATTTGTAGTTGGGTGTAAGGTGTATTATTGTATATGAGAAGGGTGAATGTAGTATGACTTTGTAAAGTGCTTAGAGAAATTCGTTTGATTAAGCGCTATATAAGAAATCATTATTATTATTATATGTGTGCGTGTGTGTGTGAGCATCTGCGTGTGTGCGCGCTTGTGTGTGTGTGTATGCATGCGCGCACGTGTGTGTGTATGCACGCGCGTGCGTATGTGTGTGTGTGCACGTATGTGTGTGCGCGTGTGTGTGCATGTGCAGAAGTGTGTGATTTGTGTGAGCATACACACGTATCTGCATATGTTTGTGTCCGTATATGTGTGTGTCTGTATGTGGGCGTGTACGCATGTGCGTGTATGTATGTACGTGTGTGCGTTCATGTGTATGTGCGCACACGTGTGGGTGTGGAAGTGCACATGCACGCATGTGCATATGTGTGTGCATAGGAGCGAGTGCATGTAGACGCGCACGTTTGTTTGTGTGTGTGTGCACGCGCGTGCACACGTGTGGGTGTGGAAGTGCACATGCACGCATGTGCATATGTGTATGCGTAGGAGCGAGTGCATGTAGACGCGCACGTTTGTTTGTGTGTGTGTGCACGCGCGTGCACGCGCGCTTGTGTGTGCACGTGCGCGTGCGCCCGTATGTGTGTGTGTGTGTGTGTGTGTGTGTGTGTGTGTGTGTGTGTGTGTGTGTGTGTAGTGACTGTGTGCATGAATGTTCAGAAGATGACTAAGAACCAAGAACAAGAACAAGAACATCAAAGACAACATATATGTGCATGTGCGCGCGCGCATGCACGCACACACACACACACACACACACACACACACACACACACACACACACACACACACACACACATAACAATAGCCATGGGACTACCAGTCCATGCCTCTTGTACAAAAGCATACAGTGCTGCTGGGATATTACCACTGGAAGAATACAGGAATCTTGTATGCACCAAATTTGTTATAAGAAGTTCTGCCATAGACAACAATATAGGCCCTGAAATAAATATTTAATCGGACATTGATTTTCCCAAAAGGGCTAAAAATATATCATATCAAACGACTCTAAGAACATATACTTCCTCGATTTTAGAATCCTCAGATATCAAACTAACATCTATTGCAAAAAGATTTATTGTGTCTGGTATCCCCCCCCCCCTCCCCCCTGGAAACTAATAGGAGCACATTTTGATATTGAGCATACAGATTTAACAAAAGCTGAAAATATTAATTTGTTATTATCCAATATCAAAATGCATTTGCATGATCACTATTCCAACCATTTTAAGATATACACTGATGGATCATTAATCAATGAACATGCAGGTGCAGCATACATTATCCCAGGCCTTAACAAAGAAAAGTCATATTATCTCGGAAAAAAACAAATCTATATTCACTGCTGAGTTAACTGCTATAATTATGGCTTGAAAGTTTGTTGTTGATTGCCCTCAAAATTTATTTAAGGTTGTTTTATGTGTAGATTCCAAGTCAGTTCTTACTGCAATGAAGAACTTTAGATTAAAAGTTCGACCTGAGATGATCACTGAAATAAATAATTTAGTACACTTCCTCTCAGTCAGAGACACTGAAATAACATTTCTTTGGGTGCCCTCCCACTGTGGGTTATATTATAATGAAAAGGTTGATGTTCTAGCAAAGAGAAGAGCAAAACGATCATCAGATTCGCATTTTTTTAACTTCTCTGTCAGTGCAAGAGTGCTATACTTTGGTACAAAAGGTACAATTTTCTAATTTTCATTTGATAGAAAGAGAAACTGGGTGTCTTGGTTTACACGATGAAATGAAAAATATTCATGAAAAGTTAAGTAAGTACGATCAAAACATTTATCGTAGACGACAAATAAGTTCCTTGATCTGTAGATGGAAATTGGATTGTTTTAAACAAAGTATGTCAAAAATATACATTGTATATGTGGTCATAGCGCATCAACTGGTCACACTCTTTTGTGTAACTTAATGAAAAAATTCATTCCAAATACGTCTGTACAGCCTATTCAAAATATTTTCCTCTCAGCAAGTGAAACATATCTTTTCTTTTTGCACTTAGTTAAAAGTACAATTGGCAAATACTTATAATAGATAACAGTCGGTACTGGGATGAGACAGAAGAGTTACATGCTTCGTTTCTTTCTCTCTTTTTTCTTTTTGTTTGTTTGTTTGTTTGTTTGTTTGTTTTAATCTTTGATTAAGTGGAATTTCTACGTTTGTGTTATAGCTGTAGATAAGTTCATTCTTTTGACTCGTTGTGTTAACCTTTTTCCCCCGGCCCCGATTTTTTTTTTTTTTGGTCTAATATCACGTAATGTGGAAAGACGTAAAACAAAACAACAACAACAACAACATAACAATAAGAGCAACGACTCCCCCCCCCCCCCCCCCACACCTTCACACACATCCCCACGAACGCACACACACACACACACACACACACACACACACACACACACACACACACACACACACACACACTCACTCACTCACTCATTCTCTAAAACACACACTCTCACACATACATTCACTCTCTCAAACACACACTCACACACCTAGGCTTGCACACACACGTCCGAGGACTCTCTAATTAACATGCGTGCATCACCCTACTGATGAACACACACCAGCGCACCCACGTCTACAATATACTCTGGGAACCCTGAGAGATTCAAAATCTTATCTCAGCCAACATGTGTTTGATCATTTGTGTCTGTTACTGGAAAGGCCCAGTATGAATTTTCCCTAGTCTTTAGGAGTCTTCGCAGTGTTGGCCTTGAGATTATTCCAATGTTTGGTTGGCTGGTGATGTTTCTTGCTCTTCCGCACTGATATGTGCGGCGTTTGGATGTGCGGCCACTTCCTCTCTTGATGTTCAGATCTGAAAGATGGTCTATGATATAGTGGCATTGCTCTTGTTTGCTTAAGTGATTCTTCAGATTTCTTATCACATTAGATCGCTCAAGCTGTAGTCCAGTTCTTATCGTTGCCTTGCCAGCCAGTGTGTCTGCTCTCTCGTTTCCTTTAACTCCAGCATGTTCAGACAGTACATCCATATGAGTCTCTCCAATGGAAGGCTGCGCATTAGTTCATTCCAAGCAGGGCTTCCCATTCCACTTTTCACTTTCTTAAGTAGGTTCATAGAGTCAGTCAGTATCATGACTTGCTGAGTTTGAAACTGGCTTATGGATGAAAGCCAGTGGAGTGCTTGTGTCACTTCTTCCACCTCCATTGTTAGACTTGAAGTTGTTAAACTGTGCGCGTCATTGTCTTCCTGGATAGATCAGCCATTTTGCTTCACTGTGACTTATCTTTGGTGATAGAACTGTCAGTGTATATTACAATATCATCTTTTGTGCAAAGGTCTTCTACCTGCATCTGAATTTCTGGCCATTCTCGACAATGTCTTCCAAGTTCTGGTGTGATGGCAATTTGGTAGAGGTGTTTCAAGTGGTCTGGATACTTGTCCCATTCCTTCGTTTCTTTGAGTTCTGCTTACTGGCACACAAGCTGTATTCTGTCTTCAGCCTGGCCCATCCATGATTTTCCACGTCCCAGCCGAGTGCGTTTTGTTTTCTTGACCGCCTCATGAAGTGGGTTTGGGGGATTTTCAAGTGCTCTGAAATATGCCTTCACCTGTTCTAGCTTGTGTCTTGTCTGCATTGAAGGAAGGTCGAGCAGGTATCGCATAGTTTCAACTGGTGTGTCCTTCATAGTTCCCAGGATCAGTCTCATTGCTTCATTTTGAATTCTTTCTAATTTCAGAAGATTGCTGTTGGACAGTCTTGTAAGCCCCAATCCATAATCAATCACATTGAGTACAAGTGCGTGATACAGTCGGTAGAGATGGCGCTGTTCAATGCCTTTAGCCGCCATTGCTTTCATGACAGGTAGGCCCTTTTTTGCATTTAAGAACAATATTCTCAACATGCTTTCTAAAGGTCAGCACTCTGTCAAAGCCTACACCCAAACAGCGTCGGTCAGTTGATTCAATTGGTATTCCATTCAAGGACACTGGTGAGGGCACTTTCCTTACTTGTCCTGATGTCTTGTTGTTAAGAGTGCAGACTAATGTCTGGGCTTTTGTAGGATTGATGGACGATCCAGTTTCTTGACACCACTGAGCAATGTTGTTCAACTGTTGCTGAACTGCTTTCGTTCTTTCTTTAGTATTCTTTGATGTTTTGTAGATCAGACCATCATATGCTAGTGTCAACACCCGAGCAATTCCGTTTCTGTTGAGGTCTGCAAGGCCTTTAGTGTAAACATTGTATAAAACAGGGGAGAGAGGAGAACCTTGAGGTAATCCCATAGAAAGTTTATCAGGCTCAGACGTCCAGTCTCCAAATCGTAGGATGACGGTTCGCTCCTGAAGTGCCGCTGCTATCCATTGTGTAAGTGTCTTGCTGACTCCATAGTCAAGAAGTAGTTCCATGAGAAGCAAGAACTGGACTTTGTTGTATGCGTCTTCCAGATCTATTGTAACAGCCAGTGTTTCTTCCTTTCTCTGGAATTTCCCATGTACTTTTACCTGTTCTGTAGCCTCCTTGATTTGATGGGAGGATTTGTTGACTTTCAAGATCTCTTGCAAGTTTTCTTGCTATGATTCGTTCCATGAGCTTTCCTGCTATATTTTGTATAGTGAGTATGTGGTAGCTATTTAGCCGATGATGATCTTTTTCTGGCTTTGGTAAAGCTTTCAGGTAGCTGTGTGTCCAGTCTTTTGGGACATAGCCTTTATCAAAACTCTCCTGGTAGAGACTGAAGAGTTGGGCTCTCCCCGAGAAAAGACTTTAGTTAGCGTGCAGCTGACATCAAAATAAAGGTCAGCTGCCTATCGAAACAGACAGCGTATTTTTGACACTCCGTCCACAAGTATGCTGATCTTAATTTGTCCATTTGTGGAAAAGCTGTTTTCGCGTGCTTAAATGTCAGTTGCATCTACTGTCTTGTCGATCAACATACGCTTAAATATGAGCCTCCCCATTTCAAACCTGGCGACATGAATACGCAGGTGATTTATAAGAGCATATTAGAGTCTAAAGGCAAAAATAGCTGTATTCTTTGGGGGAAACAAAACAAAACAATAACAACAACAACAAACACCTATTACTGTTGAGCAAAATAGCGAAAAGAGGCAACGCAAATGCAATCCTGAGGATCACAATGATTTTCCTCTAGATCATAACTGTTTTCTGAAGGATCACAAGTGTTTTCATTGCAGGGTAATACTGACGATGATAAAAAAAAAAAAAAAAAAAAAAAAAAAAAAAACAACGCCAAGATCTGAGACTGACATCGTTGATCCAAACTGTATTACATATGTTGATAAATGTGTGTCTTCTTTCAGATGTCTAATCCCCCTCCCCCCCCCCCCTTCCCCTCCCTACCGTTCCATAAAGATTTCCATTGGGTGTCTTGTAACTCTGACAAACTGTCAATCAGAGAGATGTAAAAAAATGATTGGTAGCTTAACCCTCTGAAGAGATGAGGCTCCAGAATGTCGCTAAGCCACCTTAGGCCATGAGGCTGACCACAGTCAATCTTCCGTGTGGACAACTCTGCACCAGTGTGTGCCAGAGAAGGGATGCTCATCGTCCTTTGTTAAGTTTCACTGATTGTCCCAGAAAACATCTAAATTGAATCTCGTTTTAAGTCTAGAGACCACATTACTGTATTTATGCCTTAAATTTCAACAGCAAAACCTTGTGCCCGTATTTGGTAAAATCAGTCAAATTGTTTTATAAATGATGTTGATTGTCGAAATGTTTTGTTGTTGGTGACTCTAATTCATTTGTGTGCTTGGTCTAAGTGTACTCCTATATCAAATAAGCCCACGTTAGTATTTGACGATTTTGAAGTTATTTTCCTTCAACTGTTTAACAGTTTCTCACTGTCTCGCACCACTTGTTACAATCCACTCACTAGCTGAGTGAAGAAGTAAAGTGGAAACAGAAAACTAAAGATAATGAATATATTCATATTTCTCTCACTTTTGCCGGCTACGTCCTAAGTGTTCATCAAGCTGAATCCTAGGTACTCATCTACAAACCAGGTTCTGTAAGCGCCACAGACCCTGGGATCCTTCACCTTCACATCATATCCTTATGTACCCCCTGGACTCCCTCTCAGATTAAGAGAACCGTACCTCTCTTCATGATGAGATGAAGTGAGAAGAAACCAGCCGTGTGAGGCAAGACTGTATCTGAGAGGAAATTCTGAATAGTTTGTGTATTTTAACATTGTAAGCAAAAGTAAAGTTTTCCGTGTCAAATTGCACTTGTGTCAGTTTATTTGTTGATCATAGATCATTAATTTCATGTTTGACCCTGTTTCTAATTTGGTCTGTCACTCGCAGCACTAGCAGTTATAAGTGCATAAACCTAGAGTACATTGCACCCGAGCCATTCCTGAATGTTATATAAAAAAAAAAAAAAAAAAAAAAAATCTCGAGCAAAAAATTCTTTTGGTGACTAGTACCGGAAAGTTGCTCCTTCCACCACTAGTCTGAGAGAGAGCGGAGGTGAACTTTCATATAGAAACTACTCTATAATTATGATAGAAAAACAAACAAACAAACAAACAAACAAACAAACAAAAACTCTGATCTTCCTCTCGAGGACATGCGTTCCAATCCTACTTGTCTACACTACATGAAGCTGCTTGTGAAACTGACTTTTTATTTGGAAAAATAAGGGAACATATGACATTTACATATGCGAGTATCGACGGAAATAACAATCATCATACAACAGGAGCAGGACACGAATGGACCGTAAATGCGTATCGTCGCTTGCGTGCTTTTCATGATTGTGCCGTTTCCCGTGGGCACTTTGGCACTACGTGTCCTGACGTGGATGTTATTTTGTGGGTGGTATGTGGTAGACGTGAAGATAGTTTAGCTTGGGCGGCCGTCGTTTGACGGGTAACCTTTATCCAACTATTACTCTAGTATCTGATCATTCGAGTCCAGCGATCCTGCGTGCCCCCTCTGCCATGAAAAACAAACAGTGGAGCATGTCCTAAGCTCATGTAAAGTAGCCATGGCTCAAGGAAGGTACACATGGAGGCACAACCAAGTGCTCAAAGAGATTGTACAATTAGTCTGGGCTAGTACTAACACCACAAAAGGGGAAATCAGGACTCCAAAAGCACCCGCAACATTCTTCGCGGCAGGTGGCAGCAAATCATGGCCAAGAACAACAGTGCCACTCGAAACATGCAGGCAGAGTCTGCTGGACGGGGCAGATGACTGGGAGTGCACTGCAGACCTCTCAGAATGGAAGAGTCACCCAGAGATCATCAGCAAGAGTGGCATGAGACCAGACATGGTAGTCCACTCTCAGTCAACCAAGCAGCTGATCATGATCGAGCTCACGGTGCTATATGAGAACAGAATGGAGGCAGCTCAAATCTACAAGACTGAAAAGTATGCTGATCTGGCAAACAGCCTGAGGAGAGAAGGCTATCAGGTTAAAGTCCTCACTGCAGAAATTGGAGCTAGGGGGTTTGTAGGAACGTCTGCATATAGCCTCATGAAACAGCTCTCAGTTGCAGGGAGGGAAAAAACCAGAGCCCTGAAAGCAATGGCAGAAGCGGCAGAGAGGTGTTCAAGCTGGATTTGGTCAAGGAGGAACAAAAGTGAACTTCATAAGACTTAACTTTCCTACAAATATCACGTGTCCCAGTGGCTCAGTGGTTAGAGTGCGAGTCATTAAGTGGAAAATGAGCATGTCCAGAGGGTCATGGGTTCGAATCCCAGCCATGGCTCGTCCCAAGATGGGAAAAAAGGGGCAGCAGAGGGACATCCGGAGTCATGAACTGGGTGTGGCCCAACCCCCCTAGAGTGTCAGGAGATAAGGGCCGAAACACTTGCTTGAAGGGGGCTTCTCTTCTGAGGACTCTCTGCTGCCACGCTGTCCACGAGTTTCTTTCTACTGCTAGCATCTGATCATTCGAGTCCAGCTTTTCGTTGATAGCTAGTACCCTTATTACAGCTGAAAACAGTCTGACCTACACTTTCCATCGGTGCAGTCTGATTTTCAGCACGGGGACCCAAGGAAAGCACCATCCCAGTATCTAAAAGGGCCAAATCTGGGCGTTTATTTGGTTAACGCTGTTACCCTCATCAAGGCTCTTAATTAACCCTTTGCTGATGCAGTTGTGGCATCACACACACACACACACACACACACACACACACACACACATTTTTACTTGAAAACCCACTTATCTATATACACGCACATCATTGGAAAGCATGTATACACACAGGCAATAGAGAGTTTAAAACGTTTTCTTTTTTCTTTTTTTTTTCATTTGGATGATTTTTATTCAACTTCGTCTGTTGGTGTGTGTTTTTTTTTCTCTTCAGAAAACAGTGAGTCATATGCGCCATCCACTAGAGCAGACAAAACCCAGCCACATGGGAAAACACCCCCTTCACATTAATTTACGCATGCATGGGTGTGAGAGAGGCCCGTGGTGAACTGGTCAGGGCGTTCGCCGGCGGAGCTGACGGTCAAACCCACACGTGGGATCAGAGCTCTTGGTTTGAAACCCTCTCTTTCCACCCAGCACTAAATGGATACGTGATTCAGTTCAGGGACGGTCGAAGGCGGCGGAAGGAGAGGGAAGAGAACTTCCATCCATCACGCCGTGTCCAAGGCATGGTGAACCTCTGACTGTTCCCTGCCCGTATGGCCGATAGGGTATTGGAACTTTCACCTTTTAACCTTATATGTGTGAACATTCTAACTTGACATATACTGTAGAAACTGTGTATTCGTGGTTTTCTCAAGTGACTCTCTCTCTCTCTCTCTCTCTCTCTCATCTCTCTCCTCCTCTCTCTCTCTCTCTCTTCCGCCCTCGTCTCTCTCACCCTCTCTCTTCCCTCTCCTCTCTGTTTCTTCCTCCTCCCTTTCATCTCTGTACTTCTCTTCTTTCTTCTTCTTCTTCTTTCTTTCTTTTCTCTTCTTTCTTCTCTTTTCTTTCTTTTCTTTCTTTCTTCTCTTCTCTTTCTTCTTCTTTCTTTCTTTCTTTCTTTCTCTTCTCTCTTTCTTTCTTTCTTTTCAGATCAGCTGCAGTGTCTGACTTACACGCTCCTCTCGGTTCACGAGATGCAGTTTCACTTCTTAGTCTCATCCCCCCCCCCCCCAACCTCCCCCCTCCCTTCTCTCTCTCTCTCTGTCTGTCTGTCTGTTTGTCTGTCTGTCTGTCTGTCTTTATCAGTCCTCTCTCTTCCATTTCTCTTTCAGACATTGTGATTTTCCTGAGGACTGTGATCAGGGGAGCGGTGTTTTGTGGACGAAAGTCCATTGTTTGTAGCATCTAAAGAAGACATGGGTCGACAATTTACTGGTCTGTTCATATTAAGTGTTACTTGCACCTTGTGTTTTTGTGTATTGGTATTGTGACTTGTTGTCACTAGCGCTGCAGTCGGTGTCACGCGCACTGCACCTTGTATTTTTGTCTACTGTATTGTGGCTTGTTGTCAATAGCGCTGCAGTCAGTGTCACACACACTGCACCTTGTCTTTTTGTCTACTGTATTGTGGCTTGTTGTCAATAGCGCTGCAGTCAGTGTCACACACACTGCACCTTGTCTCGTTGTCTACTGTAGTGTGGCTTGTTGTCAATAGCGCTGCAGTCAGTGTCACACACACTGCACCTTGTCTTTTTGTCTACTGTATTGTGGCTTGTTGTCAATAGCGCTGCAGTCGGTGTCAGGTACACTGTACCTTGTATTTTTGTCTACTGGTCGCATCGTGGCTTTGAAAAGCTGTTATAGATCTCATCTGCATTCACTCTGAATTCCTCAACATTTATAATTCCTAGTAATGCTATCTATGATTTCTTGAATGTATTGCTCTACTAGTCTGCGTGCACGTCTTCGGAGGTGTTTGAAACGGTAGAAATGGTCATAAATGTGAGTGAGTGCCTGTGTGTGCAGCGATGTGCGACCTATGGTAAGATAGGACAGTGTTTTGAGAGCGCTGTTGTCCCCGACATATTGCCTACGTCTGCACATGTAACAGGAGAGTAAATACATGACGCTAGTTTTCGAAGGATGTGCAGTTCTCAGGGTTTTTTGTTTGTTTTCCTGTACAAGCCAGCGGAACAGAGAAAACGTTAACACCGGACAATGCTGAGCCTTGATGTTTGAGTCGTTTTGTTGAAACTGGACGGGAGATATGGAAGGGGGTGAGGGATCTGACAAGTGCCAGCATCTTCTTTTTTGAGTCCTCCAGGCAGTTGTAGAGGGCACAGACGCTCGGGACGTTCAGATGGAAAGTAAGACTGTCGGGAATGTCACACATGTGTACCGTGTTGCACGTGACAGGACAGCCTGGAGAACCGACGCGATCTTCGGATGCATTAGCGCCTGTCACAGAATTCCTAGGATAAGACATGAGGCCACGCAATGCAAGGGGGAACTCACTTCCACGTGCCGCCATCAGGTTCCACCGACCTTCAGGCGAAGGAGGGTTATATATCATTCAATAGCCATGACCAAAGTGGCTCTCTCGCTGCGCAACAAGATGTGACACTTGCTGGGATTACATTCGCTTCTCTTAGTAGCGTTAGGTATAAAGTAATTACAGTAGATATAATTGCTATATCTATCACGATGAGAGGGAGAGAGAGAGAGAGAGAGAGAGAGAGAGAGAGAGAGAGAGAGAGAGAGGATTTCAGATCTCCGGCTCTGTTTCAAAGTTCATTTTAATTTCGACTGTTGTTAAAATTGTGACGGTGCCTGCACAGGGCCGACAACATGATTGTGACATTTTCGTCGCTCTTTTTTGTTGCATTGTATTGCATAACTTCAAGTGTCACACTGTAAGCCTGCTGTGCCATCCATGATTGCCACAGATCGGTGCCACTCACGTCTCATTCTTTATTCTGCCGTTTGTTTTGTGCTACTCAGAATGCTTCCTGTTTGTTTAGAATCTCTTACTCTTCTTTGTTGGTGCTTTTTGTTACTTGACGTGTGCGAATAGCATGCCCATGAAGGAATTGTGGATTATCGTTCGTTGTTCATGGTTTTTGTCACTTTGACGTGCACGAATAGCGTGCCGTTGCAGGAATTCTTGTTTATCGTCTAAATCAGAACGCGAACGGAAAAGGCAACAAAAGCAGACTCGTGCAATACGAGACTTGAACCACGGAACAGCAAACTGCTGCAGAGCCCAGCGTGCCATGCACAATGACCGTATTAAGATCGGTTAACAATGAAGGAACGGTAAGTCTAACACATCGACATGAATCCTGATTCCGCTGCCAACCAAATCCCCAACGTAAGGCTTCTTTGCCTTTGAAAGCTATGTAACATCCCAAAGGGGGAAACACATCTTTTCAGGTTATAGATTTTCAGGCATCACACACTTCAGATAATGTCTTCTCTGATAGGGTTTCCTATTTGCATTGCTCTTATTTTGACCTTCTCCATATTGTGTCAGAGGGTACAGTCAGCGAGGTTCTCTGACGGCAGTGCTTGTTTGGGAGACGGACAAGAGACGGAAATCGATCTTTGAAACGTCTGCTTTCACGCTGCCGACGGGGAGGAGGTATGTGTGTTGTGTGTGTGTGGGGGGGGGGGGGGGGGGGGGGGGGGGGGAAGAGGGGGGAAGAGGGTGTCAGCAGCTGATCACGTGACCCTGTGCACGTCACTCGTCCTTGACCCGCCGCTCCAAAACGAACGGTCGGAATCAACACTCGGTGTACGACAGGTTGGTGACCTCAAAAGAGGTCAGTCACCCCGTGCCACGTCTTCCAGGTCAGCCATGTGGTGTGAAATCACGTAACAGGTAACGCACATCTTGTGTTGACTGGAGCAGGGACAGGGGATTACACATACGGTCTTTGATTGCCGGCGTCACAAGCGGAAGAGTTATAGCCCCTTACTTTCATTTCCAAGCATTAAAAAGAAAAAAAAAATGAAAACGGAAAAGAAAGAAAGAAAAAAAAAAGAAAAAAAAAAAAGAAAAAGAGAGAGAGAGAAAAGAAAGAAAAAGAAAAAAGTCATCCAGTAAACCTTTCTCAGTCCAGCGGATCACGGAGTCACTGAAGTTATTCCAGTCATCTTATTTTCAGTCCAGTCGACCATCGAGCCATTGACGTCATTGAAGACGATCTTCTTCTTTGCCGTCTAGCTGACCACGGAATCACTTATGTCATTCATATTGATATGTGGATGAAAGGCGTCATGAAATACTTTTTTTGTAACTTGTTAATGCCTTCAACTCTCCAACGTCGCTACATGGTTCTTAATGCGCTGCCCAAAATGCCTTAGAGATCGAGAGGTAGAGGAACTTTTCACGATAGATAGATTGATAGGATAGATAGATAGACAGATGGATGGATGGATGGATGGATGGACAGATTGATTTACTGATTGATTGATTGGCAGACAGATACGGGTGCCTGTGCCAAGCTTAACTGGAGGAATGAACGAGCAGTGACTGCGGGATTCTTCACCATGGTCCAGTCTTTGACAAAAGAAAAGCTTCAGCAGCATAGCATGGCTCTGACACTGGAATATTATTGAGAGACGACAGCAGAACAAAAATGATAGAATCACCCTCTTCTTCCGTTCTGCGTTAGAGTATCATGATCCAGATCTCCTGCTTAAATGTCTCGCATTACTTGATGACTGACCACAGTCCGGTATCAATGGTGGATTTCATTTTGCTTGATGATTGACCACGGTCCGGTATCAATGTTGGATTTCCATAACGGTGGTTATGGCGACTGACATAACGCATTTCTGGCCTGATCTATGAGGAGACCCGTGGAGTGCCACTGACATAGTTCACATACACCGATCTGGAAACAGAAGATTTCAGACAATGTTGAACTGCACACTGATGGTTCCAGTTCAGCGTAGACGTCAAAGTTGCAGCCGGACTGTCCGCCGTTCAGAGCGAGCCGCTGTTGTTGAAGGGGGGGGGGGGGGGGGGGGGGGGAGTGGGGGAGGCGCTGTTGTTGGGAGGGGGGGGGCAGGGGGGCAGAGAAGTGTTGAGTCGCGTGCTTTGCCCCCTATGTGCTCCCACGGCATGATCATTCCTCTGAGCTACGTCATCTGGCACATGCGAGTGCTGACATCACCCTAACACGAATGTTACATTGCTGTACATATGTACTGTTACGAGTGCAGTGAAGTGATCCGTTACGTGCCAGTCCCGAGAGGACATGCCTACTTGGCGTGACCTACGTAGGCTACGTGACTGAGCGTGCGTGTTTTTCCTCTTGCCACGTAATTCAAGACAACTTATGACGACTTCCTGCCAATAAAATGTAATGAGAGAGTTTTGGGTGACTGGAACCTCTACCTCTTTTTGTTTGTTTTTTGTTGTTGTTGGTTTTTTTTGTTTTTTGTTTTTTGTGCGCAGCCTAACCGTAGATACCTCATCATGTAGCAGTAATCGGTTTGTATGACACTTCATGATTGTCAAAAAAACAATGAAAATAAAAATAAAATTAAATTAAATAAAACGTATGTTTGCTCACAGTGGGTTAAACGACTTCCACGTTAAAAATGCACATGTTCATAGTTCTGGAAGACAGAGAGGAAGGAAGGAAGGACGACAGCTAAAACAACTGGCGTCTAGAAAACGATGTCCACAACAGAGGAAATGAAGGAACTATACGATGAGCCGTTACATGGCTGAAGTTCGACACGGTTTGATGTTCCCTCTCATGTGCTAAGATTACATACTTACTGTCTTGGTATACATACTTACTATCTTGGTATACATATTCACTATCTTGGTCTATAATGAATACTCCGTGCTGGGAACGTCAGCTTGCTTGCACTGTAGCATGAGGAAAGTGAAAGGACATGGCATGACCACTGCCGTATAAAGTACACATTAAACTAATGAGATGGCATGACCACTGCCGTATAAAGTACACATTAAACCTAATGAGATGGCATGACCACTGCCGTATGAAGAACACATTAAACCTAACGACATGGCATGACCCCTGCCGTATAAAGTACACATTAAACCTAATGAGATGGCATGACCACTGCCGTATAAAGTACACATTAAACCTAATGACGTGGCATGACCACTGCCGTATAAAGTACACATTAAACATAATGACATGACATGACCACTGCCGTATAAAGTACACATTAAACCTAACGACATGGCATGACCCCTGCCGTATAAAGTACACATTAAACGTAATGACAGACATGACCACTGCCGTATAAATTACACATTAAACCTACTGACAGACATGGCATGACCACTGCCGTATAAATTACACATTAAACCTAATGACGTGGCATGACTACTGCCCTATAAAGTACACATTAAACGTAATGACAGACATGACCACTGCCGTATAAAGTACACATTAAACCTAATGACAGACATGGCATGACCACTGCCGTATAAAGTACACATTAAACGTAATGACAGACGTGACCACTGCCGTATAAAGTACACATTAAACCTAATGACAGACATGACCTCTGCCGTATAAAGTACACATTAAACCTAATGACAGACATTCAAATGCTCAATATAGGGGTACCTAAGCCACACTGACGTGAGTCCAGAGGAATTAGACAAATCGCAGGATATTAGCCTAGGGGGACACTCACTTGCACTGATGCGCGCACTTGTTTTAACACACACACACACACACACACACACACACACACACACACACACACACACACACGACTAAAATACACACTACACACACACACACACACACACACACACACACACACACACACACACACACACACACACACACATGTGTATATCCTCTATGTCAATCGCTAAGTTTTGTGAGCAAAAGGTAAACAATCTGGATATCAACAGAGTCTCGTATACTGAGCGAGACATCTACTACCACCACCAACAATCTCCCCCTCCATCCCCCCCCTCCCCCCGGATCCAACACATACACTCATACATACACCACACACATATATACACACACGGAGTAGCTGTCATGTTCAGGACAAGCCAATTCCTGCACGTGGGCATATCCGTGCGTGTTGTCAGTACTACGCTGTTGATTCAGCTGAACAGGTGATGGGGCAGTCGATCATCTCGACACGAAAATAGCAGCTCTCTGTGCGCCACACAGGTGCCAACTCATAAAATATGTACAGTGATTGATAGTCGGTATATACTGACTGATCTGCAATCAATACCAAAAAAAAAAAAAAAAAGGCACACACACACACACACACACACACACACACACACACACACACACACACACACACACACACACACATATACATACCTAAGGGCCCGTGTGCATGCGCGCGCATACACACACACACACACACACACACACACACACACACACACACACACACACACACACACACACACAACACCACCACCACCACCACCACTATCATTATCATCATCAATCATCATCATCATCATCATCATTGTAGTCTCAAACAAAGAAGAAAATCTTAAATGTAATTAAGGTAATAGCGAACCGCCAAGAAAACGTAGACAAACGAATCACAAGACAAAACACGACGCGTTTCGACCTCTTAGTTCTTCTTCAGGCAAGATACAAAACACCCAGGACAAGGAAAATGAATGAGCAATCACTGATCTTCATTCACTTCAGCGCAAAATGGGCGTTGAATGAAAACGAGAGAAAAAAAAAAGACACACACATACGTACCTATGGGTTCACGCGCGCGCGCGCACGCATGCACCACACACACACACACACACACACACACACACACACACACACACACACACACACACACACACACATCATCATCATCATCATCATCATCATCATCATCATCGTAGGTTCGCCAGAGAGAGAGAGAGAGAGAGAGAAGAGAGAGAGAGAGAGAGAGAACGTTTACAAATAGTGCCGGTTACAGTCATTGCTTTTTATTCTTTCCATTTTCTACTCTGGGGTCTAAAGTCATATGCATCAGTTATTTATTACACAATATCGAATCCATGGCATCACTATTGTGACGCGAGTTTCGCAATGTCAAACTCTCTCTCTCTCTCTCTCTCTCTCTCTCTCTCTCTCTCTCTCTCTCTCTCTCTCTCTCTCTCTTGTAATGTTTTTGCATCTGATGAAGATCCAGAAGATGCTGTCATTTGCGACAGTGACAACGTAACATTTCAGTTTAGCTGGACTAACGCCAACGACAAACCTTCTGATGTTTGCTGCTTTGTGAGCAGAGATCCCAAGCAGATGACCAACGTGGAACGCACCATCCACCTCAAACGGCTGTTCTGGGCCCCTGCCGACCAGGAGAAAATGAACGATCGAGTTAATACCGGACTCAAGTGTTTGGCATGTCATTATGAATGCAGTTGAATTCTGTCTTGGTTGACACTGTCCCGTTCCTCTCCCTATTCTCCCTATTGGTTTAAATAACTTTTATTTAAGAAACAAGAAAACAGAATAATTTCATGATTGTCAGGACAAATGAGCAACAACAAGCCCTAGGCTTATACTGTGCGCAAATACACGTTTACAATATATTGGCGGTTAAATACATTCACAATATACTAAGCATTTCACCTCGTGCTTGGGATTTTTTTTTTAAAGGAAACATAAAAAAAAAAAAGAAACGAGCAGAAGAGAAATAAAATGAATAACATGAAAAATGGGAGGAAGGGAGGGGAAGCAACAACCACGTCATCAACAAGAATATGTGTGATCAATTTACAAAGGAGAGAGAAACTTATACAATAAGGTAAAGTAGTTTAGTAAGGTAGAAACCATCTTTTCCATAAGTAATGTGTTGAAGTATGGCAGTTCAATTTAGATTAACTTTTTTCCTTTTTTTTGCTTTCCCCTCTTTTCTCCCTATTCCCGTTCCCTGCACCCCCAAGCCCCTTACGCCCCCCCCCCCTTTTTTTTTTTTTCTCAGTTCTCTCTGGGACTTGAGGTTAGCCATGCACGTTATGTAGTTGTTGTGGGCGCATTCCTGCACAGACGTACACACACAGACGCGCGCTCGCACGCGCGCACATAAACACACACTACACACACGTTCTCTCCCTCTCCCTCATCCACACATACACACACACGCGCGCGCACGCACGCACGGCCACATACACATATAAGCGCACGCATTGCCGCACGCTCACCGTGTGGTGTTGCGCGGGACAGTCCGGACATTGTGCGCATTGCGTGACAGCTTCCCTGTCACAACACGTTCCGTTCAGTGTTCAGGTCTGTGGCTTGCTAGTGTAAACACCTTCACCCCCGATTCCCTTTTGCAATACTAAGCACTAAATCATTGTCTGTCTGTCTGTCTGTCTGTCTGTCTGTCTCTCCTTCTCTCTCTCTCTCTCTCTCTCTCTCTCTCTCTCTCTCTCTCTCTCTATCTGTGCGTGTTCTGAAGACAGCTGCAGATTAAAAACAACAAACAACAAAAAAGCCACCACTACTGTCCCCAAAGTTGGATGCACCTCGGAACAGTTCACTTGAAACTCAGGGGGGTGCATCTTCAGTCTAGTCCATTCCATGGGAAGGGAGGTGGGGTGAAGATGGGGAAGGGTTAGTGGGACCACTAACAAGGTCCAGTCTCCCCCCGGACTCCAACGGACATCGTCTCAATAGGACTGAACCGTTGTGTGGGTGACGTCATGATCGTGCCTGTGTGGGTGATGTCATGATCGTGTCTGTATGGGTAACGTCATGATCGTGTCTGTGTAGGTAACGTCATGATCGTGTCTGTGTGGGTAACGTCATGATCGTGTCTGTGTGGGTAACGTCATGATAGTGTCTGTGTGGGTGACGTCATGATCGTGTCTGTGTGGGTAACGTCATGATCGTGTCTGTGTGGGTAACGTCATGATCGTCCCTGTGTGGGTAACGTGATGATCGTGCCTGTGTAGGTGACGTCATGATCGTGTCTGTGTGGGTAACGTCATGATCGTGTCTGTGTAGGTAACGTCATGATCGTGTCTGCGTTGGTAACGTCATGATCGTGTCTGTGTGGGTAACGTCATGATCGTGTCTGTGTAGGTAACGTCATGATCGTGTCTGTGTGGAAAACGTCATGATCGTGTCTGTGTGGGTGATGTCAAGATCGTGTCTGTGTGGGTAACGTCATGATCGTGTCTGTGTGGGTGACGTCATGATCGTGTCTGTGTGGGTAACGTCATGATCGTGTCTGTGTGGGTGACGTCATGATCGTGTCTGTGTGGGTACCGTCATGATCGTGCCTGTGTGGGTAACGTCATGATCGTGTCTGTGTGGGTGACGTCATGATCGTGTCTGTGTGGGTGACGTCATGATGGTGTCTGTGTGGGTGATGTCATGATCGTGTCTGTGTGGGTAACGTCATGATCGTGCCTAACAGCCGACGACTCGTTGTGCCCTGATTGCTTCCGATCGTTAGTATGTGGTTCCCAGTTTGCCCGGCTATGGATTTGAATAATAGCCGGGGGACGAAGTGCGTGTGTGTGTGTGTGTGTGTGTGTGTGTGTGTGTGTGTGTGTGTGTGTGAAGGAGGGGAGGGTGGGTCTTCGAAAGGTTGCTATCAGAAATGCACAATTTTCTCTACGAATGATGATGATCAATGCTGATTATTGATGGGAATGAGGAGGGGGGAGAAGAACTGTGGGTGGAGAGAAGTGTGAACATCCTATGCAAAAGGAAAACTCAGATCTGCCTGAAAAGGTACCGTTTGATCGGGGGAAGCATAGCTGGCTGAGGAACAGAGCTCGTGTGATATGTCTCCCTTGTATTCGTCATAATCCAATCCACCGAGGAAGTACTTTAGGACGCAGAAGGACCCTTTTCAAACCGTCTACACCAGAGAACTGTCTACACCGTCACTCCACATCAGCTGCATAGCCTTCAGCTGCTTGGGGTCATAGTCCTGAGGTCATTTTCTTCTTCTTCTTCTTCTTCTTCTTCTTCTTCTTCAGCATTCCAGTATCTGGTAGCGTGTGAACCCGTTTTACCCTGTTGGGATACTCACACTATACTCGAGAGTATAGTCAGTTTACTCCGACTTCGTTGAGTGCAGATTTTGTGGGAAGAGGTTGTGGAAAAAAGACAGATAAAAGATACGGTTGACAGAAAGGACAGCTGACGACTGTACAGCGAAAGAAGGAGACAAGAGTTACTGAGAGCGAAAGGAAAAGGGAACGTTACTAGCACAAAATGTCCAGAAGGAGGGGGAACTATTTGTACAAGAGCCCCCCCCCCCCCACCCACCCCGGTAGGAAGCCTAAGGTCATCAACCCTGATTCACTTTGTGAAGGACGGGGGGAGGGGGGAGGGGAGGGTTATGCTTCAGCTGGCAAAACACACTGTGGGCTATTGAGCAATTTGAATTACCCCCATTCCTGGGCCGTCCAGCGCTTACCCTTCTTAGCCAATTACATGTTCGCTTCACTGCCGTCGGAAGAGTGGTCTGAGAGGGGTACACCAAGGGTTGCTTCGTTGTCGGAACTACGAGCTTCCCCAAGTCTGGATGGTCTATGTAGAGGAACGATGGACAGACAACGACTACAATGACGATGAGAATCATTGTATGTAAGAAAGTCATGCAAAAAAGTTACACAAATCATCAAAAAATTATTACAGAATTAATGATAATGAATTAAAAACGTGGCTGTGTTGGATCCACAATCACCATCTATCAATACTGGAGAATGAAAAAAAATTGGGAAGAGAAGGGGTTAGTTACCGCCAAGGACACAGACAAACAGAGTACAGGACTAGACACAATGCAGTTTGGACCTCTTGGGTCTTCTTCAGGAAGACCCAAGAGGTCCAAACTGCATTGTGTCTAGTCCTGTACTCTGTTTGTCTGTGTCCTTGGCGGTAACTAACCCCCACTCTTTCCAAATTTTGCTTCATTTTCCGCCCTCAGTCACTCCGTTTTCAAACTGGAGAATGAGTTAGGAATTTTGAAAACCAGTGTGAGTTCTCGATCTGTCAAACTCCACCTCAGTCTGACTCCGTCGACTGCATTCTTGACCTCTTTTTTTTTTTCTTTTTTTTTTTTTCATCGGCCTGTTAGACATGTACATCTTGTCGGTTGCAACACAATACCAAATGGCTTGAATGCAACCCACCGTTACCTCCCCCCCTTTTCTTCCCCCCCCCCCCCCCCCCCCCCCCCCCCCCCCCTCCGTCGTGTCACCTTTGGTTCGTGTCCGGACGTAAGCGTGGGAGGCATTCAAGGTCATTCTAAAGTTCCGGCGTTCACATCACAGATACAACGGAACGGATTTAGAGAGAGAGAGAGAGAGAGAGAGAGAGAGAGAGACCTTCAGGTTTCTGGCTTTTGTCTACATATATACCAATTTAAAGGGGGGAAAAAAAGGTCAATCCGTTGGATTGTTGGAGGACACAAATCCGGACATATTACACAGAACCCAGGGCATTGGCCGTGTTCCTGTTTCCATACGCTGATACAGGGAACACAGGGAACACAGGGAACTCGCTAACAACTTTTAGGCTCGCACATGAGAAGACTGAAGGAGTGAGGGAGAGAAGGTGGGGCGGAGGGGGGAGGGGGTAGGGGGGGGGGGCTGCGCTGATGTCAAGCGACATGACATTGGCAAGGCAGTAGCACAAGTATGTCTGGTTACATGCAGCACGCAGACTTCAGTCACCGATATGAGCGCAAATCGGCCTCCTCATGTACATGTGGTGTGTGTGTGTGTGTGTGTGTGTGTGTGTGTGTGTGTGTGTGTGTGTGTGTGTGTGTGTGTGTGTATGTGTGTGTGCATGCGTGTGTGTGTGTGTGTGTGTGTGTGTGTGTGTGTGTGTGTGTGTGTGTGTGTGTGTGTGTGTGTGTGCCTGTGCATGTGTGTGTGCATGAGAGAGAGAGAGAGAGAGAGAGAGAGAGAGGGAGAGAGACGCTTTCATACACGCATAACGCAGACACACACAACGCGCGCGCGCGCGCGCGCACACACACACACACACACACACACACACACACACACACAAGCACACACACAACGCGCGCGCGCGCGCACACACACACTTACACACACATATCATATATACCGTAAAGACACACACCATGATTATACACTGACACTCACACACACCACACCGGGCGCACTCACTCACAAAGACACCAACGGACACTACACACATTGCCATTCGCTTGCTCTCTCGGCTAACACTCGAACTCAAACTGGCACACACACACACAGACACACAAACGCGCGCGCGCGCGCGCATTCCTGCACGGACATACACACAGACAGACGCGCGCTCGCACGCACACACATAAACACACACTACACACACGCTCTCTCCCTCTCTCTCAACCACACACACGCGCGCGCGCACGCACGCTCGGCCACATACACACACAAACGCACGCATTGCCGCACGCACGTATACACACACAGAAGAGCGCGCGCACGCACGCACACCCACCCACACACACACATAAACACACACGGTACAGACGCTCTGTCCTTCTCTCTCTTTCTCTCACTCTCTCTCTCTCTCTCTCTCTCTCTGAAGACCCAACGATGAAACAAAGGCTCGCACATAATGACTGCGAGTGGGAAGTGGGAAGGAACCGGACAGCCAGAAAGAGGTAGCTGGGGGGGGGGGGGGGGGGGGGGAAGGGGCCGGTAGAAGAGGGTAAGCACGTCCTAGTCCATGCCTCGCGCTGAGCGCCCGCCAGTCTCCCAGCAATGCCTGTACCTTACAGTATGGCAGCCAGCAGCGGCCGGCGGGCTTTGTAGTTCACTGGTACTGACAGCATCCCTCCCCCTCTCCCCCTTTTCCTCTGGCATCGTGCCACCCGGTAAGAACTGCACCTCACAGACACTGGCAGAACAGGTGCCGGCCGGTGCGAGTTGGATTTCCACGCCAATTCTGCCGGTGCTGCTGCTGTTGCTGCTGCTGATGATAGTGACGATGATGATGTCATTGTTGTTGCTAATGTTGCCGTATTACCGTTGTCAGTTTTTAATGGAATTCACAGTTTTTACAGTGAGCTGCCATCATGAAACTGGCTTGTAATCACGCCATACTGCAAGGAAGCGTCCAAACAAAACCATCCAAATACATAGAACGACTTCTCCTTTCAAAGACTTGTTTTGTTTTTGTTTTGTTTGTTTCGTAATAAGCTTACTGTCGCCCTCGCAGACATCACCTTTACCTCCAAACAGACGTTACGTCCAGTCAAGGAGTTTGGGGAAATCATAATTATTATTACTTTTGCCCGACTCAGATTCAGTGATTATCTCCATGATTATATTATCTCAGTGTTTTTCTCAATGGAACATTTTTTTGTTCATTGTAGTTACTGTTGCAGATTTACTGCTCTCCGGGGTATGGTCCTCTCTAAGGTCTTGTTTCTCCTGAACATTTTTGCTTTTTTCTGTAGCCAGCCAGATTTATTTCACGGTTAACACTTCCACCACGGATATTATATATATATATATATATATATATATATATAAACATTTTTTTTTTTTTTGGGGGGGGGGGGGATGACATATTTTCTCTTTGTGTCCTATGTACCAGCCAATACACACGCCGTCCATTAAAGACTTATTCAGTCCTGGGACCGTTTGGCCTTTGTCTGCTCCAACTTTACCTGCGAATAAACACTTATTCTTGTAAAGACCTGTTTTCTGCGACTTTTTTTTGTCCGGCATTGTTTGCACCAAGTTTACATCTGAGTAAATACCTCTTCTATTAAACACACACACACATACACGCACACACGCACGTATGCACGCACACACACACACACAACACACACACACACACACACACACACAAGCACACACATACGCGCGCGCACGCGCGTTCGAGTTTTTTCTGGAGCATTTTTGCTTTTATCGATACTTAAACTGACCTCCTAACAAAGGCTGTCTGCCTTTGACAACCCCCATTTCAAAATCTCGTTATTGAGAGCTTACACCAAACAGTGCTTTCTGATTTCACAATTTCAGTCCAGACAAACTGCGTCCAGCTTACGTTTTTCTTCCGCTACTCTCGTCTCTGTACGTCTCCCAGCAACCGCTTTCTGCCAACTTCTGTTTGCTGAAAGCAAAAGTAGCTTTCGTGTTTATACCAGCCTTCCATAGAAACCCTCTGAGAACCACGAACCTAACTGTCGTCATGGAATTGTTCAGTCTGCTATTTTGCCTGACGACTTCAAACCCAATGAAAAAAAGTGTGTTATTAAAAACAAACAAACAAAAAAATATCTGAACCTTGCAGGTCTAATCTCATTACATTCACTGAAAGCACTACCACACAAACATTACATTGACCTAAAACACTACCACACAAACATCACACTGACCTGAAACATTACCACACAAGCATTATATTGACCGAAAACACTATCACACAAACATTACATTGACCTAAAACACTACCACACAAGCATTATATTGACCGAAAACACTATCACACAAACATTACATTGACCTAAAACACTACCACACCAACATCATATTGACCTAAAACACTACCACACCAACATCACATTGACCGAAAATTCTTCCGCACAAACATTACATTGACCTAAGACATTATCAAACAAACATTATATTGACCTAAGACACTACCTCAACCATTACATTGACCTAAGACAATACCACAACCATTACATTGACCTAAGACATTACCCACCAACATCACATTGACCTAAAACACTACCACACGAACATCACATTGACCTAAACACTACCGCACAAACATTACATTGATCTAAACACTACCACACCAACATTACATTGACCTAAGACATTATCACAAACATTACATTGTCCTAAGACAATACCACAACCATTACATTGAGCTAAGACACTATCATACAAACACTACATTGACATAAGACACTATCATACAAACATTACATTGACCTAAGACACTATCATACAAACATTACATTGTCCTAAGACACTATCACACAAACACTACATTGACATAAGACACTATCACACAAACATTACATTGACATAAGACACTATCACACAAACATTACATTGACCTAAGACACTATCACAAATATCGCATTGACCTAAGACACTACCACACAAACATTATATTGACCTAAGACACTATCACACAAACATTACATTGACCTAAGACACTACCACACAAACATTACATTGACCTAAGACACTATCACAAACATTACATTGTCCTAAGACAATACCACAACCATTACACTGAGCTAAGACACTATCACACAAACATTACATTGACCTAAGACACTACCACACCAACATTACATTGACCTAAGACACTATCAAACAACCATTACATTGACCTAAGACACTACCGCACAACCATTACTTTGACCTAAGACACTACCACACAACCATTACATTGACATAAGACACTACCGCACAAGCATTACATTGACGTAAGACACTACCACGCAACCATTACATTGACATAAGACACTACCGCACAAACATTACATTGACATAAGACACTGCCACAACCATTACATTGGCCTAAGACACTACCACACCAACGGGTTTAAACCATTCGGCTAGGGATCAGGAACTATTGAACCTTGTCCAATCAGAACCCGTCCATGTGAAACACGTCCGTCACACAAAGCATCTCAATGTGATGAACTTATGATAGATGGAAAATACTATTCGGATCACATATTGTGACTTCGTTTGAAATGTGACAAAAGTGTGTTGTGTTGCACAGACCAACGAAAAAGGATTTCATCTTCTTCGTCGTGTTCCACACAAGTCATGGCTTTGAGAGAACCTCTGTACTTCCCTCTCACAAAGCGTCGTCACTGCCTGTAGCGGCCTGGGTATCGGCCGATTATTTTGAAATAAGTCACATCCCTCAGCATGGGGTTCATCCGTTCCGCCTACTGATCGTGCCACCTTTGGAACGGACAGGTTAAAAACTAACATTCTGAAAACTCCTCAAAGTGTGGCTACGGTCAAACACAGTCCGCTTGCTCTGGATTCATTCTGTCCACCCCAAAACGTAGCGTTTATTCTGTCCACCCTAAACGTAGGGTTCATACCGTTCACCCCAAACAATAGGGTTCATACGGTTCACCCCAAGCATAGGGTTTATACCGTCCACCCCAAACATAGGGTTCATTCTGTCCACCCCAAACATAGGGTTCATTCTGTCCACCTCGAACATAGGGTTCATTCTGTCCACCCTAAACATAGGGTTCATTCTGTCCACCCCGAACATAGGGTTCATTCTGTCCACCCTAAACATAGGGTTCATTCTGTCCACCCTAAACATAGGGTTCATTCTGTCCACCCCGAACATAGGGTTCATTCTGTCCACCCTAAACATAAGGTTCATTCTGTCCACCCCAAACATAGGGTTCATTCTGTCCACCCCAAACATAGGGTTCATTCTGTCCACTCCAAACATAGGGTTCATTCTGTCCACCTCGAACATAGGGTTCATACCGTCCACCCTAAACATAGGGTTCATACCGTCCACCCCAAACAATAGGGTTCATACGGTTCACCCCAAGCATAGGGTTTATACCGTCCACCCCAAACATAGGGTTCATTCTGTCCACCCCAAACACAGGGTTCATTCTGTCCACCTCGAACATAGGGTTCATTCTGTCCACCTCGAACATAGGGTTCATACCGTCCACCCTAAACATAGGGTTCATACTGTCCACTCCAAACATAGGGTTTATACCATCCACCCCAAACATAGGGTTCATACCGTCCACCCTAAACATAGGGTTCATACCGTCCACCCTAAACATAGGGTTCATACTGTCCACCCCAAACATACGGTTCATTCTGTCCACCCCAATCATAGGGTTCATTCTGTCCACCCCAAACATAGGGTTCATACTGTCCATCCCAAACATAGGGTTCATACCTTCCACCCCAATCATAGGGTTCATACCGGTAACCCAAAAGATAGGGTTGATACCGTTCACCCCTAATATAGGGTTCATACCGGTCACCCCAAACATAGGGTTCATACCGGTCACCCCAAACATAGGGTTCATTCTGTCCACCCTAATCATAGGGTTCATACCGTCCACCCCAAACATAGGGTTCACACCGGTCACCCCAAACATAAAGTTCATACTAGTCACCCCAAACGAAGGGCCCACTCCAAATGTGCAATTCGTATTGTCCGCCCCAAATGTAGAGTTCACACTGTCCATCCCAATACAGAGTTCATAGTGTCTGCCCCAAATATAGATTTTGCACCCTCCTCCCGTCCTTCAACACCTCCAATTTAGGGTTTACACTATCCACTCCACAATAATGTAGAATTCACACTGTCCGCCATGAATGCAGAGTTCACCATCCACGCCAAATGCACAGTTCATATCGTCCACTCAAAATCAATCTAGGATTCACACCATCCACTCCAAATATAGAGTTCAAACCGTCCACCCCAAATTTTGGGTTCACAGCTCACCCCACGTGTACAAGTCACATCGTCCAACCTAAATGTTGGGTTCACAGTTCACCCCTAGTGTAAAAGTCACATCGTCCAACCTAAATGTTGGGTTCACATTTCACCCTAGTGTAAAATTCACATCGTCCAACCTAAATGTTAGGTTCACAGTTCACCCCTAGTGTAAAATTCACATCGTCCAACCTAAATGTTGGGTTCACAGTTCACCCCTAGTGTAAAATTCACATCGTCCAACCTAAATGTTGGGTTGACAGTTCACTCCAAGTGTAAAATCTACATCGTCCCAACCTAAATGTTGGGTTGACAGTTCACTCCAAGTGTAAAATCTACATCGTCCATCCTAAATGTTGGGTTGACAGTTCACCCCAAGTGTAAAATCCACATCGTCCATCCTAAATGTTGGGTTGACAGTTCACCCTAAGTGTAAAATTCACATCGCCCCAACCTAAATGTTGGGTTCACAGTTCACCCCATGTGTAAAATTCACATCGTCCAACCTAAATGTTGTGTTCACATTTCACCCCGCGTGTAAAATTCACATCGTCCAACCTAAATGTTGGGTTCACAGTTCTCCAGTGTAAAGCAGTGTGCACATGCAACCTATGGTGTGTGATGAGGTGTAAATTACAGGGGGACCTGACATGTTGTGTTCACTGCTGAACGTCAAGCACGTGTGGTGTGTGCGTGTGTGTGTGTGTGTGTGGGTGGAGGTGTGGGGGGGGGCTGCATGTGTGTATGTTATGGCGTGACGCGTGTGTGTCGTGCGTGGAGTGTGTGTGTATGTGTGTTGTGCGTGTGTGTGTGTGCGCGCGCGGCTCGTGGTGTGGAGTGCGCGGTGCGTGCGTGGTGGGGGTGTGCGTGTGTGTGCGCGCCGTGTGTGTGCGTGCGGGGGCGTGGTGTGTGTGGTGTGTGTGTGTGTGTGTGTGTGTGTTTTTGTGTGTGTGTGTGTGTGTGTAAACACATTTCCTGTGCTTTTTTTTTTTACAGCGTCTCACACGTGGGACCTTTTTAATTTCTTTTTTTTTTTTTATCATCGGGCATTCATTACTCCTCCTAAGAAGTTCAAGGGCAAGGACACCAGACCCATAGGCTGCACCAATAAAAGGGTCAACAGCCCTTCCGCCGGTCAGTGGCCACGATCCATAGAGCTGCCTGCCACGTCAGCTCCACACACGAGCAGGATTTGTCATAATGTCCACTTTCCCTTCATGGCCTGAGGCACAATGACCGTGGAATGAATGGCGCCCCCCATTTATTGTCTGGTTTTCCCCACACCGTCAGTGTCATTGCTGTTTAGATGTTATGTCATGAATTGTTGTAAAGATGATGTACATAGCTCTGTTGTGTTGGCTGTCTCTTTCAGGATTTTTTTTCTCTCTGTCTAAAGAGTGGTGACAGCATTGAAAGAACACAGTGTTGTTAGCTGGGTTGTTACTAACATGAAAACTGACCCACATGTGGTCCGTAACGGTCATTATCGTCATGATTACGTAACGTGTATCTGCAAAAATCTAACGTCACATTGAATTGGTAACTGATTCAGAATTGATCGACACGGATTGTCTCAAAACTTACTTAAACAGAACAAAAGCATTAGAATTCTTTTTTTGTCAATCAACTGCGAGTTTAATCGAGGTCTACCATTTCTGTGCGCGATTTTCACCTGGTTGCCGTGTTTTCGATGGTAGGAACCAGGAACACCATACCTGTTCATTTAGTTTTATTCTTCATCAACACACTCCTATGTTCAGTGTATTTCCCCTCCGCTCTCCGCTCCACCCCGTCTCTCTCCGCCCCACCCCGTCTCTCTTCCCTCCTCCTTCCCCTGCCCACCTGCCGTCTGCACATGCGTGCGCGCGCGCGCGCGCGCGCGTGTGTGTGTGTGTGTGTGTGCTCTCTCTCTCTCTCTCTCTCTCTCTCTCTCTCTCTCTCTTCCTTCAAATCATCTCTCAAAACTTAAACTTTTCACTGATTTAAAGACTCGATCATTCCTTTTGGCCTTATGACCATGTGTGTGTGTGTGTGTGTGTGTGTGTGTGTGTGTGTGTGTGTGTGTGTGTGTGTGTGTGAGTGAGTGAGTGAGTGATGAGAGAGAGACAGAAAGACAGAGACAGAGAGAGCGTGCGCGCGCGAGCGCGTGTGTGTGTATGAGCGCGCGCGCATTGCAGAAAAAAAAACACAAAAAAAACAAGAGGCAAAGCATATAAACGTACTTCCAGTTTATCCTGAATACATGTGAGATATTCCATAAAGAGGAAAAACCGTCTTGGGCTAGTGTAATCGTTAGTAATGGCTATTCTGGTAAACATCGGCCATCATCTCTGACCTACAATGAACATACTTACAAATTTTCAGAAAGATCGGTCAAGAACTTTCTGAGATTTTCCATAAAGAAAAACCATTATGGGCCGTTAGTAACGGCTATAACGGTAAACTTAAATATTGGGCATCATCCGTGACCCATAATGAACATACCTACAAATTTTCAGAAATATTGGCCACATACTTTCTGAGATATTCCATGAAGAAGAAAAACTGTTACAGGCCGCTATAGCCGTTAGTAACAGCTATAACGGTAAACTAAAACGTCGGGCATCATCCGTGACCCATAATGAACATACCTACAAATTCTCAGAAAGATCGGCCAAGTACTTTCTGAGATATTTCATAAAACAGAAAAACCGTTATGGGCCGTTCTAGCCGTTAGTAACGGCTATAACGGTAAACTAAAACGTCGGGCATCATCCGTCCGCCCATAATGAACATACCTGCTAATTTTCACAAAGATCGGTCAAGTACTTTCTGGGATGTTCCATAAAGAAGAAAAACCGTTACAGGCCGTTACAGCCGTTAGTATCGGCTATAACGGTAAACTAAAACATCGGGCATCATCCGTGACCCATAGTGAACATACCTGCTAATTTTCACAAAGATTGGCCAAGTACTTTCTAAGATAATTCATGAAGAAGAAAATCCATTACAGGCCGTTACAGCCGTTAGTAACGGTATAACGGTAATCAAAAACATCGAGCATTATTCGTCACCCATAATAAATATACCTACAAATTCTCAGAAAGATCGGCCAAGTACTTTCTGAGATATTCCATAAAGAAGAAAAACCGTTACATGCCGTTACAGCCGTTAGTAACGGTTATAACGGGGTAAACTAAAACATCGGGCATCATCCGTGACCCATAATGAACATTCCTGCTAATTTTCACAAAGATCGGCCACGTACTTTCTTAGATATTCCATGAAGAAGAAAAACCGTTACAGGCCGTTACAGCTGTTAGTAACGGCTATAACGGTAAACTAAAACATCGGGCATTATTCGTCACCCATAATGAACATACCTACAAATTTTCACAAAGATCGGCCAAGTACTTTCTGAGATATTCCATAAAGAAGAAAAACCGTTACATGCCGTTAAAGCCGTTAGTAACGGCTATAACGGTAAACTAAAACATCGGGCATCATCCGTGACCCATAATGGACATATTTACAAATTTTTAGAAAGATCGGCCCAGTAGTTTTGCCTGGAACGAGTGGAACACATTTTGACCACGGACGGACGGACAGACAGACAGACAGACAGACAGACACAGACACACACACACACACACACACACACACACACACACACACACACACACACACACACACAGAGCATTTCTTCGTTCCCATTCTAAAGTACTCCCTGTTCTATAAGAACTGGGAGTACAAAAACGAAAACCCAATGCTACATTTCTCTAGAAAGTTTTCATACATTGTTGATAGTTATCAATGCAACAGTTGCTCAGCTGAATCCACCGTTCAGTGAATGATAATAATAATAGTAATAAAGATAAACAATGACAATTATAATAACAATAAGAACACCACCACCACCACCAATAATAATAACAATAATAATGATGATGATGATGATGACAATAATAATAACAATAATAATGATGATGATGATGATGATGATAATAATAATAATAATAATAATGTAATTTCAATGAGTAATGTGAAGAGAAGAAAGCCTTAGTCAGCTGTTTGGCCCGGGTCCCGGGACAGCTGGGACTGTCGCCAAAAGATTATAGCTTCGTGCTGGGGCAACAAAGCAGCTGTTCAATCATCCTGCCAAGTGATCCTGATTCTGCCACGTGATCTGAATACAAACACAGATCAGCACACAAGTCTACGGTTTAGCGGTTGTTGACGGCCACATTTCGTCTTTTGACGACGCTCAGTTAAACTTGGAAGCCCATTGCTTCTGACAGGCAAAGGAACCACAAGACGGGGGTGAGAACGTAACTAAAGATTTTTAGCGGAGACGGTTAATTAATGATAATCGCACTAACAGAAAAAGTGTTCAAATCCATCTAAACTTGTTAGTCCACACTTTACTTGAAAACAAAGAGTCAGAATCCACTAAGCAAACATGCTTATTGCCATTTAAGGTATGTCTCAGCGTATCTTGAGAAATTTTTTTTTTGAAAACAATGGCTATAGAAAGAAGTTGCAATTACTAAAAGAAACTGAAAGGAAGGAAGAAGTAAGGGGAAAATTGAGAAGAATGAAACCTAAATGATCAGTTTCAATTTCAGTTTCATCAAGGAGGCGTCACTGCGTGCGGACTAGTCCATATACGCTACACCATATCCACGAAGATTTGAGACCACACTACGTATGATTTGAAGCTGATGGATAAATGAATTAACAACAAAGATGAGAGAATTGAAGAGGAGGGTCTTGTGGCTACGAGCCCTATGCGCTGGTCAGACCTCGAGTGCCCACCCAACGTTTTTTTTTTTTTTTTTGTATGTGTTGTAAATGTGTGCGTGTGCGCATGTGTGTGTGTTTGTGTGTGTGTGTGTGTGTGTGTGCGCGCGCGCGTTTGTGCTCGCGCGCGCGCGCGCGCGCGTGTGTGTGTGTATGTGTGTGCATGTCTGTGCCTGTATGCATTGTGTGTGTGTGTGTGTGTGTGTGTGTGTGTGTGTGTGTGTTTCAGAAGTGCGTGTGTGTGTGGGTTTGTGTGAGCACACACACGTATCTGCAAATGATCACGAACAGACAGATAAAGAAATGTCAATAAAAACAGCGTTGGTTGCTATACCTTCCTCTGTAAACAAACAACTGTTTCACGTTAGGTCCGTGCCATCCATCCTCTAGTTTGCGAGTACATTACGTGGTCATCGCTTGCCGTTCCATGTTTAGCGCATATTAATTGTGTTATTACCACGCGGCTCGTGCGCGAGCAAGGAGTCAGCGTGACTTTGGCCGCCGCTTTAGCGGGCTTGGCGTCCTGGCGAGCGATGGTGAAATGAGTCAGTCACATTCTCCAAAGTGCAAAATTTATTATTGTGAAAGTTGGCCTGACTGCAAACCCGTTCCAACCAGTTTTCTCCGGTCCGTGGTCGCTCCCACATGAACCGGGAGTAGAGCAAAACGGGCTAGCCAGCCAGCAAGTAGGCCAACTACACCGAATGGGCCAGCTCATGCGTGCGTGCCTGAACTGGGAAACGAGGTTTGTTGTGGTTCCCGATTTCATCATCTCCTCTCTCTCTCTCTCTCTCTCTCTCATATTGGGAAGGGAGATGGGGGGGGGGGGGGGGACGGGAGAGGGGGAGGGGGGAAGGGAGCTCCTCTCCCGTCTGCCCCATCCCCCTGCCCCTGAAACAAAAATCAGGCCGACTTCTGACTTAAAAACAACAACAATAGCAACCTCGTGCAAACGCGAAACAGCCCCCCCCCTCCCCCCCCCCCTTCTGTGTGTGTGTGTGTGTGTGTGTGTGTGTGTGTTCGAGGCATGTGCCCTTTATGCCTCGGCCTAAACGTCAGCGCGCGAGTGCAGTATTTATATGTAGCACCGACACATCTTGAAATGTGTATGCGAGCACGCGCATAAAATAGGAAAATAAAGACTGAGGTGCGTACCGGCCACCTCGTTCGATGGACTCTAACTACGGATCTGTGGTACCGGTACACTGTGTGCGTGGACAGATGGGTTTTGTGTGCAGGCAACATGATGTGTTTAGGATGTCTGCGTACCTGTGTGTGCTTGTTGAAACTGTGTTTGTGCGTGTGCACACGGTGTGTGTGTGTGTGTGTGTGTGTGTGTGTGTGTGTGTGTGTGCGCGCGCGCGCGCGCGCGCGTGTGTGTGGCGCTCGCGCTCGCTCGCATGAGTCGCATGCGCGCGCACACACACACGCGTGTGCGCGTGTGCATGTTTGTGTGTACAATGTGTGCCTTACAGTGTACCAGTGCATATGCATGGACGCGCACTTATCAGCTGGCGCGTGTGTGTATGCCAGCGTGATTGTGTGTGTGTGTGTGTGTGTGTGTGTGTGTGTGTGTGTGTGTGTGTGTTGACACGAGACGAGGTGCGAGAGGGGTTCATAATTTCTGGATGTTCGCATATCCCGGTGGCCTACTTTTGTGTTGTGGTATCAGATTTCCGTGGCAATTACGGCCCAGCTGAAGATCGAAATGGGACGACATGCGGCGCCAGGAGACGGGTGACTGCAGGCGGGGAAGAAACTGGGCTGGGACTGGGGGGTGGAGAGAGAAGAGACGGAGTGTGTGTGGAACTGTCTTGACATGGGACTGGGGGGTGGAGAGCGAAGAGACGGAGTGTGTGAGGAACTGTCTTGACATGGGACTGGGGGGTGGAGAGAGAAGAGACGGAGTGTGTGAGGAACTATCTTCACATTGTGCTACGGCCATACTCGACTGTAGGGGGCCTTGTCCGTCAGTGTGTGTCCACGTTTGCAATGGATGTCTCTCTCTCTCTCTCTCTCTCTCTCTCTCTCTCTCTCTCTCTCTCTCTCACACACCCTCACACACACCCGCACGCACGCACGCACGCACGCGCACGCGCGCTCTCTCACACACCTTCATACCGACGAACCGTGGAGTGGAGAGAGTGTCGCTATACGAGAACGTCCGAACTGATGAACAAGAGTTAGGGGTAACAGCCGAGATAAAGCAACAGTCTCGGTACTCTTCAAGAATCTATGTGAAAGGGGATTTTGTTCTGTGAATGCAAAATTCTTTCAGTTTGTATAGGACGAGAGCCAATGATGGAATGAATAGACTCGCACAAGAATGTTGGTGAAGGTGGTAACTCTTCAAATAGTAAATGTAAGTTACAATGATCTGAAAACATTGTCTTAACTCACACAGAGTTCTGTTCATAAAACCGTTGGATACTTTCCTTTCCCTGATCTCTGAGGGGAGACATTGAGGCACCGCACTGAAGAACAGTTCACCAGGTTCCTCCAGTTCTGTCGGTCATGCGCAAAGACCGGGGACTCTGCAAACGTCTTCCCTGTCGATTCTGCAGTCAGCATTGTCTGTCTTCTGTTTCCTGCCAGCCTTCCCTTCAGCAAACGTCTTCCCTGTCCATTCTGCAGTCAGCATTGTCTGTCTTCTTCTTCCTGCCAGCCTTCCCTTCAGCAAACGTCTTCCCTGTCCATTCTGCAGTCAGCATTGTCTGTCTTCTTCTTCCTGCCAGCCTTCCCTTCAGCAAACGTCTTCCCTGTCCATTCTGCAGTCAGCATTGTCTGTCTTCTTCTTCCTGCCAGCCTTCCCTTCAGCAAACGTCTTCCCTGTCCATTCTGCAGTCAGCATTGTCTGTCTTCTGTTTCCTGCCAGCCTTCCCTTCAGCAAACGTCTACCCTGTCCATTCTGCAGTCAGCATTGTCTGTCTTCTGTTTCCTGCCAGCCTTCCCTTCAGCAAACGTCTTCCCTGTCCATTCTGCAGTCAGCATTGTCTGTCTTCTTCTTCCTGCCAGCCTTCCCTTCAGCAAACGTCTTCCCTGTCCATTCTGCAGTCAGCATTGTCTGTCTTCTTCTTCCTGCCAGCCTTCCCTTCAGCAAACGTCTTCCCTGTCCATTCTGCAGTCAGCATTGTCTGTCTTCTTCTTCCTTCCAGCCTTCCCTTCAGCAAACGTCTTCCCTGTCCATTCTGCAGTCAGCATTGTCTGTCTTCTTCTTCCTGCCAGCCTTCCCTTCAGCAAACGTCTTCCCTGTCCATTCTGCAGTCAGCATTGTCTGTCTTCTTCTTCCTGCCAGCCTTCCCTTCCGTCTCCCTCCTTCAACAGTTCCCTGAAGGACTGTTTTGGCAAGGCCACTGGATCTTGTTACATGGCCATTTTAGCAAGGCTTTTGGATCTTGTTACATGGCCATTTTAGCAAGGCTAATGGATCTTGTTACATGGCCATTTTAGCAAGGCTAATGGATCTTGTTACATGGCCATTTTAGCAGGGTTAATGGATCTTGTTACATGGCCATTTCAGCAAGGCTTTTGGATCTTGTTACATGGCCATTTCAGCAAGGCTTTTGGATCTTGTTACATGGCCATTTTAGCAGGGTTAATGGATCTTGTTACATGGCCATTTTAGCAGGGTTAATGGATCTTGTTACATGGCCATTTTAGCAGGGTTAATGGATCTTGTTACATGGCCATTTTAGCAAGGCTAATGGATCTTGTTACATGGCCATTTTAGCAAGGCTAATGGATCTTGTTACATGGCCATTTTAGCAAGGCTAATGGATCTTGTTACATGGCCATTTTAGCAGGGTTAATGGATCTTGTTACATGGCCATTTTAGCAGGGTTAATGGGTCTTGTTAATGGCCATTTTAGCAAGGCTAATGGATCTTGTTACATGCCCATTTTAGCAAGGTTAATGGATCTTGTTACATGGCCATTTTACCCAGGCTAATGGATCTTGTTATATGCCCATTTTAGCAAGGTTAATGGATCTTGTTACATGCCCATTTTTAGCAAGGCTTTTGGATCTTGTTACATGGCCATACCAACGCAGTTGTCCTTTCTTCACTGACGTCAATAGATCTTCATATGGTCTTCTGTATTGCCTGATGGTTTGGTTTACTTGTCGATTGGTGAAATGATCTATAAACCTGATGTTTAATGTGTTGCGGCTTTAATTCATCTCCATGGCTTCATCTTTCCAGACCCATATGAAGGCAATGCGTACAAGAGGAACACTGGAATATTCCAGTGCACGCGGGAGCCTGGTCTTGTATTTCATTGACTTGTTCTTGTTGTCCTTCCCTACAGATTAATCCTAACTGCCCTTGAGAGAATTTCTGGTTCGAATCCCTCACTGCTAACGCAGGTATGGGCTCCAGTTAAGTTAAGTGAATTGTTGAACAGATTCTAGCTTCTGACCACAGACAGAGTTGTATCAGTATCACTGGTGGTGTTGTGGCTGGCCATCAACTCGGACTTCTCGGTGCTGATGTCCATGCCACATGTTGATGTTTCACCCAGTCGTTCACCAAGCTTGGTGAACTGTTACTCACTGCCTGCCAGCCCATCGATGTCATCTGCAAATGGAAGGTTTGTGATGGTTCTCCCTCCAGAGCTGACTGACATGACATGACCTTCAAGTCCACCAGTCACGCTGCGTTCCTGGTTTATGTGTTTGAAATTTGAGGGAGATAGAAGGCAGCTTTGGAAGGCAGAGTGCTTATAATCTTCTAGTAGCCGATATGAAATCAGGAAAAATTTCATTTGTTTTGAATGAAAAGCACAAAATGATATAAACACGTACAAATATGTATACATACATGGATACACATACAATACACAGCAAATGAAGTCTGCGCATCTCTCTTCTCTCTCTCTCTCTCTCTCTCTCTCTCTCTCTCTCTCTCTTATATATATATATATATATATATAGTTAAAACAAGTGTTAAGAGGAATATTAAAATTATCTACAAATTTGTTTCTAGCGCTTTGGCTATCGTCAGGATGGAGTTTGGGTTGCCCACCGCCGGTGTTATATAGCGTGTGGGGCCCGGTTGCAGCTGTTTTTACGGGCGTGTTGGTTGCACGTGTTTTTTTTTGGGGTTTTCAGGTTGTTGTACGGGGTGTGTTCACTAGCAACGGTTTCCATTTGTGCCTGCAGTTGTTTACTATTTCTGTTTTAGTATTAAGAGTTGCTAAGTGTGGTTTAGCCATTTTTCAGTTAGGCATAGGTTACATCTTTTTGAAATATTGCTGTATGGTGATGCCCTTTTTATGATTTTCCAGGATATGTTATAGTTTATTTTTGCGTCTTTAAGTTTCCAAATGTATTTGCTCAATTCAGTTTGGTTTTTGTATTTTTCTTTGTTGAATGACTGTTTGTGGTTTGCATATCTGGTTTTGAAGTGGTTTTCAGTGATCCCTATGTATGTTTCTTTTTCATTTTCTGATGTCACGGTAGCCTGGTATACAATATTGTTGTGAAGACATTTATTGCTTAGTGGACACTGCTCTTTTTTTGGTGCAGTTGCAAGATTTCCTTTCTTCACCCTTCTTCTTTTTCTCTCTCTCTCTCTCTCTCTCTCTCTCTCTCTCTCTCTCTCTCTCTCTCTCTCTCTCTCTCTCTCTCTCCCCCACCTGAATCTTGATGGGTGGTTTTAAGGTCCTTCTAATGTCACACATCTCCAGGATAATGCTTGAGATCATGTCTTCAATTTCTATCTGCTTATTCATAGGACCTCTGTTGTTGTGTCAGTCTTCACGTGGTTGACATTGTTTGTGAGGGCTTCAAGGTCTTCTTCTAACAAAAGTTGTGTGGCGAATTTCCCTTCTATGGCCACTTTGAATTGGTCAGCAATGTCAGAATCTTTCGGTTTGTCAAGACTGAATTTACGACGACCGTTTTTAACCCTCCCCTTGGTCTTCAAACGTACATTAAAGTTCATCATGACAAGATCCTGATCACTTCCAATACCAGCTCTTGGAAATGTCCTTGTTTTCGTCCTATTATGCCAGGCCTGTATTGGTTCTTCGCAAGGATTATAATCTATTGGCCGTGGCACTGGCCGTTTGGGCGATGGTTTATGATTACTAGGAGTGTTGGCAAGAACCAAGTTATTGTCAGTGGCAAATTTCAGTAGTCCTCTTTCTTTGGCTGTCTCATCATAGTCTGATGTAAGAGCATATTAGACCTGCAGTACCGTTATGTTGAGTGGTTGTCTCATCATAGTCTGATTTAGGAGCATATTAGACCTGCAGTACCACTATGTTGAGTGGTTTCACTCGCAGGAGGAGCTGAATGCTAAAACGTAATGTTTGGAAAGAGCGAGTACAAATATAAGCTTTGATTGACATAAATATAGACTGTGGTCTGAAGGATATAAGAAAGAAGGTCATGATACAGATTAAAAAACAGTGTCGTAATACTTGTTTCGTGAAAACTAACTTGTTACTCTCGTTTGATGTGTTTTCCGGTTTTAAGTTTTTTCCCCCTGTTTGCCTAGTTACCACCAACGCTTCATCGCTTGCAGGTCACCTTTTTAGTTGGTTAAAGGCTGAGACTTAGTGTTGAAAATACGACATTTAATCGACTAAAGATAATGTAAAATAATGTGAATGTAATCTGCACGTAGACAACATCAAAATTATGGAAGAAATTCCGACTCTGATGAAACCTGCAAGATTAGATCTTCATCTGGTTCGTATTCAGCTGCTAAACAGTGGAGCACTGGCATCGAACTGTCGTGAACTTTCTTGAGGAACGTGGATCACATGCTCTCAGATCAACTACGTGTCTCCAGAAGTGTATGAGTACATAGAAGAATGTTGTGACTTTGATTCAGCTATATAGACGTTAGAAGAACTCTGTGTGAAAATTCCCAGTCATGCTGTTTTTGGGGGAGGAGGGGTGGGGATACGGTATACCCACAAAGTGTGTGATATGCATGGCGAGGTTAGAAATATATATGTACAGGCGCGGAGCGTAATTAATCAACGAGACTGTTTTTCTGTGCACAACACTTTTAAAACGCTTCATTTTTTCAGTTTCAATAGATACTTGCAAGTTCATAAAAAAAAAAAAAAAAAAAAAGAGAGACGAACAACCATATTTCAGCCAGAACTGGGCCAGACGATTTCAAGGAACGTACCGTAGAATGTTCTTTGTTGAAAGATGAACAAACTCAGAGCTATGAACCAGATGCTGTGGCACAGTGATCAGTGTTGCGGATTGCGGTCTGGGAGGTCGGGGGTTCGATTCTCAGAGTCATTTACTTGTGTGATTTTTCGGCCCCCAACCAGCTCTTGTCCGGAGTTTAGATTGTTCCGGTCTCAGATTGGAAGACTGGAACCACACAGCTGGGTTTTATCCACCTCACTGAGGCGTCCCCGAGAGTGCTGCTCATATTTCCTCACAAACACTGCAGGTGTCTGTTGCTTTCGGGCCTGGTTGATGCTGGGCTATGTTATACAAGAAAGTGGATAGTACATGCCTACCATGAAGTTTCTGATCAATCTTCATCATCCTCTAGCACTAAAAAGGTCTCAAATTCTGTGACCCTTCATGACCCTACCGCCATGAGGACCACAGTGTGGATTTTCTCTCCAGGTGTACCTCAGTGGAGAGTCTTGTCGAGGTCGCTGGAGTCGGCAAATTCATGGGGAACTGCCTTTGGCGGTTGCTTCATCCGAAGCGGGACGCAGGAGGACAAGGAGTCCACAAGACACGCTTATTCCCACCGTCTGGTTGATGTACGGCACTGGACTCAGTTACTAACTCCTAACCGGTCTCGGAACAAAAATCATCTTCACACTGAAAACAATTTCCAGAGAAGCAAGATTTCCCTTTATTCAAACAGCTCTGTAATTTTTCTTTTAATGAAATCTATAATCCTGCTCTGAGCAATACACGCAATAGATCCGATCTTAAGGTTTCCCCGAAGTTAGAATGACTGGTAGTTAGGCCTACAACGCCCTGTTTTTCTTCCCTAAACAAACCGATTCCATTTTATTTCATGTAGTCTGTAGACAGCCGTCTGCAAGGGTCATTTTAGGGCCTCACATCGACCAAAACAAATTCTATATCTGTTCGTTCAAAGAGATTTAAAAAAAAAAAAAAAAAAGAAAGAAAATGACGACATGTAACTAGTTTAGTTTCAAACATTATCGAAATCGCTTGCGGATCTGTTTCCACAAAATCAGTGAAAAATGTTTATCTCTGTCAGAAATTTGAAAATGACATCTGATGGAAAACATCTTCATGTCTTCAGGAAATTTGCTGTTTTGACGTGTACGTTTCATGTCTGATGTGTACCTCAATGCTTTATAAGCGCTTGTTTTAAGAGGGGTGGTTTATCACATGGTACGCACCGTGGACTTCGATCGACTTTGAAAGGATGCGGGTGTGTATAGAGAGAAGCACGTGTGTAAGGGAAACAATCATTTGTGTAACGAAAAGCAATGAAGACAGAAAGGAACAGTACTCATAATGCTCTGTCCCCCTCCCGCCATCCCTCAGCTAAAAACAGACAAAAGATGACCGTCACTTATTGTGTAAAATATGTTAGAAGGATCTAGTTTCTATTTTCTACAGAACCTGACCGACAACAATTGAGACAAAATTGAAAAGGATCGGTATTTATGATGCTCTGTTTTTATTTCCTTTAATATCGGCTGAAAACAGGTTTGTTTTTTTTTTTTTTTTTTTTTTAGTGACCTGTTTTGCTTTTTTTTTTTTTTTTTTTTTTAGATTTGATTTAAACTGACTCAAAAACAATGAAGACAGACCAGCATCTATAACATCCGAGACCAGTTGAAAACAACCCAAATAGATCCGCCCTTTCCAGTCCTTTGAAGGACTTGTATTTTTAATTTCCCATTTTTTTGCTACTGACTAACTGAGAACACTCAAAACAGACCTATCCCTAATCGTGTCACACAAACTAGGGGGAAAATTATTTGTAGCACCGTATTTTCTTTTCTTAATTAAAGATGTCTTTTGCGCCGTCTATTTATATAAGAACCAATAGTACCATGTCTCGCGAGAATGAAAGTCCGCGTCAATCGCTTTTACTCCCAATACCAGTTCACCATTTTCATAAATCTTGATGAAACAGGTTCTACTTGTTCCCAAAAATGAACGGGAGAAAGCAAAAAGGGATGTAACTGTTTAATTGTGCAAACTTTACTGATCGAGTCATCTCCCTTAAACCACCAGTCTCGCATCTGAAACCTGCTGCAACATGTGGTTATAGCCTCTCATACCAACTTCAAGTGTGGGCACTCAGTATCATTTACCCATAACGTCACTTATCTGCGTCAAGTGGGGGCTCTCATAACTTTGTTTGTACTTGTTTTCCACTTTGTTTAAAACATTAGTTTTCCACTGAGACTAGTAGTAGTTTGACGGCCGCCAGGAACAGTAGCCTACTATTGAATAACTGGTGGTCAAAGACTCAACTCAGCCCATCGTACTCAGATGAGAAATTTGTGTTCGTGACTTACACTTCTATCAACACAAAGCTACATGCGATAAGAATAGCCTTTATAGTTATATCAGCTACATGGTAAAAATTAGATATTTTCATTTTAAAACGCTACAGATATACTGTTAATGCTCAAGTTTCTTACTAATGTTAGGCCACTATTAGTATTACTCTGTTAGCCATGCTACTTACAAAATTTAATATTGTGTCTTGTCAGGCACTGCCTTGACCTTGCCTAGCCTTCTCCCCGTTTGTCTTTTTTTTTATGTAAATGAACGAAATTACATATGTAACTGACCCGGTTCCGCTTATATTATGTTCCTGGCCTGAGTGGGGTCCACCATCTTTTCCCCAACTTCTTTACCCTTACCAGTGGCATTCCCAGTAAACTCCATCCAATACCTTTCCCAGCCATTAACCCCTTCCGTCCGTCACACACACACACACACACACACACACACACACACACACACACACACACACACACACACACACGCACGCACGCACGCACGCACGCATGCACGCACATCTATCTATCCGTCTGTCTATCTACCTACCTACCTATCTATCTGTCTGTCTGTCTATCTGTCTGTCTCTGTCTGCCTGCCTGCCTGCCTGCCTATGTAGCTAGCCATCTGTCGATCTATCTATCGATCTACCTGTATGTACGTGTGTATGTACATATGTACGTGCGTAGTACGTACGTACGTATGTATGTATGTATGTATGTATGTATGTATGTATGTATGTATGTATGTTGCATGCATGTACGTACGTATATATGTATGTATGTGGGTGCGTGCGTGCGTGTGTGCGTGTGTTTGTGTGCATGAGTGCGAGCGCGCGCACGTGCGCGCGCGTGTGAATATAAATACCTTGTACACTCCTACTTACATTTATCTGTAAATGAGTCTTCAGAACTGGATACGCAAGGAATAGATACTTCAAAGTATAAAACGTAATAGCGGTCGGATTTCAGACCAAAAGCCAACGTTGGGAATGCCCTCGAAAAAGCAATGCGACACATCGATGAATAATGAATAGAGGCAGCACGCATGCGCCTGCACACACCTCGACAGCCGTACTCAAAACAGTGCACCTGCACCGCTACCGGTATCTCTAAACACAAGCCACTGAAATAAGGATGTGGTCACAACAGGGCGAATACCCTGCGCCTGACCCATCAACAGCAACTGGAGAAATAAACAAACACAAAACGTTTATTCAAGACTTGTACAACCCTTTTCATCTTGAGTGTAGTCAATCACACGTGTTGTTGCTGTGTAGATGTGTCAGTTACGGGATATATTGGCAAGATTGGAATATCCCCCCCCCCCCCCTTTTTTTTTTTTTTAACATCCTCGTTTGTTCTGTGTGCTCTGTGTTGTCATTTCTGCTAGGCGATTCGGTGTCGTTAGCAGCAAGGGTTTGGAGTTATGGGCGTGTATTTATTTCATCATGGGAGCAAGAGTTACCCCACTTGTTTGTTATTGACTGTTTACTGTTCCATGTCTCATTTTAGATTTCATCAGAAACTATGAAGGAACATTATTCATTGGACAGGTTATTTGATTCTTCCTAAAGCTTTGCTGATGGATGTTACTGACATTCCAAACACAGTATCTTCAATAGTTTATTGTTTGTTCCATGCACTACATATTGGCCTTTCTGCTAGACAATTTATGTCGTTAGCAGCGTTCGTTTGGAGTTATAGGTGTGTATTCATTTTATCATGGGAGGAAGAGTTACCTAAATGTTTGTTATCCATTTCAGAGCTTAGTTACATGATTTAAAAATGAGTTGCTGAAAATTTTCAAATGTAATTTTCATGAAAAATCTGATCGAAAATTTTGCTACGTAAATGTACTCGGGAGTTCAGGATTTGTTTGAGCGACTTTGCCATTTTGTGTGGACCTGAGACCCAGACAGCGTGTCATGATGAAGCGAGGAAACGATAAGTCATCATCGGGCTGATCACGAAGAGTCTGTAAAACGATGATGTGCACTTGTGGTATCTGGACAGTCTAAAAAAAAAAAATGTTGGGCAACCAAAGAAAACTTTAAAAGAATAGTTGTGGATGTCTTTGCGTTATTTGTTTAATTAACCCCCGTTTGTTTTTGGAGACATCAAGGCAAGATTGTGTTTGAGAGAGAGAGAGAGAGAGAGAGAGAGAGAGAGAGAGAGAGAGAGAGAGAGAGAGAGAGAAGTGTGTGTGTGTGCATCAAGGCAAGATTGTGTTTGTGTGTGTGTGTGTGTGAGGAGAGAGAGAGAGAGAGAGAGAGAGAGAGAGAGAGGTGTGTGTGTGTGTGTGTGTGTGTGTGTGTGTGTGTGAGAGAGAGAGAGAGAGAGAGAGAGAGAGAGAGAGAATCATGATATGTCCCTGTGTACAGTGGAGAAAGCAGGGAAGAATCCTGTCACGACTGGCGGGATAGTTGAAAGGTTAATGCATCACTTTCATCATGTGCTCCGTGACGTCTGCTGGGAATGTGGACAGAAGATGGCGGATTCAGGAAGAGACGTTTCTGGTCTCGTCTGCCAGGTCAACTTGTTACAGATCTGGCCTGTGGCCCACATTGTGCGTGCAAGTGCACAGAATTATTTTCATGTTCATGAAAGCTAACAGTAGTACTGAAACGGGGAGGAAAAAAAAGGAGGGGGCGGGGATGACAGCCCACGCGTGGCGCGCGCGCGGGCGCAGCACACACACACACACACACACACACACACACGCACGCACGCAGGCACGCACAAACACACACACACACACAGGCAGAGAGAGAGAGAGAGAGAGAGAGAGAGAGAGAGAGAGAGAAGAGAAATATATGTAAAAGAGGGTGTATATACAACTGAAAGAAAACCAGAGTAAGAAATGGGGAATGGGTAGATGTATTAGTGAAGAACAGATTGATGAAGCAACTGGAGATAGGAAAGGGAGAGGTAGAAAGGAAGATGGCTGTAAGTAACACTTGAGGTCAATAATGACCAGTGTGGTAGGCTAATGTGTCTGTGAAGAGTACTACTGGCTGCGGTGTTGGGGGTAGGGTGGTGGATAGGCACATGCTCTTTTTGGATGTTGATGCCAAATGGGCTCTGTGAATAAAGAGCTAACAGTACTACTGATACAGAGATTCATATCATTATCGTTGTCATCTTCGTTAGCATCATTACGATAGTATTATGCTACAGTCATTATCAATATTGACAACAGTAGTAATAATCTTCTGATTAGTTTTTTTTCGTTATGTTTATGGTTATTATTTCAACCTGAATTGTTCCCCTTCCAACAGCTTCGTTTCCATTCCACATTCATATTGCGCCCAGTTTGAGGAAATAAGTATCTGTCTGTCTTCAGTGTTCATTGCCTGGAGTGTTGTCTGTCTTCAGTGTTCATTGCCTGGAGTGTTGTTTGTCTTCAGTGTTCATTGCCTGGAGTGTTGCTTGTCTTGCCTGCAGAAGACCAAAGAGGTCAACACATGTAGTGTTGGTTTTGTTTGTAATTTGTTTAAAATAACATGAGGCAGGGAACAGTTAACAATCAGCAAGCAGGGTAACTCTTGCTCCCATACGAAAACCTAACACAGAGTAACTTTTACTTAAGACTGGCACAGCTGTGTTAGGTTTTGTTATGGGAGCAAGAGTTACCCTACTTGCTTATTGTTTACTGTTCCCTGCCTCATTTTATTTTCAACTTCGTTTCAATTAAATCGAGGTTATTTGTATTTGTTTCTGCCCGTCTTTGTGTTTGTCTTTTGATCTCCCTTGCATCCTTGGGTGGATCCTCAGGCGTGGGCTCAAAGATTGTCCCCTACATTTTGTGATGACGGAGGGGTTGTTGGCCTGCGCTTGATTTTCCCCCCACTATTAGATTGTTCGTCTTTGTATTTGTCTGACTTTATTCAAGTTCAGAAGGCTGTGCCAGTCTTCAATAAAAGTTACTCTGTGTTAGGTTTTCTTATGGGAGCAAGAGTTACCTTAGTTGCTTATTGTAATTTGTTTGTTCTTTCGTTTATCGGTACAGTGTGTGTGTGTGTTGTGTGTGTGTGTGTGTGGTGTGTGTGTGTGTGTGTGTGTGTGTGTCTGTGTGTGTGTGTTCTGTGTGTGTGTGTGTGTGTGTGTGTGTGTAAATCTAAAGGATTTACGGTTTATATACGTAATCCTTCCCTTCTGCTGCACATGCTCTGCCCAAGCTCTTTCAGCAGAATCAGTTTCAATTTGATTTTCACCAGCTTCCAGACCAGAGGGAGGGGACATTTGCAGGGGGGGGGGGGGGGGGACCTTGGAGAGGGGCTTCGAGGTGGTCCAGAACCCCTTGCAGCACTCACAAAAAGAACAAACCTATAACGATGAATGGCTTGAGACAGATCTGCCGCCGCTTGATCTCTTTTCCTCCCACTATTTTACACCTGGTACCCTTCTTAACAGTGTTTTCAGGTGCAAATGTCATTTTCGTTTCATTTTTAAGAGAGTTTCACAGTGTCCTAACCTTGTCTTAACAGCTGATCAGCAACAGCCTCAAAAGTCAAAATCAGATCAGAAAATGGATACTACATATAAGCAGTTTCCTAATCTTAGATGTGAGAAACATATGAATACTTTCATGAACAGTATTTACTGTTTGATTTATTCATATAGATCTCTCAACTGAACATATTCAAAACACATTTTGATATCGATACATGCAATGATATGGAAGCAAGAATGTTCTTAAGGCTACGGAAAATACTGTACATGAGAAAATCATAACAAATATTCGCAAACAATTCAACGAGCTGTGCACACTTTGGCATTCCATATATCTCACCAAACTGATTAGTGGCATGCACTTATTTAGCACATTTGACTAGACTGTTTTCTCTTAAGGTATCTTAAAATATATTTTGCAGTTGTTTCAATGAACACTCATAATTAGTGGTATAAACAAAAGACAACTATGACAATAGAATTAAATCACAAAGGGAGGCAACTGAAGAAAGCTAAGGACAGAACATGAAAACACACACTATTCTATGTCCTCTCACCAACACTATATTCTATGTCCTCTCACCAACACTATATCCTATGTCCTCTCACCAACGCTATATTCTATATCCTCTCACCAACGTTATATTCTATGTCCTCTCACCAACACTATGTTCTATGTCCTCTCACCAACACTATATTCTATATCCTCTCACCAACGCTATATTCTATGTCCTCTCACCAACGTTATATTCTATGTCCTCTCACCAACACTATATTCTGTGTCCTCTCACCAACACTATATTCTATGTCCACTCACCAACACTGTATTCAATGTCCTTACCTATACTATATTTTATGTCCTTTCACCAAGACTTTATTCTGTGTCCTCACCAAGGCTGTATTCTATGTCCTCTCACTAGCGCTACATTCTATGTCCTCTCACCAACACTATATTCTATGTCCTCTCATCAACGCTACATTTGATGTCCTTTCACTAACGCTATATTCTATGTCCTCTCATCAACGCTACATTTGATGTCCTTTCACTAACGCTATATTCTATGTCCTCTCATCAACGCTATATTCTATGTCTTCTCATCAACGCTATATTCTATGTCTTCTCATCAACGCTATATTCTATGTCCTTCACCTACACTATATTCTATGTCATCTCATCAACGCTATATTCTATGTCATCTCACCAACACTATATTCTGTGTCCTCTCACCAACACTATATTCTATGTCCTCTCATCAACACTATATTCTATGTCCACACATCAACACTATATTCTATGTCCTCTCACCAACGCTATATTCTATGTCCTCATCAACACTATATTCTATGTCCGCTCACCAACACTATATTCTGTGTCCTCTCACCAACACTATATTGTATGCTCTTTCACCAGCACTATATTCTATGTCCTCTCACCAACACTATATTGTATGCTCTTTCACCAACACTATATTCTGTGTGCTCTCACCAACGCTCTATCTTATATCCTCTCATCAACACTATATTCTATGTCCTCTCATCAACACTATATTCTATGTCCTCTTACCAACGCTACATTTGATGTCCTGTCACCAACACTCTATACTTTGTCCTCTCACCAACACTCTATACTTTGTCCTCTCTCCAACACTATATTCTATGTCCTCTCACCAACACTGTGTTCTATGTCTACTCACCAACACTATATTCTATGTCCTCTCACCGACACTATATATCTTATATCCTCTCACCAACACTATATCTTATGTCTTTTCACAACAATGCAACATGAAAAAGAATAACTGATGGCTGAAAAATCTTTGTAGGGAAAAACAACACTGCAACACATGTAAGACTAAGCAATTAGTATTTTGGTAGTAAAGTTCATCCTGACGTCTAACATCTTTGTGTGTTAAGGTTGAAGGCTGTTCAATAGGTGCATAACAACAGGTTGTAATTAATGTAAACAGAGTACAGAAAGGGTTGCAGAATGGGCTGACTTGTTTGTGTTGATTTTTATGGTATTATTTATGAATGGTTCATCTTAAAGGCAAGTTGTGTGTATGTGTGTGGAGTGTGTATGTAAACACATTAAAGAATAAATCGTCCAGGTGCACATAGAGCATGACATTTACAAAACAAAACAAACAATCAAACAAAACAAAAAACTTGCTGATAAACACACAAGGACTTTTTCCAGCTTATGGTGATCTATTTCCTTATGCAGAGGAATAGAGTGTGAGTGGATACACAGATCCGGAATTTTAAAATATAATGGAAATGATCAGTCAAGTTTGATGTTTGCCTTGGATGAAAGGTCAGTTTTCTTAACTCTCTGTGGATGGCCAAAATAAAGTACAGACAAACACATGGCCATATACCCAAATGAAGAGAAGGCACAAATCTATTATGGTAGATCATGAAATAGCTCAGCATCATTGAGAAGATGGAAACTAACAAATCTTGAGACTTTCAGCTATTTTAGAAAGTGGGGTGACAACATGCAGGGTGCAGAAACAAGAGAGATTGGAACCCCAGACCTCCAAACTCTACAGAAGATAAAGTTGGGTTCCTAGACCACCAAGCTCTATAGGGATAAACTGGGTTCCTAGACATCCAGACTATAGAGGAGAAAGTTCGGTTGCTAGACCACCGAACTCCATATAGGAAAAAGTTGGGTTTCTAGACCATCAAACTCAATAGATGGTAAAGCTGGGCCACTGGACAGTAAACGTCGAAAGAGGACAGGGTTTGGTTCCTAGACTGCTAAACTCTGTGGGATAAAACTGGGTGACAAAACAACCAAACTCTTTACGGGATGAAGCCGGGTTCACAGACTGCCAAACTCTTTACGGGATGAAGCTGGGTTCACAGACTGCCAAACTCTTTACGGAATGAAGCCGGGTTCACAGACTACCAAACTCTTTACGGGATGAAGCGGGTTCACAGACTACCAAACTCTTTACGGGATGAAGCCGGGTTCACAGACTGCCAAACTCTTTACGGGATGAAGCCGGGTTCACAGACTGCCAAACTCTTTACGGGATGAAGCCGGGTTCACAGACTGCCAAACTCTTTACGGGATGAAGCCGGGTTCACAGACTGCCAAACTCTTTACGGGATGAAGTTGAGTTCCTCGACCACCAAATTCTATTGGGATAAACTTGGGTTCCCAGACCACCAAACTCAATAAGGGACAAAGTTAGGTTTCTAGACTGCCAAACTCTATATGGGATATTATTGGTTACATATACCGTCAAAGGTTATATGGGAGAAAATTGGGTTCCTAGACCGCCAAACTCGATAGGGGATCAAGTTGGATTACTAGATCTCCGAATAAACGAAATGAGGAAATGACCGTACAAAAGCAACGTGTTTTGTCCGTGACAGCTTGTACAGACAAGCCAAACAAATAGGACAAACAAGAAAACAAAACAAAACAGAAGAAAATAAAACCTTAACATTGCTAAGCTGTACGCTTCCTAACAAAGCTTATCTACTATGTCGTAAAATACCTTTGTCTTGCCTGTTGAAGCCTAAGATGTGAAACATGTTGCCCTTTTTATTGTTTTTTTAAAATTCCCTTTGTTTGGCGGTCCAGTAACCCAGCTGTGTCTCCTAGAGAGTTTTGATCAATGGACGGCTGCTTCATGAGGACTAGTGTGAAGTGTTTTTCTTCATGGCAGAAACATGTGTACTGAGAGGAGGGAGGGGCATGACATGGAAGGTTATGGAGATGGTCTGGCATGGAGGCAGGGAAGAGCACAACACTGAAGGCATAATCATTTTGCCTTTGTTGTATTACCTTTTGTAGCACAAAGATGAACAAGTAGGCTTGCCACCTTGAAATGACAAATAAACTTCATTTCTTTCACGTGTCTCCTCTGGTGATTTTTGAACTTGCAAGAAAGCTAAAGTCCTCCTGTCCTTGGTTCATATTTGCAGACAGGGCGATATTTCATAGTGTCACAACTTATTTCAGGATGTGTAGCAACTGACTTCCAGCAAGTGGTCAAATCATTGCTCTTGGAGTTGGAAACAAAGTTATAGCACTGTACCTTTTTTTCTTTATAATATCTGTAACAAAGGTTCTTTTCCTTTCCTTCGTTAACCCCTTTCAGGTGCAAATTGGGAAATGTAAAATGGTAATATGCATCAATTCATCATCTAAAATATTGGCTGTACATAGTTGGGCTGCATCTCAACTTCCTAAACCATCCAACCAACCAGACAACAAATACAGCCTACGGTCACAAGCAAAGACAAATCCAAATCAGTGAGCACACATGACAGACAGCAAACCACGAGTACGACAATGGTCATGGGATCATTGAACTGAAAATGACGATTGGAAAGACACGTTAGAAACATGGTCAAAATGGTCTTGGGACTGATGAACTGAAATTGTTGATGAGAATGACATGAATTCGCAAAATGGCCTCAGGATTTTGATGAGCGAAAATTGTTGATTGGAACGACATATTAGAAACATTGCCATAATGGTCTTTGGATTTATGAAGTAAAACAGTTGATAGGAATCACAGCTCAGATACATTGCTAAAATGGTCTTTGGATCTGTGAACTAAAAGTACCGATGGAACTCAATCAGTATAATGATAAACAGGGACAGACAGCTTGACTGTATGATCTGGGAGATGGCAATATCGTCATTGTATTGGCATGAATGCAGAAGCTTGCTTCATGGTAGGCACAATAGAGATTGCAAATATTTTGGAGTCAAGTGTGTAATACGCAAACAACATGTACAATATAAATCTCTCTCTTATGGAGACTCTTTTACATATTTTGGCAATTACAATATACATGTGGACACAGATTATAAAGATGCAGATTGTGTTAAAATCGGCACACAATCAGAACACGGGCATCCCTTCGACTCTACACTCAGCATAACACCTGATGAAAGCAACAATGATACAAAAATTACAAACAAAAACAATTCAACCACTTTCACTCTACACTTCCCTAACATCTTAGAAAAGTAACGATAACACAAAAATTACTAATAAAATCAATACAACCCCTTTCACTCTGCCCTCCTCATTATACCCATAAAAACAAAAAAAAACAACAAAAAAAATAAAAAAGAACCCCCCCCCCCCTTCACTCTCCACTGCCCATATACTCTTTCAAAGCAACAATGATACAATAATTGCAAATAGAAACAATACAACTCTGACCATCCGACACTCTCCATAACACCCTATAAAAAGCAACGAATGATGCAAACATTACAAATGAAAACAGTTCACGACAAACCAGAACTCATACGTGTACGCATACTTATCTGTAGCCGATTCAGTAGGGAAAAATCCCTCGTGTCAATGGACTGTCAAAGCATACATATATGCTAACATTCAGTGCAAATACTCCAACAAATCACACATATACACTGAATACATCTACATGTACGTATTCAGTATCTGTGTGGTTATACTAACTTGTTGTAAACCATCTGAGCCACCAAAACATGGAAAAATATACATCTTCACGATTTTTGGCAGTTTTCTGCTGGAATGCTGCAATTCACATGTTCTCTGTTCACAGTAAAAAGCACTCTGTGTGAGACTCTGGGATGTGGTATTTACAGCTGTAAGAAGCCAAACATTAACACATGTCCTGTAACATGGAATCAGAGGAAGGCCAACATTAAATCGAAATGTATCAACAACACAGCCAGCTACTAGACTCATCAAGGCTGTATGGCAAAACAGAACCAGTTAAAAAACAAAAAGTAAGGCTTTAACGTTACGAGAATTACTCCAAAACTGCTCTTCCTTGGGTGAAGTTGGAGGCGTAGGGTAAGGAAAGTGGTGCATTACTCACCACAATAATCACATTAAAAGCACTCATGGCTTCTGGCATGCACATGAAGCATCTGTGAGTACTTGTAATATGTGCCAAGGTTATAAACAATACTGCATCTGAGGTTTACTGCAATTATCTGAATCTAAACAATAAAATAACTCTGCCTTGAAACAACGAGCTTGTGAGGACAATGTTTGAAATTATGCTTAATTCGTTCTCAAAATACACCGTTCAATCATTTTATTACAACATTGCTGAGTGTTATTTTGATTGTCAGTTAGTTAAGATTAAAAGATTTTCCAAATATACTTTGCGTTACTTAATAGATTCTTGTGTGCTACTGAATGCTATGGGCAGAAGAGTACATTTGACAAGCACGTAAGGACCAAAGCCAGGTTCATACGCTCCTTGAATCTTCTGGGGAAAAAATCCTTTCATTTTGAAAGGCAATTCAAGGCCCTGGAAACTCCTTGAATTTAAAGTTTTCTCCTTGAAAACTCATTTTTAGTTTTCATGAGAAACAAAACTTTCCATAGAAAAAAATTACCTCGTGTGAATCTGACTGTGAAATAGGTGTCGGATTTTTACTTTGTGGTTGATCGAGAATGCAGGAAAAGAAGTGGAATAGATTATCTGTTACAGAAAGAAAGGACCCAAAAGAGGTAACTGAGAGCATCTAGCGGCATAGAATTAGCAGTATGCAGTCTCCACACTGTTTATTCTAGTCCACTACTAACTCGCCACAATATTGAAGTGAAAACAAAAATCATGCTAGAAGAAAGTGTACATTTAATCTAGAGTGGTAAGGAAAGTGCTTCAGGCTATGTATTCAGTTTGTTGAAGTCAATCAACATTTTTAGCCTATACAAAATGAAAGAAACGTTAGAAAGAAAACAAAACAACTAGAAAGCCAATAGAATGATCGTATCTGTTGCAAGTTTCTTCAGTTAGTGATCAGCTAGTTCCAGGACTGCTGAGGCCTGCTGTATTCTCGCTGACAAACATGAGATCATTTTTTATGTAAATGGTTGTACCCAGTGTCAAGACACCTTTGAATAAGCACAGTGATAACTGAGCTCTGGAAAAACAGTTTTATCTTTTCAAGAAACTTTCGAAATGAGGATAAAACAGGATCTCCAGTAGAACTGTTTTGCTTTTTTTTTTTTACACCCGGTCATTTTACAGAAACATATTTGTCTAGATATCTTTGAAAATTCATTAAACGTACTTGAAAACAAACAGTATTTTCATAGTTCAAAGTGTGTATCTACCCTGCGGTTGTGCAAACTAAAATGGAGCAAATCGTATTTCTACAGTTCAAAGTGTGCAAGTACCCTGCGATTGTGCAAACTAAAATGGAGCAAATGGTATTTCTATGGTTCAAAGTGTGCATGCACCCTGCGGTTGTGCAAACTAAAATGGAGCAAAGCCTACAGCTTAAAGTCCTTTAGTTCGATGAATGTAGCGGCAGTGAACTATTTGAGGATCAGCGAGTTCACTGGGTCTTGGGCATGGTACAGAAGGTCAACTCTAACCCTCTCCGTCTGCCGTCGTAACGTTCCCTGGTCTGAGTCAGCTACCTAGATACTGCCTGGCGGGTGGACATGCTTTTACAGACAAGTAGTTCAAGCTGTTAACCATCATGTTCTCGGCGAAATGCCTCTGCCGTTGTCAGCGACTAGTGCTGTATCAGTGAGTCATGCACACTCCTGGTACTGTGAAAAAGTCACTTAGTACATCAGTGAGGTCATGACAACACTGCCTTGGTACCTCCTGTGAATAAAGCCACTTCATGGTGACATCAGTGAGGTCATGACAACACTGCCTTGGTACCTCCTGTGAATAAAGCCACTTCATGGTGACATCAGTGAGGTCATGGCAACACTGCCTTGGTACCTCCTGTGAATAAAGCCACTTCATGGTGACATCAGTGAGGTCATGGCAACACTGCCTTGGTACCTCCTGTGAATAAAGCCACTTCATGGTGACATCAGTGAGGTCATGGCAACACTGCCTTGGTACCTCCTGTGAATAAAGCCACTTCATGGTGACATCAGTGAGGTCATGGCAACACTGCCTTGGTACCTCCTGTGAATAAAGCCACTTCATGGTGACATCAGTGAGGTCATGGCAACACTGCCTTGGTACCTCCTGTGAATAAAGCCACTTCATAGTGACAAAAGGCTCATGGATTCTCTCCATGGTTTACATTTACTCCTTCCTGTCCATTTCATGGATCCAAATTTGGCCGGGTCTCGAGATCAGTACATTTTTGCATCAAATTCTGCTCGTCTATATGACTGCAAATTTAAACCATTAAGAACTGTCCAGTTCGTTTATTGATCACTAATTAATCTGCTGCAGTACGATCCATAGACCGGCTTTTCCCACCAGTAGGTTTTGTTTTTCTTTCCTTCTTTTCTTCGTGCTCAGCCAAGCTGGCCAAAGTCAAATAAAGCGGCATCATATTCAAGACCCTGCTTGACATCACCGAACAAAATCATATAATGCTGTCAGTCACTGTATCAACAACCCTGTGGGAACCGGACACCATCACTAGCTCTCAGTATCACACCTACACTCGGGTTCTTCTCACAAGTGAAAGCTCTAGATTGAACATCACCATCATTACTGGGTCCCGATAGTCAGCAAGATAATTACCACAGTCACGTGGAACTATAATGGAATCTATCACCAGCACCATTCTGAATCAGAATTACACCCATATTCATGTGATCAAGTCTATGGATCCCAGGTAAAGTGCCAGGGATCCCAGATAAAGTGCCAGGGATCCCAGATAAAGTGCCAGGCTGTGGGCTCTGTGTCACCACTGCCTAGAGGTGTCTGAGCCCAGGTACGTGACAGTGAGTGTGTAGCATCACCATTGTCGAGGGAAGACTGGAGCCCAGGTAAGTGACAGTGGGTAGTATGGGCACTGAGAAAGGGAGTCAAGGATTCAGGTAGATGACAGGGAATGCGTGGTATCACTACTGATTTAGGGACTATGGACTCTAGGTAAGTAACAAGGAGTTGGATACTATCACTACTGACTGGTGGAGTCTGTGGAATACAGGTAATTCTCAGGGTGTGGACAGTATCACCACTGACTGAGATAGTGGGTACTGTCACCACTGACTGAGGGAGTGGGTACTGTCACCACTGACTGAGGTGGTGGGTACTGTCACCACTGAATGAAAGGGGGTGGGTACTGTCACCACTGACTGAGGGAGTGGGCACTGTCATCACTGACTGAGGGACTGGATACTGTCACCACAGACTGACATGAGTGGGTACTGTCACCAGTGACTGAGGGAGTGGGTACTGCCATCAGTGACTGAAGGAGAGGGTACTGTCACCACTGACTGAGGGAGTGGGTGCTGTTATCATTGACTGAGGGGGTGGGTACCGTCACCACTGACTGAGGGAGTGGGAACTGTCACCACTGACTGAGGGAGTGGGTACTGTCACCACTGACTGAGGGGATGGGTACTGTCACCACTGAGGGAGTGGGTACTGTCACCACTGCCACTGATTGAGGGAGTGGGAACTGTCACCATTGATTGAGGGGATGGGTACTGTCACCACTGAGGGAGTGGGTACTGTCACCACTGACTGAGGGGGTGGATACTGTCACCACTGACTGAGGAAATGGGTACTGTTCCCACTCACTGAGGGGGTGGGCACTGCCACCACTGACTGAGGGAAATGGGTACTGTCACCATTGACTGGAAGAGTGGGTACTGTCACCACTGACTGAGAGGGAGTGGGTACTGTCACTACTGACCAAGGGAGTGGGTACTGTCACCACTGACTGAGGGAGTAGGTACTGTCACCACTTACTGAGGGAGTGGGTAATGTCGCCATTGACTGAGGGGGTGGGTACTGTCACCACTGACTGGGGTGGTGGGTACTGTCACCACTGACTGAAGAAGTGGGCACAGTCTCCACTGAGGGAGTGGGTACTGTCACCACTGACTGAGAGAGTGGGTACTGTCACCACTGACTCAGGGAGTAGGTACTGTCACCACTGACTGAAGGAGTGAGTACTGTCACCACTGACCGAGGTGGTGGGTACTGTCACCACTGACTGACGGGGTGGATACTGTCACCACTGACTGAGAGGGTGGGTACTGTCACCACTGACTGAGGGGGTGGGTACTGTCACCACTGACTGAGGGAGTGGGTACTGTCACCACTGGTTGATTGAGTGGGTACTGTCACCACTGGTTGATTGAGTGGGTACTGTCACCACTGGTTGAGGGAGTGGGTACTGTCACCACCGGCTGAGGGAGTGGGTACTGTTACCACTGGCTGAGGGAGTGGGTACTGTCACCACTGGCTGAGGGAGTCGGTGGAGCCCAGGTCGGTGCTGTTGACGGGGAAGAGCTTGTACCATGTCATGGTGTGAGCGCTGAGGTCCAGGGCGTCCAGACGAATCACTGTCTCCCCAGACTCTGCTTGCGCTCGAAGTTCCGCGGCTTCTCCCACACCACGATCTGTCAGGAAAAGTAAACACAGCAGGTTAAAGCAAGATCACCATTTTCCTTTCCCACGCTTTTGTCCTGTTTCTCCGTGCCGTTGACCTGCCTTTGAACACTTTGTGTCTATCTTCATATTTCCATTGTCTTTGTCTTTCCTTTTCTGGTGGTCAGTTGTCCAAAGTATGTACGCCTGGCCAGTGGTCTCTGTGCATTTCCTTGACACACTTCGCCATGTTTCATCTGTTCATCTTCACAATCTATTTCATGTTTCCATTGTTTATCATTCTCAGTTCAAGTCGTTTTATTACATTTGATCATGCGCTTATCCTCAGTGATTCATTGTCCCCCCCCCCCCCCGCCCTCACCTCCCCCCATGTTTTGCGTTATACTCTTACCCTGATTCTTAAAAATAAGCTAACCCCCCTCTTGTTATTCGCATGCACTCATATTTCCACTAGACTCTAAACCTCTTGTTTCTTCGGTTATTTTCAGTGTCCGTTACCCACATAACAAGCCTCACGTTTCTATTGCCTCATATGTTGTTTAACTAATCATCCCACATCGCTCTCATTCTCACGTTTGCCTTCCTCCTAAACAATTTCTTTAGTTATTTTCGTTGATCATTTAAAAAAAAAAAGGATAAAGATACACCCAAAGGTGCGGGTAGGACCCAGAGATGTACTGACCTCAACTGCTGAACAAACCAGCTAGGAGCAATCCGGCACCAACCCTTGGATTACTGATCACTTAATCTTCGTGTTCCTGTTAATATGTATCAGCCTCACGTTCCTGACTTTCTCCCCATTGTTCTTCATAGTGCTGTTCCCAGCTTACCCTCATGTAATCTTTGCCTATTTACCGAAATTTGGAAAGAGAGGGGGTTAGTTACCGCCAAGGACACAGACAAACAGAGTACAGGACTAGACACAGTGCATTTCGACCTCTTGGGTCTTCTTCAGGTGAAAACAAATAACATTTAGAACAGTGACAAGAAGAACATGTAACCACTTAGCTTCGCTTTTCCTGTTCGTCTCCAAATCAAAAATGGCCGCCAGACGGAAACGAGGGGATTATGGGAGAGGAAGTATTGAGGAGGTAAAGGGGGGGGGGGGGGGAAGAAAAATGAAAAAAGAAGGGGAGGGTGTGTGAAACGGTGATAAATCAAATAAAGTAAAACTAAATGAAAAAAATAAATAAAATATTAAAAAATGAATAAATGAAATTAAGTAAAAAAAATGTATATAAAATAAAATACATAAGTAAATAGATGAATAAATAAACAAAAATAATAAGTGAAATGAATAAATGAAATGAATAAATAAATAATAAATAGATAAATAAATAAATAATAATAAATAATACATAAATCAATACAATAAATAGATAAATAAAATAAAGAAATTAAAAGTAAATAAAATGAAATAAATAAAATCGATTTACCGATCTCGGCTGCCGTTTAATGGGTAGGGTGGGGGCAGGAGAGTTGGGGAGGAGTGGGGAGGTAGGTGAAGTTCCTGGGTTTCTACCAACATCGTAATGATTATGTCCTCTCCCTTCCAACTTTGTAACAAGTATGATTAATTTCACAAACGTGAATGGGTTTTGCTTCTGTGTTCCCTCCACCTGTTCCTCTCATTCCCCTACTCCTAGCAACTGTTTGGCCACTGAAAATCTCTGTAAAGACACTGTGTCCCACTTTCCATCTGAGTGATGTGGTTGGCACTTAGTGTCTGTTGATCACTTACCATTACACGCGCGCTGTCATTCTTCTGTTTGCTGCTCTGTTTTGCTCTGTAGCCAGCCTTCCCTTTTAAATCCTAACTTTTCCTGTTTCCTAGGAACCTACTCTAGCTTCCCTTTTAAATCCTATCTTTTCCTGTTTCCTAGGAACCTACTCTATCTTCCCTTCTAAATCCTATCTTTTCCTGTTTCCTAGGAACCTACTCCGCCTTCCCTTCTAAATCCTATCTTTTCCTGTTTCCTAGGAACCTACTCCCACCCTTCCCTTCTAAATCCTATCTTTTCCTGTTTTCTAGGTACCCAATTCCACCTTCCCTTCTAAATCCTTTCTTTTCCTGTTTCCTAGGAACCCAATTCCACCTTCCCTTCTAAATCCTATCTTTTCCTGTTTCCTAGAAACCTACTCCACCTTCCCTTCTAAATCCTAATTTCCCTGTTTTCTATGTATCCAATTCCACCTTCCCTTCTAAATCCTAATTTCCCTCTTTCCTAGGAATCTACCCCATCTCCTCTTCTAAATCCTAATTTTCCACTTTCATGGGCACATATTCCACCTTCCCTTCTAAATCCTAATTTCCCTCTTTCCTAGGAATCTACCCCATCTCCTCTTCTAAATCCTAATTTTCCACTTTCATGGGCACATATTCCACCTTCCCTTCTAAATCCTATTTACTTTGCGTTTCCTACGAATCTCTTGCCATATTTATGTGTGTCACTGACCCTCATGTGTCTGCCGTGCACGTTGCAGGCAGAGTATTTGATCTTGCGGCGGAAGATGGGGTCCGTGGAGGCCTTCACCACCTGGCTCTTCTTCTTCTGGATCGTCTTGTGGCCCTCCACCAGGTAGGTCTTCACGTAGGTGTCTGCAGGCACAGCAGAGACAGCAGGCCGCTCACAGGTGATAGGTCTGCTTGGGGTCTCGCTGAGTACAGTGGTGGTGGTGGTGATGGTGGTGGTGGTGGGTGCGTGTGTGTGTGTGTGTGTGTGTTGTGTGTGTGTGTGTGTGTGCTGTGTGTGTGTGTGTGTGTGTGTGGTGTGGTGTGTGTGTGTGTGTGTGTGTGTTTTGTGTTGTGTGTCTGTGTGTGTGACTGAAAGAGAGAGGGGGGGGGAGAGGGAGAGAGAGAGATACCAAGATAGACAGAGAGAGAGAAGACAGACAGAGACAGACAGAGAGAGACAGAGAGACAGACAGAAGACAGAAGAGAGAGAGAGAGAGAGAGAGAGAGGAGAGAGAGAGCGAGAGTCCATTACTATCCACCTCACATTGTACATACACACCTGTACGCACTTCATCTCCTTTATTATGTTTCATATCACATACACGTCCTCCTGAATGCCTTTCCCTTCCCATCAAAAAACACTCGCGCATGCATGCGCGCACGCGTACACACACACACTCAACACAACCACACACACTAACACACACAACACCACACATCACACACGCACAAAAACACACGCGCGCGCGCGCGCGCGCACACACACAACACACACGCAACACACACGCACACACACACACACACACACACACCACACACACCACACACACACACACACACTGACCTGGGGCTGGAAGTTGGCCTGCGCCGCAGGCTTTAACACAGAGATGTCACCCAGCTGCCCCTTGGACACTGCCAGGCCACCTTGATGTCCCCGCACACCAACGTCTCTAAACAACACGACAGTGCACATCACTTCACCATTTTCCTTTCTATACAACACGACAGTGCACATCACTTCGCCATTTTCCTTTCTTACAACACACGCAGTGCACATCACTTCACCATTTCCTTCTATACACACGACTGTGCATCCACTCGCCATTTCACTTTCTATACAACACAAGCAGTGCACATCACTTCACCATTTTCCTTTCTATACAACACGACAGTGCACATCACTTCGCCATTTTCCTTTCTATACAACACACAGCAGTGCACATCACTTCACCATTTTCCTTTCTATACAACACGACAGTGCACATCACTTCGCCATTTTCCTTTCTATACAACACACAGCAGTACACATCACTTCACAATTTTCCTTTCTATACAACACGACAGTGCACATCACTTACATTTTCCTTTCTATACAACACACAGCAGTACACATCACTTCACCATTTTCCTTTCTATACAACACGACAGTGCACATCACTTTACATTTTCCTTTCTATACAACACACAGCAGTGCACATCACTTCACCATTCCCTTTCTATACAACCACGCAGTGCACATCACTTCACCATTTTCCTTTCTATACAACACACAGCAGTACACATCACTTCACATTTTCCTTTCTATACAACACGACAGTGCACATCACTTTACAATTTTCCTTTCTATACAACACACAGCAGTGCACATCACTTCACCATTCCCCTTTCTATACAACACGCAACGATGCACATCACTTCACTATTTTCCTTTCTGGACAAACACAACAGGGCACACCTGTTCACCATTTCATTTCTGGATAACAGGCAGTGAACACCTGTTCATCATTTTATTTCGGGACAACACACGGCAGTGAACACCTGTTGTTCATCATTTCATTTCGGGACAAGACACGGCAGTGAAACACCTGTTCGTCATTTCATTTCGGCACAACACACAACAGTGAACACCTGTTCGTCATTTCATTTCGGCACAACACACAACAGTGAACACCTGTTCATCATTTCATTTCGGGACAAACATACAACAGTGCACACCTCCTCCCCATTTCGTCTTTATCTGGACACTATCAGCATCAACTATTGTGAGAGAAGCAAATGATACAACTATGCTTCCACCAGTCTCATTTCCTCACACATTCACGTGTCTGAAGGAGTTACGGAGGAATGGGTGGAGTGGGAACTGGGCTTGCTTATTTCAAGGGATTATCAAAGTGAACAGGAGAGCTGGTCCACACGTACACTGGGCATGGAGGAGCGGGGGCAGGGTTAGGAGACAATGTAAGTTTGGCAGGACAACATTGTCAACGCATATTACTGGAGGACTGAGAGGGAGAGAGAGATGTGGCATATAATGGAAACAGGAGGGTAGGTCCACACTAACCTTTTGAAGATTGGGTGGGTGAGGATGGTTGGATGGGAGATAGTGTAAGAATAGGAGGAAAAGTCCACACGTGCAACTGCAGGGAAGGATGAGAGACACCGTAAGAATGGGAGGACAGGTCCACACAAAGCAATGGGAGGGAGAGGTGGATTAAATCCAATGTTAATATCGGAGCGCAGGTTCGCATGTGTCACTGACGGGGGCGGAGGGTGTCAAGAATGGGAGGACAGGTGCATACATACCACTGAAGGAGGAATGGTGTCAGGAATGGGACAGGTGCATACATACCACTGAAGGGAGGAATGGTGTCAGGAATGGGACAGGTGCATACATACCACTGAAGGGAGGAATGGTGTCAAGAATGGGAGGACAGGTGCATACGTACCACTGAAGGAGGAATGGTGTCAGGAATGGAAGGACAGGTGCATACATACCACTGAAGGGAGGAATGGTGTCAGGAATGGGAGGACAGGTCCATACATACCACTGAAGGGAGGAATGGTGTCAGGAATGGGAGGACAGGTGCATACATACCACTGAAGGGAGGAATGGTGTCGGGAATGGGACAGGTGCATGCATACCACTGAAGGGAAGAATGGTGTCAGGAATGGGAGGACAGGTGCATACATACCACTGAAGGGAGGAATGGTGTCAGGAATGGGAGGACAGGTGCATACATACCACTGAAGGGAGGAATGGTGTCAGGAATGGGACAGGTGCATACATACCACTGAAGGGGGGGAATGGTGTCAGGAATGGGAGGACAGGTGCATACATACCACTGAAGGAGGAATGGTGTCAGGAATGGGACAGGTGCATACATACCACTGAAGGAGGAATGGTGTCAGGAATGGGACAGGTGCATACATACCACTGAAGGGAGGAATGGTGTCAGGAATGGGAGGACAGGTGCATACGTACCACTGAAGGGAAGAATAGTGTCAGGAATGGGAAGACAGGTGCATACATACCACTGAAGGGGGGAATGGTGTCAGGAATGGAAAGACAGGTCCAAACATGTCACTAAATGGAAAGAAATGTTTCAAGAATATGGGGTCAGGTCTGTGCGTACCACTTGAGTGCCTCACGTGCCACAGAAAAAAAAACCGAGGGATAAGAAGTGGTGTAAGGAAGCAGGTATCGGGGAGGATTATGGGATCTGCATGTAATCACTAGAGAAAGGCAGGGGCCCCACGCACCTAGGGAGGACGTGGTGTTAAAGAGGGCTGGGCAGTGTCGGGTGGATGGGGCGGATGGGACCTAGATGAAGAAGACGAGACCCCATGTACCCGGGGAGGAGCGAATGTTAGGAAGTTTTGAGTAGTGGGCTGGTGGAGAAGGAGATGGGGTCTGCACATACCGCTGGAGGGTCTGGGAGGCACCTGGCCAGGGCCCAGAATGGAGGTGATGTCATCCCCATCCGGCGCTGGACGGTCCGGCGTCACTGGAGAGGGACTGCACACAGTAAAGGGCCTCATGAACACCAACCCTCTGAACCTTAACAGGTCCTATCAGGTGTCACCTCTGATGCTGCACGTCAAACTGCTAACCAGTTGGAACCTGTGACGTCAAGGGCAGCCACCACTGAACACTACCGGTCAAAAATAAACACACAAACTGGCCACGCGCAAAGGCGGGATGACAAAAAAAAAGTTGTGGTGCTTATTCTTTAACTCTCAGTAAAGATAACATTGACGTGAGTTCGGTTAACTTGACCCTCTCTCTCTCTCTCTCTCTCTCTCTCTCTCAACACACACACTACACACACACACACACACACACACACACACATACACACACGCGCGCGCGCACGTACGTACGTACGTACGTACACACACACACACACACACACACACACACACACACACACACACACACACACACACACACATACACACGCACTCGCTCTCTCTCTCTCTCTCTTTCTCTCTCTGTGTCTCTGTCTCTCTTCCTTTCTCTCACTCACTCACAACACACACACACACACACACACACACACACACACACACACACACACACACACACACACAAACCTGTAGGGGTCTCCGTCACTGCTGTCATCAGAGAGGAAGAAGGAGGAAGAGCTATTGGCACGACTGAGGGGTCTGGGAGGAGCCAGGAGGTCCATGTTGTCTGTGAATAAAATAAGCGTCCTGACGTCTTACAATGCGGCCCTGTTATCTTACAACATCATTCAGGTAGTTTATGAATGCCGTTTTGGTATTTCACACTACCCTCATGGGGTCTTAGAATATCCTGATGCCTTACAAAACACATCCCAGCATCTTAGAGTGCATCCTCTGGAATCTTACAATGCCGTCCTGGTGTCTTACAACGCATATTCGGGTGTCATACAATGTACATTCAGGTGTCATACAATGCACATTCAGGTGTCATACAACACACATTCAGGTGTCATACAATGCACGTTCAGATGTCATACAATGCACATTCAGGTGTCATACAATGCACAATCAGGTGTCATACAATGCACAATCAGGTGTCTTACAACACAAATTCAGGTGTCATACAATACACATTCAGGTGTCATACAATGCACATTCAGGTGTCATACAATGCTCATTCAGGTGTCATACAATGTACATTCAGGTGTCATACAATGCACATTCAGGTGTCATACAATGCACATTTAGGTGTCATACAATGCAGTCAGGTGTCATACAATGTACATTCAGGTGTCATACAATGCACTTCCTGGTGTCATACAAAACAAATTCAGGTGCCTTACAATGTACATTCAGGTGTCATACAATGCACATTCAGGTGTCATGCAAAACACATTCAGGTGTCTTACAATGCACATCCTGGTGTCTTACAATGCACATCCTGGTGTCTTATTATACACTTCCTGGTGTCGTACAATGCAAATTATGGTGTCATATAATACCACCCTTGCATCTTACAATACCGTCTTACTGTCTTACAATACATATCCCGGTGTCTTCCAATACACATCCATATGTCTTATAATACAAATGAATAATGATTTCTTACAATATCCTCCTGTTATCCTACAACACCCTCCTGTTGTCTTACAATACCCTCCTGATGTCCCACAATACCTTCCCGTTGTTCTACAACAACCTCCGGTATCTTAAAAAAAATACAATCCTGATGTCTTACAAACACATTCAGTGTTTTGCAGTACAGATCCTGTTGTCCTACGACACACATCCTAGTATCTTCAAACATATCCTGATATGACTTCCTCTTAGTGTCTAACAACACCGTCAAGGTGTCTAGAACACATATCCTGAAATCTTACAGCGCACATCCTGATGTCTCACAATACCATCCTAACATAATATTCTAATGTAAAAAAAAAGTTACGCATCTGGTGTGGTATAATACTATCCTAATGCCTTACAATTCCGGTGTTTTATGATACACATCCTGGTGTCCTCCAATGCACTTTCTGGTGTCTTATGATACAGATCCTGACGTTTTAAAATGCAGCCTCTAGTGTCTTATAATACTACCCTGAGTGTCTTACACTGCCATTTCGGGTCTCCTGTTACCTTCCTGTGGTTACGCAATGTTCTGTCCCTTACAGTGCAGATCCTGAGGTCTTACATTAGCATCCTGGTATCTTACAATACACACCCTGGAGTTTTACTATACTTCCCAGGAATCTTGCAGTGCACATCATGCTGTCTTACAATACACAATCTTGGTGTCATACTATCCACAACACAATACACAACCTGGCAAATTACATTGATATGATACTCATCCTAGTATGTTACACTATACATCCTTGTGTCAAACAATACACATCCTGATATCTTGCACCTGTAATCACGTTATCTCATCATAACCATGATGTGGTTTCCTGAATCCACAACGTGGTACTTTATAAAACACCACCTGATGTCTAGCAAAACACATCCAGGTATATTACAAAACGCATCTTGATAACGTACGATAAATAAACCCGGTCTCTAATAAAACATGCATTCTGGTAACGTACATCCTGATGACTTAGGCTAAACAACATGTTATCTTACAAGATATGCATTCTGGTAACGTACATCCTGAAGACTTACACTAAACAACATGTTATCTTACAAGATAGGCATTCTGGTAACGTACATCCTGAAGACTTACACTAAACAACATGTTATCTTATAAGATAGGCATTCTGGTAACGTACATCCTGATGACTTAAGCTAACAACATGTTATCTTACAAGATAGGCATTCTGGTAACGTACATCGCGATAGCTTACAATAAACAACATGTTACCTTACAAGATAGGCATCCTGGTAACTTACATCCTGACAGCTTACACTAAACAACATGTTATCTTACAAGATAGACATTCTGGTAACGTACAACCTGATAGCTTACGCTAAACAACATGTTATCTTACAACATAGGCATTCTGATAACGTACATCCTGATAGCTTACACTAAACAACATGTTATCTTACAACATTGGCATTCAGATAACGTACATCCTGATAGCTTACACTAAACAACATGTTATCTTACAAGATAGGCATTCTGGTAACTTACGTCCTGACAGCTTACACTAAACAACATGTTATCTGACAAGACAGGCATTCAGATAACGTACATCCTGATAGCTTACACTAAACAACATGTTATCTTACAAGATAGGCATTCTGGTAACGTGCATCCTGATAGCTTACACTACACAACATGTTATCTTACAACATAGGCATTCTGGTAGCGTGCATCCTGGTAGCTTACACTAAACAACATGTTATCTTACAAGATAGGCAATCTGATAACTTACGTCCTGATAGTTTACACTAAACAACATATTATTGTATAAGATAGGCATTCTGGTAATGTACATCCTGATGGCTTACACTAAACAACATGTTATCTTACAAGATAGGGATTC
>CM065726.1:14905480-14910480 GCA_033310375.1 Conus canariensis
AAAGTACCAGAGTCATGTTCGCGGTGTTCAGCGACGCCTGTTTCGGTCTCACATACACAGCACCCCCCCCCCCTCCCCGGCTGACAACCCCCCCCCCCTCCTCGTCGACCCGAGCGACATTCATCGGCTGATTAGCGTGTGCAGCTTAGCGTGAGTGAGCGTCCTCATGGGAGGGAACCTCGCCGTCCATCCAACGTTAGTCTCCCTGAACTTGCCGCTACCGTCCATGTGTTGACTTCAGCTCTTCCTTGGGTATGAGCGTGCACGAGAAATCGACTCCGAGCTTTCCCCGAGAGCTGGGCACGCAGGGTCATAGAATCTGAGACTTTTTAGTATGGCCATCAATGGGGATAAGGACTTCCCACGGTGCTCTGGAGTTTCCCAGCGCAGAGACTAATCGAGCTTTCGAATCGCTCATGGGGTCGCCTTTTTACAGCTTGAAAATCCCCCCCAATATCCACACAGCAATAAAATGAAAGTCAGATCAGAGACAACTAGGGTGGCGGAAGAAGAGACTTAGGCTCTGCCTTCTACAACGCAGAGCCCTAGACAGGGCGAACCCATCCCAGTTCACTGCCTTTTGTACGAACAGGTTATGGGGTTTGATAGTCCCTAACACCAAAAGGTTATGGGGCTTGGTCTTTCATCTTCTATGGAGTCCCATTCAAATCTGAGACCACACATCACGGCCGTACTCGTGGTTTCCTTTTCACTCTTTGTTACGTTTTCTTTTACACTTTACTATGTTACCTTCTCCTCTCACACTGTGTTCACGTTTCCTTTCACACTGGATCACATTTCCTTTCAAACAAGTTGCGTTTCCTTTCACACTGGATCTCATTTCCTTTCAATCAAGTTGCGCTTCCTTTCATACTATATTTCGTTGCTTTTCATTACACACACACACACACACACACACACACACACACACACACACACACAACAAACATATATATATATATATATAATATACGTTTTCTTTCACATCATATTACTTTTCTTTCACATTGTATCACGTTTTCTTTCAGACGACATTACGTTTTCTTTCCCACTATGTCACGTTTCCTTTCACATTCTGTCACATTTTCTTTCAAACTGCATTTATTTCCTTTTACACAATATTAACATTTTCGTTCATCCTATATCCCCTTTCCTTTGACACTGCATTAAGTTTCCTCTCACTCCTTCCACACTGCACGAACTTCCTTACAAACTGTGCTGCGTTGCATTCACACTCTATTTCATTGCCTTTCACGCCGTATTACGTTGCCTTTCACATTATGTCACGTTTCTTCCACACAATATTTCATTTCCCTTCACTCTACACCGTCTTTCCTTTCACACTTTATTACGTTTCCTTTAACGCTATATCCCGGAACATTTGAGCAATATACTCGGCGACGTTTCCATTGAATGGGTGAAACTCGACTGTATGGTTCCAGTTTTCCAACTTTAGCCCATGGCAGAGTCAGCTCAGTCTAGGAGTTTACTCCACGCCCCCTCCCCTCCCACAAATAAAATGCCTCCGGTGGAACTCGAACCAACGACTCCCCCCCACCCTCCCCCAGTAAAGCATGTGATCTTTGTTGGCTGGATCTGGATTCATTGGACAGTTCTACTCACGCTGTTCACTATGCCTTTGGAATCATTTGAGAGTTCTGTTCACACTGTTCACTATGCCTTTGGAATCATTTGAGAGTTCTGTTCACACTGTTCACTATGCCTTTGGAATAATTTGAGAGTTCTGTTCACACTGTTCGCTATGCCTTTGGAATAATTTGAGAGTTCTGTTCACACTGTTCGCTATGCCTTTGGAATCATTTGAGAGTTCTGTTCACACTGTTCACTATGCCTTTGGAATCATTTGAGAGTTCTGTTCACACTGTTCACTATGCCTGTGGAATCATTTGAGAGTTCTGTTCACACTGTTCACTATGCCTTTGGAATCATTTGAGAGTTCTACTCACACTGTTCACTATGCCTTTGGATTCATTTGAGAGTTCTGTTCACACTGTTCACTATGCCTCTGGATTTATTTGACAATTCTACTCACACTGTTCACTATGCCTTTGGAATCATTTGAGAGTTCTACTCACACTGTTCACTATGCCTTAGGAATCATTTGACAGTTCTACTCACACCGCTCACTATGCCTTTGGAATCATTTGAGAGTTCTGTTCACACTGTTCACTATGACTTTGGATTTATTTGACTGTTCTACTCACACTGTTCACTATGCCTTTGGAATCATTTGAGAGTTCTGTTCACACTGTTCACTATGCCTTTGGAATCATTTGAGAGTTCTGTTCACACTGTTCACTGTGCCTTTGGAATCATTTGAGAGTTCTGTTCACACTGTTCACTATGCCTTTGGATTCATTTGAGAGTTCTGTTCACACTGTTCACTATGCCTTTGGATTTATTTGACAGTTCTACTCACACCGTTCCCTATGCCTTTGGATTCATTTGACAGTTTTACTCACACTGTTCACTATGCCTTAGGAATCATTTGAGAGTTCTGTATACACTGTTCATTATCTATCTGTCCAGCCATCCGTCCGCCCACGTGCGCGCACGCTTGCGCGCGCGCGCGCGCGCGCGCCGCGCGCGTGTGTGTGTGTGTGTGTGTGTGTGTGTGTGTGTGTGTGTGTGTGTGTGTGTGTGTGTGTGTGTGTGTGAAAGTCTATGCTACTGGGCACTATTCTCCCCAGAAAACTTCTTGGGGAAATAAAACTAGAAACACAGAAGGTTCCAGTTTCATCATATATTTCTATATAAATTTTCGCTTTTCAAAAAGCTCTGTTACATTAGCTAGTGAAAATTTACATGATAGTATACTATGAAAACTGAACCTTTCATGTTTCTTGTTCATGTATGCGTGTGTGTATGTATGTATGTATGTATGTATGTATGTATGTATGTATGTATGTATGTATGTGTGTGTGTGTGTGTGTGTGTGTGTGTGTGTGTGTGTGTGTGTGTGTGTGTATGTGTGTGTGTGTGTGTGTGTGTGTGTGTGTGTGTGTGTGTGTGTGTGTGCGGCTCTCTCTCTCTCTCTCTCTCTCTCTCTCTCTCTCTCTCTCTCTCTCTCTCAACATATCAAACCCTTTTCCTGCAACTGTGATTAAAGCTCTCAAGAGTTTTGTTCCTTTACCTTTCATTCACTCGCACACGAATACACCCCACTTCTTTATATACTTAAACATCTATTGACAATATCAGAAATGGGTGATGCCATATACAGAAATGAATATGAAAATGACATAAATATTGAACCACACACACGCTAGGTGTAGGGTAAGCCATATACTGCACTCACTTCTCAGTGAAATCAGCTTTGTCACTTGGTATGCTTAAAAGCTTCATAACTCTACTTTTTTTTCAAAAAGACATGGTACTAGTTCCACCAGACGATACAGACAAACAGATTACAGGACAAAACACAATGCATTTCGACCTCTTGGGTCTTCGTCAGGCAAAAACAAAAACAAAACAAAAACAAAAACATTTAGGACAATGAAAACGAAGAACGCGCAACCACTTTTCTTCTCATATTCGACGCAAAATGGGTGTTGGATGAAAACGAGGCCGTTGAGAAGGGGATCATGGGAGTTGAAATAATAATGATGACAACAACAACAACAACAACAATAGTAATGATAATGATAATAACAACAACAATAATAATAATAATAATAGCAATAATAGTGATAATAGTGACGATGATGAAAACATGTAAATAATAAGAGAAGGAATACTGTTAATCTTTTGGTGATAATATGACGGCAATCGTTGTAGTGTTGATAGTGGCTAAACACTGAAGGGGAGGACAAGAAGGGGCTGGAGGATAGCAAAGAGTAGGGTTTATTTGTTTGTTTGTTTGTTTTGTAATTATTGTTTAATGGTATGATAACGGCTTGAACGGTGTGAACTAATACCATGTCTTCTTAAAATTTGCTTCATAACTCTACGCCAGTAATGGCGATTAACTGATTGACGGATATCAATCTCGTGGACTGTTATAATGGTTTGTTAAGTTCATAGTCTGGTGCATACTGACGGATATCAATCTCGTGGACTGTTATTATGGTTTGTTAGGTTATTGACAGATATCAATCTCGTGGACTGTTATTATGGTTTGTTAGGTTATTGACGGATATCAATCTTGTGGACTGTTATTATGGTTTGTTAAGTGATTGACGATATCAATCTTGTGGACTGTTATTATGGTTTGTTAAGTGATTGATGATATCAATCTCGTGGACTGTTATTATGGTTTGTTAAGTGATTGACGATATCAATCTCGTGGACTGTTATTATGGTTTGTTAAGTGATTGACGATATCAATCTCGTGAACTGTTATTATGGTTTGTTAAGTGATTGACGGATATCAATCTCGTGGACTGTTATTATGGTTTGTTAAGTGATTGACGGATATCAATCTCGTGGACTGTTATTATGGTTTGTTAAGTGATTGACGGATATCAATCTTGTGGACTGTTATTATGGTTTGTTAAGTTCACAGTCTGGTGCAAACCCAGTGAGGAGTCACACACCGTGAAGCTGTGTATTCTTACCTGAATTTTGGGATTGACATGACGTCACACACAAGCACTTTACAGCAGTTCCCATCAAACACTGGCGTTGTTTTCAGACAAGTTTCACCTGATGTGATTCTTAGGTTCTTAAAAGAGGTAATTATACATACATACATACATACACACACACATATACATATATATTTCTTCAGTCTAAGACATAAGAGCAAGCTTTGTTTATAATTGAATATTTCTTGCAGTCATTGCAACACCAAGCTGCTCTGTAAGTTGCTGGAATGGTGCTTTGTTACTTATCCTTGGAATTTATTATATATATATATATATATATATATATATATATATATAAGATACATACATACATACATACATACACACATATACATATTTATTACATACATACATACATACATACTCACATATACATATATATTTCTTCAATCT
>CM065726.1:14917980-14925480 GCA_033310375.1 Conus canariensis
TCTCTCTCTGCCAGTTTAAAGATAGGTTGATTGCGTGCCATATGCAAAATTTGCATAGTAACTTGGAAGAAAGTGACAAGTATTCGTTTCAGCACTCATTTCAAGATATTCTTCAAGCTGAGAACTACCTCACAACAATTTCATGTAAGCGTTTTAGAGATGTGTTCGCTCGGTTTCGAACAAGAAGCCTGGGACTTAAAGCAAAGAAAAGATGGTTCATGCACGCGGAAAGTGATTTGGTGTGTCCATGCTGCTCAAAAGAAATTGAAGACGAGGAACTCTTCGTTTTTAGATGCCCAGAGTACAATAAATTCAAAAATGATTGTTCTGCCTTCATGTCCTTATTTGTTCAAACTCAGAACCTCTTTGGTATTTTGTCCTCTGAAAATGTAGCCACTGTAAATTCATCGTGGCGGAAGCTTTCTGATTTAGAAGAGAAAAAAAAACTTAATCTGTACGCTGTGCTTGTAGATCATGATTATGCAATAAGTTGTTTATTATGATGAGAACATTGTTTGATGAATGGTCTTTTACTTCATTTTCTAATTATTTGTATTGTTCAACTGTTTTGTGAGTGTACGCTTGTTTTTTTGACTCGCATTTCTATTGTTGACAGAGTTTTACAACACCAAGTGGAAATTGCGCATGTACTCCCTTGGCATTAGGGTTGTTGAAGTATTGTCAATAAAACATTGTCATTGTCACTGTCTCCCTTAATTCTTTACTCCAAAAGACACTACTGTAGCCTCACTGATATGATTTGGAACTTTGCAGAGCTAGAAAACAGTTGTGTGGTCAGAATTCTGAGTAACATATATGACTGTCATGTATCTGATTTACGGTTTGCTTATACAGAATTGAATTACTCTGAAATGGTTAAAACAGATGTGAACCAGCATTTTCATATTTATAGTACCCTTTTATCGCGCGCGCGCGCGCGCGCGTGTGTGTGTGTGTGTGTGTGTCTGATAAAGCACATACACACAAAAACACACACACATACACATACACACACACACACATGCACGCGCGAACGCGCACGCGCACACACATACACACACACACGCGCGCGCGCGTACACACCCACACCCACACACACCACACACACACACACACAACACACACACACACACACACACACACACATACACACACACACTTTCACTGGGTGAAAATTGGAGCAGATAATTGTTTGAATATTCCTTTAGTTTAGTGTTGTTGTTTTTTTCAAACAAAACCTCTGTTGTTATTTTTCCGTCTTTGCGCTCAACTTTGACATCCAAATACCCCGCTTGGCTGCTGTTCGATACGGCCCATTTGATGGACTGACACAGAGCTGTTGTTCAATACGGCCATTTGATGGACTGACACAGAGCTGTTGTTCAATACGGCCCATTTGATGGACTGACACAAACATACACCTCCCGTCCCCACACTGCTCCCCCCCACACAAAAACAACAGCCACGATCCACCACCTCCCCTAACCCACAACAACAACAACAACGCAACACCACCACCATTTCCCAACTCCCAACACCCACCAGCACCTGAAACGGTGGTGACGTGCAAAGCCTCCTTGCCCGAGGGCCCACTCTCCGAGCCATCGCGGCCCAGGTCGCCGCGAGGGTCCCCGCCGGCAGGCACCCCGCCAGACCGCGCCAACGACAGGTCATCATAGCAGGAGCTGGAGGCCGAGCTGACCACGGAGTCCAGCGTGTAGAGCTGGCGTGGGCGGGGGAGGGCGGGGGAGTTGTCGTCGTGGTCGTGGAGGTGGAGCCAGGAGGGCTGCTGGTAGAGGCGCCAGTCCCGCAGGTCCAGCAGGATCTCCCCCAGGAAGACGTCGCCGGCCTCCCCCCTGCTCCACACCGTCACCTCCAGGCTGCGGGCTTCCAGCTGCCCAACACAAGGTCAATCACACTGCAACGACACGGGGAGACAGGCCGACACACAAATACATACACAAAACAAAGTGTAAACTAAGTAGAAAACAGGCCAAAATACACACAAACACAAGAAAACAAAGCGCAAAGTAAATGGGAAACAGGCCAATATACAAATAAACTGACAAAACAAAGCGCAGAGTAAATGGAAACCAGGCCTAAACACACACACACACACACACACACACACACACACACACACACACACACACACACACACACTACAAAACCAAATAAATGGCAAACAAGCCAAAATGCAGATAACCACCCAACGCAGATTATATGTACAATACAAAATAGACAAGCACCTTTTCGTCCAATATATGTTCTGCGGACGTCAAAAACAGTAAACACTGACGAACAAAACAGTACCCATCCTGACAGCAGTCAGCATGAGAATGGCAGTGTATGACAGAGTGATGGGGAAGACAGCACAGTTCAAAAACAGCAGTCAGCATGAGATGCAGTGTATGACAGAGTGATGGGAAGACAGCACAGTTCAAAACAGTCAGCATGAGAATGGCAGTGTATGACAGAGTGATGGAAGACAGCACAGTTCAAAACCAGCAGTCAGCATGAGAATGGCAGTGTATGAGAGAGTGATGGGGAAGACAGCACAGTTAAAAAACAGCAGTCAGCATGAGAATGGCAGTGTATGATAGAGTGATGGGGAAGACAGCACAGTTCAAAACCAGCAGTCAGCATGAGAATGGCAGTGTATGATAGAGTGATGGGAAGACAGCACAGTTCAAAAACAGCAGTCAGCATGAGAATGGCAGTGTATGATAGAGTGATGGGGAAGACAGCACAGTTCAAAACCAGCAGTCAGCATGAGAATGGCAGTGTATGATAGAGTGATGGTAAGACAGCACAGTTCAAAACCAGCAGTCAACATGAGAATAGCAGTGTATGATAGAGTGATGGGGAAGACAGCGCAGTTCAAAACCAGCACTGAGCATGAGAATAGCAGTGTATGATAGAGTGATGGGGAAGACAGCACAGTTCAAAAACACTGATGGGGAAGACAGCACAGTTCAAAAACAGCAGTCAGCATGAGAATGGCAGTGTATGGTAGAGTGATGGGGAAGACAGCACAGTTCAAAAACAGCAGTCAGCATGAGAATGGCAGTGTATGATAGAGTGATGGGGAAGACAGCACAGTTCAAAAACAGCAGTCAGCACGAGAATGGCAGTGTATGATAGAGTAATGGGGAAGACAGCACAGTTCAAAAACAGCAGTCAGCATGAGAATGGCAGTGTATGATAGAGTGATGGGGAAGACTGCACAGTTCAAAAACAGCAGTCAGCATTAGAATGGCAGTGTATGATAGAGTGATGGGGAAGACAGCACAGTTCAAAAACAGCAGTCAGCATGAGAATGGCAGTGTATGATGGAGTGATGGGGAAGACAGCACAGTTAAAAAACAGCAGTCAGCATGAGAATGGCAGTGTATGAGAGAGTGATGGGGAAGACAGCACAGTTAAAAAACAGCAGTCAGCATGAGAATGGCAGTGTATGAGAGAGTGATGGGGAAGACAGCACAGTTCAAAACCAGCAGTCAGCATGAGAATGGCAGTGTATGATAGAGTGATGGGGAAGACAGCACAGTTCAAAAACAGCAGTCAGCAAGAGAATGGCAGTGTATGATAGAGTGATGGGGAAGACAGCACATTTCAAAAACAGCAGTCAGCATGAGAATGGCAGTGTATGATAGAGTGATGGGGAAGACAGCACAGTTCAAAAACAGCAGCCAGCATGAGAATGGCAGTGTATGATAGAGTGATGGGAAGACAGCACAGTTCAAAAACAGCAGTCAGCATGAGAATGGCAGTGTATCATGGAGTGATGGGGAAGACAGCACAGTTCAAAAACAGAGGGCAAGAAGTGGATGGGAAAGAGAGAGAATAAGTGGAAAGGAGGGGCATGGCAGGAAGGAAAGGAGCTCTCTCTCCCTCCCCCTCTCTGTCTCCCTCTCTCTCTCTCTCTCTCTCTCTCTCTGTATGTGTGTGTGTGTGTGTGTGTGTGTGTGTGCGTGCGTGGTGCGTGCGTGCGTGGTGTGTGTGTGTGTGTGTGTGTGTGTGTGTGTGTGGTGGTGTGTGTGTGTGTGGTGTGGTGTGTGTGTGTGAAGGAGGAAGAGAAGTAATGAACTCCAAGGAGAGGGAGTTGGCGGAGAAGAGGGAAGGTGAAGAGAGAGAGGGGTGGAGGGATGGAGAAAGAGGAAGGAAGAGAGAGAGAGAGAGAGAGAGAGAGGGAGGGAGCCAGGGTAGGGAGAGAGCGAGAGGAAGAGAGAGAGGGAGAGGGGGAGGAGCCAAGGTGGGAGTGAGGGAGCCAGAGACAGAGAGAGGAGGAAGCCAGGGGGAGGAGCGAGAGAGACAGGGAGAGAGAGGGAGGGAGGGAGCCAGGGGAAGGAGAGAGAGGGAGAGACAGAGAGAGAGAGAGGGCGGGAGAGAGAGAGAGAGTGAGAGAGAGAGAGATTGAGAGAGAGAGAGACAGAGAGAGAGAGAGAGAGAGAGAGAGAGAAAGAGAGAGAGAGAGAGAACGGGTGAAAGGATTTGCATCCTGAACTCGTCTTCTTCACTCTGTGTGTAATTACTACATCTTTTTGACTTTCTTTCTTTTTATCTGTTGCTGACGGTTTAATTTTGGAAGCCTTTGTTTCTCCCTTTGTCACCTCCCGACACCACTCCCATTCTCCGCGTCGTCCTCCTCCACGCATACACACACACACACACACACACACACACACACACACACACACACACACACGTACACACACACACACACACACACACACACACACACACACACACACACACACACACACACACAACACCACCACCACTACCACCACCACCACCGTCATCACCACTACCATCACTACCACCCTTCTCCCCCCCGCCTCCCCCCCCCCCCCCCAACCTCCTCCTCACCACATCAGTCTGGCTTTTAATTTCGAAGTTCCATTTTTGTTTTGTTTTGTTTGCTTTTGTTTTTCTTTCGTTGAAGTTTAAATGTTGATCATTCATCATTTAGCAATTGATCAATCCTAGTCACATGACATGTGCATGTTCGAATGGCCAATCGCAGCGCTTATCACGCCAGAACCAGACGTGTACTAGAATTTCTCATAGTTTAAGCGTTCTGTTTACCCTATTACGATCGAGTAACTAACATCTGAAAAAAAGTTCGTGTGTTATTCTGCCTGACTTGTATCTTTGAGTGATCGGCTGTCTAGTGACTTCCAGACCAGTGGTCCTCTATGACATCATTGTCTTGACACTCCCTGCTGCGTATCTCAGCAGACCGGCTGTCACAGTGCCAGACCTCTGACCTTGGCATCACCACGGCAAAGAACGCGAAGAGCGAAGACGAGTACTCAGACTCAATCTCATTTTTCTTTGACGTGAGATATTAGGACAGTTTGCTCACGAATTGTCGCAAAGTGTTAAAGTGGATTGGAAGCTCTCAGGAGCAAGATCGATGAGAAAAAGTGAAAGGACAAAAGAGAAAGATCACCGAGAAAAGCGCCTGGAAAAGGGCGCCAAGATAATTGGTCCACGTCATCAGAAAAAGAAACTGTTCACGAAGAACGCGAGCTGGCTAACAAAGAAAAATGCTGATCGGTTACAAAATGTCAGTCTGACGAACCAGACAGGAGTTTCAGCAAAGACGATGGAAGTTTGGGAACCTTAGTGCTCGACGATCTAGCTGAGATAGTAAATGGCCGTTACCCCGCCAAACGTGGACGCAGAATGTGTTGGAGAAGCGGCTCGGCGTAGGCTACATTATCGGCCCGCAAAATTGCCATGCATTGATTGTGCCCTCAGTTCATGAAGGAATGTGTCCCCGGCTTCCAGGTCAGGGAAGGGGAGCCGACTTTACACTTGCACAGATTCAGCGCAGCATCATCAAACCAGCCGTAGCCGTCACCAGAGCCACACATGAGGTAATGAAAAAACCCAACGCCTGCAGTGAGCAAAGGAACAGCTAGCTGCTCAGACGCAGAAATAACGTTTGGACACGCCGCTCAAGAAATGCCGGCACGCACACGGGTGGCCATAAAACCACAAGCCAACAAAGCACTGCACAGAATCTGTGATGATATGTCAGTTAAAAAAATAACAAGATGCAAAGCATATAAATGTACTCCCAATTTATCCCGAATACGCGTGACATATTCCATAAAGAGTAAAAACCGTCTTGGGCTGGTGTAACCGTTAGTAATGGCTATTCTGGTAAACATCGGCCATCATCTGTGACCTATAATGAACATACTTACAAATTTTCAGAAAGATCGGCCAAGAACTTTGAGATTTTCCGTAAAGAAGAAAACCATTATGGGCCGTCAGTAACGGCTATAACGGTAAACTTAAGCATCGGGCATCATCCGTGACCCGTAATGAACATACCTACAAATATTCAGAAAGATCGGCCACGCACTTTCTGAGATATTCCATGAAGAAGAAAAACCGTCAGGGGCCCGTTACAGCCGTTAGTAACGGCGATAACGGTAACCTAAAACATTGGGCATCATCCGTGACTCATAATGAAAAAAACTACAAATTTTCAGAAAGATCGGCCACGTACTTTCTGAGATATTACATAAAAAAAAAATAACGTTATGGGTCGTTATAGCCGTTAGTAACGGCTATAACAGTAAACAAAAACGTCGGACATCATCCGTCGCCCATAATGAACATACCTACAAATATTCAGAAAGATCGGCAAAGGACTTTCTGAGATATTCCATAAAGAAGAAAAACCGTCCGGGGCAGTTATAGCCACTAGTAACAGCTATAACGGTTAACTAAAACATCGGGTATCATCCGTGACCCATAATGAACTTACCCACAAATTTTCAGAAAGATTGACAAAGTGCTTTCTGAGATATTCCATAAAGAAGAAAAACCGTTATGGGCCGTTATAGCCATTAGTAACGGCTATAACGGTAAACTAAAATATCGGACATCATCCGTAACCCATTGTGAACATCCTTGCTAATTTTCACAAAGATCGGTCAATAATTTTCTGAGATATTCCATGAAGAAGAAAAAACGTTACAGGCCGTTACAGCCGTTAGTAACGGCTATAACGGTAAACTAAAACATCGGGCATTATTCGTGACCCATAATGAATATACCTACAAATTTTCAGAATGATCGGCCAAGTACTTTCTGAGATATTCCATAAAGAAGAAAAACCGTTACAGGCCGTTACAGCCGTTAGTAACGGCTATAACGGGGTAAACTAAAATATCGTGCATCATCCGTGACCCATAATGAACATATCTGCTAATTTTCACAAAGATAGGCCAAGTACTTTCTGATATATTCCATGAAGAAGAAAAACCGTTACAGGCCGTTACAACCGTTAGTAACGGATATAACGGTAAACTAAAACATCGGGCATCATCTGTGACCCATAATGAAGATACCTACAAATTTTCAGAAAGATCGGCCCAGTAGTTTTGTCTGGAGCGAGTGGAACACATTTTGACCACGGACGGACGGACAGACAGACACACACACACACACACAAACACACATACACACAGACAG
>CM065726.1:14930480-14937980 GCA_033310375.1 Conus canariensis
AGAAGTGACCCATGGACGCGGGTCACTGGTCCTCTTCCACAGACACGCGCGTGCTCTGACGACAGTCATGAATTCACGTGACAAACATGTCGTGGCCCGAGGCAGACTCGTGACCAGCCGTGCTGTTGTCGTGCTGGGACTGTTCTTCTTCATGAAGATTCAGAGGGCGATGGGGAAATCAGAGTGGTGTGTCTTCTCTCCACTCCTGAAGCACGTTGTCTCTCTCCCCCCCCCCCCCCCCCCCTTCTCCTCCTGATAGAGCGAGGTCAACACTGAGCATTCAAACAAAAGATGATGCACAGAAATGCCTTTTTCTGCAGACACAAGTAATGCCATGAGAATATTTAGTGCTCCATGTATTCAGCCTTAATTTATGAATTAATCTAACAAAGTGCCTAGGGCACGATGGTAAAGTAGCCATTTTTTTTTAACTAACATTCTGCTTATGTATATACTTGTCCATAATTTGGATTAATTCACAAGAGGATAAATCTAAGGGATTGTTTAATACATTTTCAACGTTTCTATTTGCTCCTTCTTTTGCACGACTGTCTGCGATTGAATCCACTTTATACCACAGTGAGATGGGACCCAACAAAAATCAATTCTTATGCCTAGAATTATAAACCAATGCAGTAAATGTTTTATTTCTATCTATGTTCTATTTCGCTCTATCAGGAGAAAGGTATTGAGATGAATAACTTTGATGATGTCAATACTGTCTTGTAGGGTCCATCTGTTGCTGAAATTGCCATGGTTATTTCGCAATCACAGGTTGCAAAATTTGTGTAAAGATCAGCAATTTTGTGTACCACTAGGGTATTTTACTTATGTCACATGGATGATAAGTTGAGTGTGGAGTTGTTGTTTTTTAAGTGTCAAACATGATCTGACGATGAAAAGACATTAGATAAACAACTGAAATGAACTGACCCCCCCCCACCCCCACCCCCTTCCGTCCTCTTCTCCAGCTATCCCCTTCCACAATTCATTCGACACATTCTTGGATTTGGTAGTCTTTAACGCCAGTCATCAATTCATCTTCATGGCCATACAGAGAGAGAGAGAGAGAGAGAGAGAGAGAGAGAGAGGGGGGAGGAGAAAGGGTATTCCCCTCAGCAGCGGCGCCACTTTCTGTTGACCACAGGGGGACCAAGCACAGTGCCCACAGGCCAGTACGGATCTTAACAAATCACAGAGACCCGTCACCAATCACAGTGACCCAATCGCTATCACCTTCACCTCTGACCTGATATGTAAGGTCATGAAGTGTAGACTCCAGGGTCCGCCACTGGAGGTCGTGAGTGAATCGTGGTTCGACACGATCTGTGACGTGAAAGTCATTCAGGGTGACTCACAGTGGCTCACCATCATTTGATTTTTTTTTTTTACCTCGGTGCAGGGCTAATGACTGAGATTTCTATGTTACCTATGGGATCTACGAAGCTCCTGGATCTCATGACTGTAATCTGCTGACTAGGATACTGGATCTACTGGCTTCCCGCCATTTCCCGTGTATTTCTCCAGCGTTATATCCCCATGAAAACTATGCTATCTGAAAGAAAAGAATCTAAATACAAAGAAAAGAACAGACAGTGGAAATTTACGCAATGCTCAATGCAGCTAGCGCTCTCTCTCTCTCTCTCTCTCTCTCTCTCTCTCTCTCTCTCTCTCATGAGGGATTATGGCCTTTTTTGAGTCACTCTCTCTCATGAGGGATTATGGTCTTTTTTAAATTCTCTCTCTCTCTCTCTCTCTCTCTCTCTCTCTCTCTCTCTCTCTCTCAGGAAGTGATTTTACCTCCGGTCAGGCAGAAGATGCACAAGCACAAATGGCGACGGCACAGTGGTCAGTCCGTATTCCAGCTCGGCCCCTTCTATCCCACTGCAGCCGTTCTCTGCATTCTGCACGGTCACTTGAGGGGGGTCCCGCCCGTGAGGCTCCGGCCCCTTGCCCCCACGTGACCCCTCGGCACCGAGCTCCGCCCCTGAATCAGTACTGCTTTACAGTTGTTCTCGTCTTGTCCCGTGCCATGAAAGTCACTTCCCCTGTGCTCGCTGCCTGATCGTTCTTCAGGTAATGCCAGGTCCCGGGCCGAGATGAGAGTGACGTAGAGCACGGCAGTGGAGGGGTCGTAGTCCAGAGACAGCAGAAGTTCTCCGCTCATCTGGCGGGACTCTCGGCCTATCTCCACCTGCAGACAGAAGCAAAATGCAGTTAAATTCTCCATTCCTCTGAACTGGTTTGCAATGAGGTGCAGATAAAAAGAAATCCTGTCACTTTTTTATATCTGCAATACAACAATACAAACCAGAGAGAGAGAGAGAGAGAGAGAGAGAGAGAGAGAGAGAGAGAGAGAGAGAGAGAAACAACTAGGGCCTATGTTTTCATTAATGCAGACTCTGCAAATGTACACCCTTATACCACTAGGGTTAGGAAGCGGTGGAAGGGAAGGGTTACTGGATGGGTGCTTGTGTGTATCAGCCAGCAAGTCAGAGCATCCATCCTCACAGACAGAATCCTCTGCCACACGTCCTCGGGCATTCTCAGCTTGCATGGTATGGACCCATTTCCCACGAAGTACCGCCATGGCCAAGACCCACCCTACAGAGCACAGAGAAGGGTGGACGTCCTAGAGGCGGACAGAGGAACTCCTGGATGATCATGAGATCAACGTCCAGTTGGCGTGAAACTCGTAGTTATTTTTCCACAGCGCAGTTTGTGTGAGAATATCCAGAGCTATTTCCATGTCATGTTATCATAACCCAGAGGCAGGACCAGTTTGAATGACTGGCCAGGACCTAAATGACACCTCCATGGTGAACGACAGAGGACAGCGAGTTGTAGACACCTCCCTGGCCGCAGTCGAGACAGCCACACAACCTGCAGTGATGAGACTGTGGATGGACAGATGTGAACGTGGTTCGGGTGTGTGATGGCGATCCTAGGTCAGTTATTGATGTGCAGCTTAAACATCCTCACGCACGTTAGATGGCAGCCAAGGGTCACCATCTCAGACGACGGGCGCTGAACTAACTCCACCAGCACGAGATAAGATAAGATAATGTTGCTTATAGCCCAGCCGACCGCAAAGGGCCATATCAGGGCTGTCACCACGTTAAAATCGACTCACAAGTCATCAAAAAAAAACCCACAAAACTTTTCACACATCTTTTTAAAATACATTGTCTAAAAACGCACCAAAAACTTCGTTAAAAATCTTTCTTCCGTAAAATCTTAAATCAGATGAAAAATGTCAATCTCTTTCAGAAACTCAAAGATCACGTCAGGTGAGACATCTCTGAACAGGGTTTTCATGGACTCTGCTGTAAAGTGTTTATGTCTCACATCGTGCAAGTCCCAACAGTCTAAAAGAATATGTTTCACGGTGAGTGGTACATGACATGGAATACACCACGAAGCCTCTTCACCTTTTCAGAGATAAGAATGGGTATAAAACGAGTGGCCTGTGTGCAAGCGGCACAGGACTGCTTCCTCTTTACGGCCGCCTCTGGAACACGTTAAGACAGGCACCACAAAGACACGTGTTCATGGAGAGCGTTTGAGAGAATCAAACTGACCACACCTGACGGCGACCACAGAGACACCCTGATGGGGTCCTTTCCTACGATGTTTGACATTTCCTGTACACGTGACGTAACACGTGACAACTACAGACCTCCTCGATGGCTAACTTGATCTCAAACCCATGATGGTCGTATCCATCAACTAGTCTGCATTGGTCAGAATGCGGACGGCACTTCGTGTAAGGCCACATATCCGACATAGTGTGGGTGAGTGCTGTGTGAAACCTTTTTCCAGTATAGATGTTTGCAGCATACTTTTCATCATTTTGTCCCCGTGTCTTTGTCAACGCAGTCAGGCCATCTAACGAAAACGTTCTGTTCCCATAGCGGACGTTATGCTTTATCGAATTTTCTTAAAGATAATATAAAATAACAGTTTTTATTTTATCTCTAAAATTAGCCCAGTGAATAATCTGCACACAGGACAAATCAACAGGAAGGATCATTTGTGGTAGTCAGCCACATTTTAATGCGGCAATATTGCTGTGTGATATCAGAATAAGAGGCAGGCATATGTGAAATAGCTGTAATTAGACCCACCATAAAGATAATCTCTCTGCCCTGACTTTCCAAACGTCGGCATGGGAAAGTATGAGAAGATAGGACAGGGTGAGGGTGAGGGGTTGTCAGGTAAAGCAGCCAACCTAACTATGAAGACTGCATTTTTCGTCTGTGTGAACACGCACGTACGCACACACACACACACACACACACACACACACACACACACACACACACACACACACGTGCGTTCGTGCGTGCGTGCGTGCATGCGTGCGTGCGTGCATGCGTGCGTGCGTGCTGCGCGCGCGCGTGCATGCGTGCGTTCGTGTGTGTGTGTGTGTTGTGTGTGTGTGTGTGTGTGTGTGTGTGTGTGTGTGTGTGTGTCCGCGGTTCTATTCACAGGACAGAATGTGATGGTCTCCAAAGAATCCAGTGAAGGGCTTAATATTTACATTTCAGCTCCCTGTCCTTCATCCTCATTTGTCTCCCCCCCACCCCCCCTCACCTCCACCTTCCACCTCCCGCCCAGTGAATGGAAGGGAAACCAAACATGTGACTCCACTGGGCCAACCCAAACCAGCTATTTCCGACAACACCCTCACAAATGTCTTCGTAGAGGGCAGACAGCATTTCTGCTTGCTCCTTGATGCGGTCGTAGTAGTAACAGCTGTAGTTTCTTATTGTAGGTTCTTGTTGTGATTGCATATCTTTGCGTGCGCGTGCTTTTGTGTGTGTGTGTGAGTGTGTGTGTGTGTGTGTGTGTGTGTGTGTGTGTGTGTGTGTGTGTGTGAGAGAGAGAGAGAGAGAGAGAGAGAGAGAGAGAGAGAGAGAGAGAGAGAACGAACGAACGAACGAACAAAATTTATTACTAAGCTGTACAGCCCATTTAGCAAATCGACGCGATGCACATGGACAAAACGCGACAGTCTCAATGACATGGACACCATAGCAATGCTTTTTGTTTTTCACCAAATGTCACTGATATGTATGCACAATCCGGTCAGTAGAGGGAGGTCATCCCAGGTAGAAGTGGATCAGGCCGAGGAGAGCGTGCAACCGCCGTACAGCACGTGCTTGAGTCTCTGCGTGTTGTGTGTTGCTGGCACGTCTTCCTTTCCGCAGGTGGGATAATTTGACACGTTCTTCCGATGACATGTTCCGGTGTTCCTGCTTCACGTACCAAAACACACAGTCGTCTTCTGAACACGGATCACAGGAGTACTCTACAACGTCATCCGACTCGCACATCAACACACCCACACCATCTGTCTGATGAAGCACGATCTTTCTGAATGCCAAGTTTCTGTTCTTGTCTCTCAACCGTTTCTGTACTCCTCTGTCTGCCAAAGTGGCAACATAATCTTTCACCACTGCCGTATCAAACCCTGCCACTGTTCTGTCTATAGAATGCTCAAGGCCTGTGCCGATGACGGAGAGCTGGATTTCCTGATTAATGATGTCACATTCAGACTGACAAGGGCACAGAGGTAGAAGATCGTCTTGAACATCAGACGTGTCAGATTCGCTGTCGATGTGCGCAGGCTTGATGTGTTGTTCAATGGTATCCAGTGTAGTGCATTGTGTACTGCGATCTTCCAATTCCGTGTTGAAAAAAGCCAGTTCATTCGCTTCACAAATCTTTTCCTTAACAGCACCACTGGTAGAAGCAACAGCAGCAACAACAGCAGCAACAACAGCAGTAACAGAAGTTTAGTATGTGGATTCAGCAGCAGTAACGGCGATGGCAGCAGCAGTAACGTCGCAGTAGAAGCAATAGGACCAGTAGCAGCAGCAAAAGAGAGAAGTTGTGACAGTAACTGAAGCAGAAACAACAACAATAGAAACAAAGAGTAGTCGTAAGAAACAACAATAGAAACAAAGAGTAGTAGTAAGAAACAACAATAGAAACAAAGAGTAGTAGTAAGAAACAACAATAGAAACAAAGAGTAGTAGTAAGAAACAACAATAGAAACAAAGAGTAGTAGTAGTAAGAAACAACAACAACGATAGAAACAAAGAGTAGTAGTAAGAAACAACAACGATAGAAATAAAGAGTATTAGTAAGAAACTCAACAATAGAAACAAAGAGTAGTAGTAAGAAACAACAACAATAGAAACAAAGAGTAGTAGTAAGAAACAACAACAATAGAGACAAAGAGTAGTAGTAAGACACAACAACAATAGAAACAAAGAGTAGTAGTAAGACACAACAACAATAGAAACAAAGAGTAGTAGTAAGAAACAACAATAGAAACAAAGAGTAGTAGTAGTAAGAAACAACAACAATAGAAACAAAGAGTAGTAGTAAGACACAACAACAATAGAAACAAAGAGTAGTAGTAGTAAGAAACAACAACAATAGAAACAAAGGGTAGTAGCAAGAAACAACAGCGGTAGAAACAAAGAGTAGTAGGAAGAAGTTTGAGGATTGCATTGTATTGTATCGTATGGACTGTACCGGACTGTATTTACTGTACTGTATCGTGTTCACTATGTTGTATTATACTCTATCGTACTGTATTTCTGTGGAGTAACATGAATTATGCTCTCCCTGGCAAGAAAGTGTCGCAATATCAAGGTAAACCCACCCTGTGGTTCTCTCCTCTCTCCCCCCCCCCCCCCCCCCCCCCCCCCGCCGATATCCCTCCCACCCCCACCCCCACCCTCACCCCATCCACACACATTCACCCGAGCGTTCCTGACGGCTGGTGTGCTTATCCTTTCTATCACCACGCGGCATTCATTACCAGAGGTCCCTGTGCGGTGGCCGTCGGTTCTTTTCTGTGTGCGGGCTGGCTCCTGCTTTGTGACAGTAGCCCCGCTGTAGCTGTATAGATGGCGGCAGCAACACCAACAGTACGGTGATCAGTAGCCAATGGCGAACAGAGGGGAAGCCATACATCTGACCCCCATGGCGGGCAGTCCATCGATTGTCGTCCGCCAAAACACTCTCAGACGCCACACACAGATCGAACTTTTCTGTCTGCTGTTTCTGCTTTTGTTGTTGTTGTTGTTGCTGCTGCTGCTGCTGTAGTAGTAGTAATAGTAGTAGTAGTAGTAGTAGTAGTAGTAGTAGTTGTTGTTGTTGTTGTTGTTGTTGTTGTTGTTTTCTTTCTTTCTTTCTTTCTTTCTTTCTTTCTTTCTGCGTACGCAGGCTGATACTCCTGCGGACACTGCCTGTATAGACAGGCAGTGGAGTTTTGTGTGTATGACCGTTTTTTATCCTGCCATTAAGGCAGCCATACTCCATCTTCGGGGATGCTATGTGTAACGTGTCATCCATACCAACGGCCAAACTGGCTTTCTCTTCCGAAAATTGGTGATGGGATTTTACGTGTGTGCAAGATGTTGTGCGTGCGTTCACACACGGAACCTCGGTTTATAGTCTCATTCGAAGGACTGTATGGGG
>CM065726.1:14942980-14965480 GCA_033310375.1 Conus canariensis
AGGTAATGTAGAGACACGGTGACTCACACAAACCACACGAAACGAAAAGGTAATGTAGAGACACGGTGACTCACACAAACCACACGAAACGAAAAGGTAATGTAGAGACACGGTGACTCACACAAACCACACGAAACGAAAAGGTAATGTAGAGACACGGTGACTCACACAAACCACACGAAACGAAAAGGTAATGTAGAGACACGGTGACTCACACAAACCACACGAAACGAAAAGGTAATGTAGAGACACGGTGACTCACACAAACCACACGAAACGAAAAGGTAATGTAGAGACACGGTGACTCACACAAACCTAATGAAACGAAAAGGTAATGTAGAGACACGGTGACTCACACAAACCACACGAAACGAAAAGGTAATGTAGAGACACGGTGACTCACACAAACCACACGAAACGAAAAGGTAATGTAGAGACACGGTGACTCACACAAACCACACGAAACGAAAGGTAATGTAGAGACACGGTGACACGTTGACATAGTGACAAACAGATCGGTGACATATAGACACGGTGACATCTAGACACGGTGACATCTAGACACGGTGACATCTAGGCACGGTGACATCTAGGCACGGTGACATATAGACACGGTGACATCTAGACATGGTGACCTATAGATATGGTGACATACAGACACGGTGACATCTTGACATGGTGCTATAGACATGGTGACATATAGACACGGTGACATCTAGACATGGTGACCTATAGACATGGTGACATATAGACACGGTGACCTATAGACATGGTGTCACATAGACACGGTGACATCTAGACATGGTGACCTATAGACATGGTGACATACAGACACGGTGACATCTAGACACGGTGACCTATAGACATGGTGACATATAGACACGGTGACATCTAGACATGGTGACCTATAGACATGGTGACACACAGACACGGTGACATCTAGACATGGTGACATATAGACATGGTGACATATAGATACGGTGACATCTAGTCACGGTGACCTATAGACACGGTGACATGCAGCACCGACGCCGTTCAGGAAGGGCTGCTTACGTCAGAGTATAACCGAATCCAAAGGAATCTCAATGAAACTGACATTCATACGATCCTGATGACCTCATACCTCTAGCAACTTGACTGCAAAAGGCATTCTCGGCAGACAGCAGCAACACACGGTACTAAACCAGCAATGCTTGTTGTAGTAACGGTGCAGATCAAGCATTCCGAATCTCACTTCCGCTTGGAACATAGGACTTGACGCACTCAACAGTTTTGCAGCAGCATCCACAATGGCGTTGTCCCACATGTTTCACGTGACGAACTCTGTCAGCTTGTGGAGAAGTCACTAGTGTTTTTTTGGTTGTTTTTTTTTTTGTGCTTTTTCACGTGACCGCCATGTTCACTATGAAACAATGGCATTGGCTTGTTTTCTTTTCCTTTTTTTTTCGGGGATCAATTTGTTTTAAGTGATTAAACTTATTCTATTTTGTAAATATTTTGTCTCTGAGCACGATTTTTTAAACTCTGGAAAGACCTCCGGCGTCGATGGGCTATGAACTTCTTCTTCTGCGTACGCAGGCTGATACTCCTGCGGACACTCCCTATATGGACAGACAAGTATTAATCCCATCTACCCAACTAAGGGAGTGGAGTTTTGTGTGTATGACCGTTTTTCATCCCGCCATTAAGGCAGCTATACCCCATCTTCGGGGAAGGTGCATGCTATGTGTAACGTGTCATCCATACCAACGGCCAAACTGGCTTTCTCTTCCGAAAGTTGGTGATGGGATTTTACGTGTGTGCAAGATGTTATGCGTGCGTTCACACACGGAACCACGGTTTATAGTCTCATTCGAAGGACTGTATGAGAAATGGAGTCAGAACTAATGTTAACTCCGAGGGAAAAATCTCCCTGTACCGAAACGGCCCGGCGGAGATTCGAACCCGCAGCCCTTGGATTACGAGTCCGGCGCTCTACCAACTGAGCTATTCCGGTCCCTGGTTATGAACAATACGAGACTGAATTCAGTTTGTTTGGAGGAAAAAAATCGTTACTTGCAAAAACGTCTCAGATATAAAATAGTGTGAAAATGGTCTGAATGGAAACCAACGAATACGACAGGAATGCCAAGGAAGACGAGAAGGAAAGCAGTAAATTCAGCAGTTGTTATGTGTTGGTAACTTTCGGGACTTTTTTTTTTCATCACATCAATCTGCAACATTTGCCCGGTGAGAATGACCGTCCCAGGAGAGCGGGAGTCCTAGAAAACGTGAAGGAGTAGGGAGACACGCGCTGCGTTAGTGCCATCAGCAACGTCACACCGATGCAGTACCGCACTCTGTTAAGTCCACGACCGTTGAGAAAAAAAAAGAATCAAGCGCACAGAGGTGTCGGAAACAAACAAGAAAATCAATGTACATTTCTTCCTTATAAGTCCGTGTTCTTCCTTTTCTGTCTTTCATTTCTCGTTATTCTTCCGTTTTACGATTAACCCCTGCAGTAGCATTCTGGTGATATTTTGAAAAGGTTAGAGGTACGAAATTGTAGGCCTAACACTAACATGAATAAAAAAAAAAACCTTTGTTTTAATCAGCTTTCTTCGTTTCATTGTATGACCTTTTCTGGGACCATCGAAATTGTCACATTTTGATTTAAAGTTCTCTCTTGATCATATTCTGCATTTAAAAAAAAAAAAGAGAATCATAACTGAGTTTGGGGGTATTCGTTATCTTTCTTTGCGTAGTTGCGCTCACACACGCACAGGAACGTATGTTTGCGCGTACACACACACACACCCACACCCACACACACACAAACACACACACATACACATACACACACACACACACACACACACACACACACGCACACACACACGCACACACACATACACACACATGCGCGCGCACGCGCGAGTGTGCAGCACACGCGCGCATGCGCCATGCGCGCACACACTGCTATAGCCCACGCACGCGAGCGCGCCACACACCAGCACACAGAGAAAGAGACAGACAAAAGCGAAAGACAGAGAGAGAAAGAGTCAGAACTATATCGCGAGAGAGGCTGAATCGGAGAAAGACACGAGTCCAAGAAAGACACAGAGAAAGAAAGAGTCCGAATACGAGAGAGAAGAGAGAGAGAGAGAGAGAGAGAGAGAGAGAGAGAGAGAGAGAGAGAGAGAGAGAGAGACAGACAGACAGACAGACAGAGACAGAGACAGAGAGACAGAGAGAGAGAGAGAAAACACACACACACACACACACACACGCCGCGCGCACACACACACACACACACACACACACACACACAAAACACACACACAACACACTACAGAGTATGAGAGAGAGAGAAGAGAGAGAGAGAGAGAGAGAGACAGAGACAGAGACAGAGACAAAGACAGACAGAGACAAAGAGTGATGAAGAGTGAGAAAAAGACACAGAGAGAGAGAGAGAGAGAGAGAGAGAGAGAGAGAGAGAGAGAAGACAGACAGACAGACAGACAGACAGACAGACAGACAGCAGGGGGCACAGACCGGCACTCAGACCCAGCCAGACAAAGACACAATACCCAAGACCTCATCAACACACCTCCACTCTAATCCCTGACCCCTCCTCCCGTCTCCATCTTAACCCCTTACCTACCACCCCCATCCCCAAGCCCCCCCCCCTTTCCTACCCCCACCCCCCACCTCCACCCCACACCAAACACGTACCGGAGTTCTGGGCAGCAGACGCCGTTTATGGGTGGTGGAGGAGGGGAGAGCGGTGTCTGAAGCGGAGTGGCCGGGGGAGGGTGGGCTGGTACCTCTCAGCTCCACGTCGGAACTACGACTGCTGCAGCGGAACGGACTGGCAGCACGTCTGGACAGAAGCGGAGGAATGGGAATCAATGAGAGAATGAATGAAGAACTCAAAGGACTTGACCTAGAACATCAAACAGAGGAACAAAGAATACATACCTACATGACATGACTCAAAAACGTAAATCCTCATATCAGATCCACCCTATGGGATCTCGAGTGGGGGAGGACGAGAGACACTGTTCATAGTCATGATGAGCACCAACAAGGTTGTCACAGTCTCTCGCTGTGTTAGTATCCATGAAGGCTATACAGTGGGCAGAGGTTGTTGTTACAGTCTGCTGTGTGAGTGTCCATCAAGGCAATACAGTGGATAGAAGGTTGTTACAGTCTGCTGTTTGAGTGTCCATCAAGGCGATACAGTGGGCAGAAGGTTGTTACAGTCTCGCTGTGTGAGTGTCCATCAAGGCAATCAGTGGGCAGAAGTTGTTACAGTCTGTTTGTGAGTGTCCATCAAGGCAATACAGTGGCAGAAGGTTGTTACAGTCTGCTATTAAGTGTCCATCAGGCAATACAGTGGGCAGAAGGTTGTTACAGTCTGCTGTTAGTGTCCATCAAGGCAACAGTGGGCAGAGGTTGTTACAGTCTCGCTGTATAAGGCAATACAGTGGGCAGAAGGTTGTTACAGTCTGCTCTGAGTGTCCATCAAGGCAATACAGTGGTAGAAGGTTGTTACAGTCTGCTGTTTGAGTGTCCATCAAGGCAATACAGTGGGCAGAAGGTTGTTACAGTCTGCTGTTGAGTGTCCATCAAGGCTATACAGTGGCAGAAGTTTGTTACAGTCTCGCTGTGTGAGTGTGTCCAATCAAGGCAATACAGTCGGCAGAAGGTTGTTACAGTCTGCTGTGTGAGTGTCCATCAAGGCAATACAGTGGATAGAAGGTTGTTACAGTCTGCTCTTTGAGTGTTCATCAAGGCAATACAGTGGGCAGAAGGTTGTTGTTACAGTCTGCTGTCTGAGTGTCCACCAAGGCAATACAGTGGATAGAAGGTTGTTACAGTCTGCTGTTTGAGTGTCCATCAAGGCAATACAGTGGGCAGAAGGTTGCTACAGTCTCGCTGTGTGAGTGTCCATCAAGGCAATATAGTGGGCAGAAGGTTGTTACAGTCTGCTGTTTGAGTGTCCATCAAGGCAATACAGTGGGCAGAAGGTTGTTACAGTCTGCTCTCTGAGTGTCTATCAAGGCAATACAGTGGGTAGAAGGTTGTTACAGTCTGCTGTGTGAGTGTCCATCATGGCAATACAGTGATAGAAGGTTGTTACAGTCTGTTGTTGAGTGTCCATCAAGGCAATACAGTGGCAGAAGGTTGTTACAGTCTGCTGTGTGAGTATCCATCAAGGCAATACAGTGGGCAGAATGTTGTTACAGTCTGCTGTGTGAGTGTCCATCATGGCAATACAGTGGGCAGAAGGTTGTTACAGTCTGCTGTGTGAGTGTCCATCAAGGCAATGCAGTGGGCAGAAGGTTGTTACAGTCTGCTGTTTGAGTGTCCGTCAAGGCAATACAGTGGGCAGAAGTGTTTGTTACAGTCTGCTGTGTGAGTGTCCATCAAGGCAATACAGTGGGCAGAAGTGTTGTTACAGTCTGCTGTGTGAGTGTCCATCAAGGCAATACAGTGGGCAGAAGGTTGTTACAGTCTGCTGTTTGAGTGTCCATCAAGGCAATACAGTGGGCAGAAGGTTGTTACAGTCTGCTGTGTGAGTGTCCATCAGGGCAATACGGTGGGCAGAAGGTTGTTACAGTCTGTTGTGTGAGTGTACCATCAAGGCAATACAGTGGATAGAAGGTTGTTACAGTCTCGCTGTATAAGTGTCCATCAAGGCAATACGGTGGGCAGAAGGTTGTTAGAGTCTGATGTGTGAGTGTCTATCAAGGCAATACAGCGGGCAGAAGGTTGTTACAGTCTCGCTGTATATGTGTCCATCAAGGCAATACGGTAGGCAGAAGGTTGTTACAGTCTCGCTGTGTGAGTGTCTATCAAGGCAATACCGTGGGCAGAAGGTTGTTACAGTCTCGCTGTATAAGTGTCCATCAAGGCAATACGGTGGGCAGAAGGTTGTTACAGTCTGCTGTGTGAGTGTCCATCAAGGCAATATAGTGGGCAAAAGGTTGTTACAGTCTGCTGTTTGAGTGTCCATCAAGACAATACAGTGGGCAGAGGGTTGCAACGTAATCCGCCCCTTTGATCCTTCAACATAATCAGTCCCTTTGATCTGTCAATTCAATCCGTCCCTTTGATCTATTTAATCCTCCATTTAATCCGTCCATTCCCAAATAACGTGGACTGAATTTTGTAGGCCTATTTCTCCACCGCCTGTCTGCTCTCTCTCCTCCCTCTCTCTGTCTGTCTGTCTTCTGTCTGTCTGTCTCCTCCTCTCTCTCTCTCTCTCTCTCTTTCACTGTCCATCTATCCTCTGTTTTCCTTTATCTATCTCACTCTCTCTCCTCTCTCTCCCCTCTTCTCTCTCTCTCTCTCTCTCTCTCCCTGTCATCGTAATCTATCCTTTGTCTTTTTCCATCTCTCGCTCTCTGTCTCATCCCCCACCTCTCTCTTTCTCACTCTCATGTCTTCTCTCTCTCTCTCTCTCTCTCTCTCTCTCTCTCTCTCTCTCTCTCACTGTCCATCTATCCCTTGTTTTCCTGTATCTTTATCACTCTTCCCTCTCCCCCCTCTCTCTCCTCCTCTCTCTGTCGCTGTCCATCTATCTCTCTGGCTCTCTGTGTCTCCTCCTCCCCCCCTCTCCTCTCTGTCTCTCTCTTCTCTGTCCTCTGTCTGTCTGTCTGTCTGTCTGTCTCTCTCTCTCTCTCTCTCTCTCTCTCTTTCTCTCTCTCTCTCTGTCTCTCTCTCTCTCTCTCTCTCTCTCTCTCTCTTCCATTGCGCGCGCGCACGCTTTCTGTCTCATTCTTGCTTTCCTTCTCTTCTCTCTTACCCTTCCTTCTCTGTCTCCTCAGAAAATGCTAATTAAAGTGTTTGAAATGAGCAGTTACAGCCCCACTTCACGTTAAAAACACTTCCCATCCAAGAAGAGACTTTTTTCCCAACACAAAGCCAGTTATCCTTTCTCCAAAGTTACACTCCGGGACTGAGAATGAGGAAATCCTAATAATCCATGTACCAGTCAGAGGACATTGTACATTTCACATTTACTGTACAAAAAAAAAAAAAAATCAAAACGAGGATTAGACCTTACAGACAAAATTTAGTGTGCGTGTACCCAAGGTAAGGCTGATTTCAAGCAGGTAGAAGCTAGGTTGTTTCTAGTTTATTTGATGTTTATTTTTGTCTCTTTCTATGATATATATTGATATATGTGTCGGGCCATGTGATGAACACAATTCTATCAGCTTCCTTGCCACAGGTACCTGATATTATAACCTTTCGAATCTTAAACTGAACACAAAGAAATCTACTTTGAGTCTTTTCACAGGAATTAATCCAAAATGTACCAAATTACAAGATTGGTAATGAGAATACTAATTTTTCTATTTCCAATATCTAGGAATACAATTAAGTATAAAAAAAGATAACTAAAAATGCGTAACACGATTTGTATGAAAGGGCATCCAGATCTGTGTTTGTTCTGTTCGGAAAAATGTAATGGACCCGCACTGCTATATGACATACTTAACAAAAATCTCTTTGACAAAACGATTATTCACATGTGGCTGTAAAATACGGGACATAACATGACGGCTATGGCTATGAAATTGCAGCTTCAAGTTTTATAAACCTGTATGACTTGTAAGACGAATATCACCACCATTGACAGAAGCTGAAATGGGAAGCTTCTGACTAATGATGTAGTGAGAACAGAAGTGCTTTGCTTTGGGTTTTGAAGAATGGAATGTGTAGTTTTTGTATTCCCAGTTCTTATAGAACAGGAGTACTTTACAATAGGAACGAAGAAATGCTGTCTGTGTGTCTGTCTGTCCGTGGTCAAAATGTGTTCCACTCGCTCCAGACAAAACTTCTGGGCCGATCTTTCTGAAAATTTGTAGGTATGTTCACTATGGGTCACGGATTTTTCTGTCTTTCTTTTTTTTTTTTTCTATTGTTCTATTTCTTCTGATTTTCTTCTTTCGGAAGAGAAGGCCAGTTTGGCCGTTGGTATGGATGACACGTTACACATAGCATGCACCTTCCCCGAAGATGGAGTATGGCTGCCTTAATGGCAGGATGAAAAACGGTCATACACACAAAACTCCACTGCCTGTCTATACAGGCAGTGTCCGCAGGAGTATCAGCCTGCGTACGCAGAAAGAAAGAAAGAAAGGGTCACGGATGATGCCCATGTTTTATTTTATCAGAATAGCCGTTACTAATGACTATAACGGCCCCAAACGGTTTTTCTTCTTTATGGAATACCTCAGAAAGTACGTGGCCAATGACGAAATACATTATGACGCATGTTTGATCGCGACGTGTTTTTTTTTTTTTTTTTTCTCCATTATGACGCATGTTTGATTGTGACGTTTTTGTTTTTTTTTTTTACACGCGTATTCAAGATCAACTGGGTGTACATTTATATGCTTTGCATCTTGTTGGCTTTGAAAAGGACTACATTGACTGCATCCCTCTCTGGTTTCAAATAAAGATTAAATTGTATCTTAGGGACCAGTTAACACAAGCGTCTTCTGAAAGTGACAGAGATAACTGAGAGATGAACCACCAAATGTATAAAAGAGATTAAGGACAAGAAATGTATTTCACTGTACTTCAGAACCCTTGTGCAATCCCTTATGCGCAGTTTAGACCCCTAACTTCATCCGAGCAGTGGAGTGGACATCTGAGCGGAGCCTAACGAGACATGCCTGCCACAGTGGCTGCCGTGACTGAAGCACAGTCTGGAGGTTTCAAATATGGCTTCTTTCCACAGAAGGTTGTTCACATCCCGCGATCGTATCGTGGTCCCAGTGTATCAGACTTCACAAACGATTCCATCCTCCACCTCCATTACCACTCCCTCCTCTGCCGCGGCCCTCTCTCCTCCTCCCCCTCCACACCCCTTCTCCGCACTGAATCCGACGAAAAGGTTCCTGCGTTTCGACCTTTTTCTCCACTCCCCCCACCCCCAGAACGAACAAACGATTCCACATCTTGAATCAACAATGTAGGGTGACTGCCCTCCAGGAACAATGATCCAATGTGAATCACTATGCCGACAGGTTGACTGCCGCCTGCCACAGGAACAAAATGATTCCACATGTTGAATCACTAATGCCGACAGGGTTTGACCTTGGCGCCTGCCACCTCCAGTCAGTCCCACTGCCCACTTGGCCACAGTGACAGGATGACTGTTGTGCATTATGTTTGTTGACCTTGTTGTACACCCTGTCCTGACACTTCTCATCATGTTTGTTGACCTTGTTGTATCACCCTGTCCTGACACTTCTCATCATGTTTGTTGACCTTGTTGTACACCCTGTCCTGACACTTCTCATCATGTTTGTTGACCTTGTTGTACACCCTGTCCTGACACTTTCTCATGTTTGTTGACCTTGTTGTACACCCTGTCCTGACACTTCTCATCATGTTTGTTGACCTTGTTGTACACCCTGTTCTGACACCTCTCAATGGCTCTGGATAGTCCCAAAGACGGCTGGACCTTAAACAATGCAAACTGAGTTGATTCTTTTAGTTAAACCCAACAGGCGCCGGTCCTAACAATCACCTAAACCAAGTGGACAGCCATGAGGTGGGGCGAGTGCGATAAGTGCGAAGGGCGATGATAAGGAATCAGAAGAATGATGGTTTAATAAAAAAAAACAAAAAACCTTCAATCATAAATAACTGAAAACATACCAATAACTGTCTAACCTAAGGGTGATGATGAGAAATTAGAAGAATGATGGTGAAAAAAAATGTCAATCATAAATAACTGAAAACATACCACTAACTGTCTAACTTATATTACTTTTTTCATTCAAAATTTTGTCTAGTTATACCGCAGATCATTCGCAGATCTGATCTTAGAGTTTTGTGTACTGAAAGACATATTCTCTTTTGGTTCTGTTGCTGTTATAGACTTTGCAGAAATGTCCAAAGATATTGCAGAAGCATGCTTTGAAAGAACAGAATCTTTTCTATCCTGAGGGTAAAATTGGGGGAAAAAAGAGACAGAGAGGAAAGAAAGAAGCTGGGGAAGAATAGTGTATTACCTGATCACAAATACCTCCTCATGATATCACGCGAACAAATATACATTGTCAGGCACAACAAAGAAATTCAGAAGAGAGAGAGAGAGAGAGAGAGAGAGAGACAGACAGACAGACAGACAGACAGACAGACAGGCAGGCAGGCAGGCAGGCAGGCAGGCAGGCAGGCAGGCAGGCAGGCAGGCAGACAGACAAAGTGTGAATGTCTATTTATGTACGTGCGTGCGTGCGTGCGTGCTTGCATTCATGCGCCCGCATAAAAATGTGTTGTCGCGCGCGCGCACGCGCGCGTGTTTGGGTGCGTGCGTGCGTGCGTACGTGCGCACGCGCGCCTGTGTGTGTGTGTGTGTGTGTGTGTGTGTGTGTGTGTGTGTGTGTGTGTGTGTGTGTGTGTTACAAAAAGAAAAATTTCCCTTACATCCTTGATTGCATCTGATCACATTATTTGCATTAGGTTTCAATTCCAGGTGCGACTACTTGAGAGAGCGACAGAAATATTAATAGTTCAAAATACTTCTCCATAGCCTTGATACCTTCTGGAACAAGCAAAACGTTTCCAGAAGGTTCCAAAATCCAGATGGTTCGAAAATTGTCCTGAGAATATTTCCATGCATTGCTACGGCATGTAAACTTTCGATTTCATTAATTATTGTAAATAACCGGTGTTGTGGTTGCTCTAGTGACAGTGATTTATGAATTCTGTTAGGTCTAAACTTATGGACCGTTCAGAAGGTCACTGGAGACTGATCCGTGAATCTTCTGCTGCAAGCAAAGAGACCAAAACCTCTGGCCAGAATCGACCTTTTCTCTGTGTTGACCCGATTCAAGAAGAGATCAAAACAGTTGTTGTCATTCACCTCGGTTAGAGTGCCAAATTCACTTACGTGTCTTAAAAAAACGGAAGTTGGATTTTCATCGTAATAGACAAACAGACTAGAGGACAGACTGACAGATAGGCAGCCAGCTAGCCAGCCAGCCAGCCAGCCAGCAGACAGAAAGACAGACAAATGGATCAATGTAGTTGATATTTCTTTGAAATTTTGAAGGAGGAGGAGGAAAGGCAGCCAGCAAACTCACCCGACAAATCTTTTGGGCAAGGTGAACAAATGGAGTGTGTTGGAGCGAGTTCGACTGACCAGGTCTAGCACCCGCTCGAATGTGGCGCCGGACAGTGGCTGCCCGTTCCACTCCACCACCTGATCTCCTGGCAGAAGCAACACCACAAACAACATCACCATTCCCTTCATGTGCATTGTACATGGCCTGTCACCACCACCACCACATTCCATTCATGTGCATTATACATGGCCTGTCACCACCACCACCACCATTCCATTCATGTGCATTATACATGGCCTGTCACCACCACCACCACCATTCCATTCATGTGCATTATACATGGCCTGTCACCACTACCACCATTCCATTCATGTGCATTGTACATGGCCTGTCACCCACCACCACCATTCCATTCATGTGCATTATACATGGCCTGTCACCACCACCACCACCATTCCATTCATGTGCATTGTACATGGCCTGTCACCACTACCACCATTCCATTCATGTGCATTGTACATGGCCTGTCACCACTACCACCATTCCATTAATGTGCATTATACATGGCCTGTCACCACCACCATCACCATTCCATTCATGTGAATTGACATGGCATGTCACCACCACCATCACCATTCCATTCATGTGCATTGTACATGGCCTGTCACCACCACCACCACCATTCCATTCATGTGCATTGTACATGGCCTGTCACCACCACCACCACCATTCCATTCATGTGCATTGTACATGGCCTGTTACCACCACTTACATTCCATTCATGTGCATTATACATGGCCTGTTACCACCACTAACATTCCATTCATGTGCATTATGCATGGCCTGTCACCACTACCACCATTCCATTCATGTGCATTATACATGGTCTGTCACCACACCGCCACCATTCCATTCATGTGAATTGACATGGCCTGTCACCACCACCACCATTCATGTGCATTAGACATGGCCTGTCACCACCACCACCATTCATGTGCATTATACCTGGCCTGTCACCACCACCACACCATTCATGTGCATTATACCTGGCCTGTCACCACCACCACCATTCATGTGCATTATACCTGGCCTGTCACCACCACCACCATTCATGTGCATTATACCTGGCCTGTCACCACAACCACCATTCATGTGCATTATACCTGGCCTGTCACCACCACCACCATTCATGTGCATTATACCTGGCCTGTCACCACCACCACCACCATTCATGTGCATTATACCTGGCCTGTCACCACCACCACCATTTATGTGCATTGTACATGGCCTGTCACCACCACCACCATTTATGTGCATTGTACATGGCCTGTCACCACCACCACCATTTATGTGCATTGTACATGGCCTGTCACCACCACCACCATTGATGTGCATTGTACATGGCCTGTCACCACCACCACCATTTATGTGCATTGTACATGGCCTGTCACCACCACCACCATTTATGTGCATTGTACATGGCCTGTCACCACCACCACCATTTATGTGCATTGTACATGGCCTGTCACCACCACCACCATTCATGTGCATTATACATGGCCTGTCACCACCACCACCATTCATGTGCATTGTACATGGCCTGTCACCACCACCACCATTCATGTGCATTGTACATGGCCTGTCACCACCACCACCATCATGTGCATTATACATGGCCTGTCACCACCACCACCATTCATGTGCATTGTACATGGCCTGTCACCACCACCACCATTCATGTGCATTATACATGGCCTGTCACCACCACCACCATTCATCTGCTTTATACATGGCCTGTCACCACCACCACCACATTCCATTCATGTGCATTGTACATGGCCTGTCACCACCACTATTCCATTCATGTGCATTGTACATGGCCTGTCACCACCACCACCATTCATGTACATTATACATGGCCCTGTTCGTTTCAAAAACTGACACAATGAATGAAGAAATAAGCCGATGACGATGATGACTGAAATAATGAGAATACCACCACCTGTAGTCATTGTCATACCAAGAACAATACTGACGATGATAACGATGAAGATGATGATGATCCTGATGACAACAACTTCATGTACAATGATGACACCGGCTGTCATGATCATGGCAGCGATGGCGACAGTGACTGTAGTGATGCTGCAGCATATCAGTTTTCACAGTCATAATGTTAACCATTAACAGAGTAAACATAGCCCCCCCCCTCCCCCTGCCCACCTACCTCCGTACCCTCTCCCACTCCTCCCTATTTCCACCCCCTTTTCCTTCTATACACAAAATACACGCTACGAAATTTGTAGCAGAGATGGTAGCCTTCCGTCTCTCCAATCCAAACAGTCAGTTCTGTACACACCTGGTTGGAGACCCGCAAGCTGAGCAGGACTCCCGGATGTGACGTCTTTGATGATAGTCGTCAGCACATCATTGACGTCACAGATCCCGCCGATCACGTGAACACCAAAGGCTTCTGGAAGTCAACACACACGGCAGAGAGAGCGTTAGGGGCCATTAAAATAGGACCGAACACACGGATCATCTTTTGTGGATGAACCCCTGCAGGGGGTGAATGGAAGGGACAGAGAGTGTGGGAACTTCCTAACTCCTACAGCACAACAGCCGCCGTAGCGTAGTAGTTAGCATCGCAGACTTGCGACAGAAGTCGTAGGTTCGGTTCCCATTAAAGGCATTGGTTTGTGGGATTTGTCGGCCCTGGCAGGATAGTATCCAGATTTAAGCGTGCTGTGTCAAATAGGAAGTCTGGAATCACCTTCATCCACTGAACAAATTCCCCTCTGAAAGCGTTACTCAAATTTCACGACCAACACTGCGGGTGTCTGTATCTGTCGGGCCTGATCAATGTTGTGTTACATCATGAAAAAAAAAATTCAGGAGTACGGCCCTGTTATGTAGTATCAGATCACAATGGCATACGGAAGCATCATCCAAATCAGCTTCTTCCTCTTTGATCCTCACAAGAAGTACCCTACTCGCTAGCTTACTTTCTCTTTCCTATTGTGGTGACCTCAGACTGGGTTTCCTCTCCATGGCCTTGAAGAGGTCATAGAGGTCATGTGACAGTCGCTGCAGTCATCAAGGTCAAGGGGACCGTCATTGGACGGATACGGTAGCGCTCACCGGATGAGCATGCTCACTTCCGCTGGCTCCGTGACTAAGCAGTGACGTCAGCAGGGGTATCCTGCACGTTCTGGGTCAGAACAGGCACGATGACACACCGGAAGGACTCGCCAACAGTGCAGTGTGTATTCCAGTGGGCTTCTTGGGGCGACTGGATAGTGACCTCTCCAGTGGACTGTGATGCTGTTACTGCGACGAGACAACCCCCTGTGTGGCTGTGGAGGGGTTGGAACGAGAAGTGAGGGGATAATGTTGTTGAAGGAGACAAGAAGGAAGTTTGAAAGAAACAAACAAATAAACAAGCAATCCCAACCTTCACAAGCTACTAACACTTGTTTTCTTCGTGAAAACAGTAATGATCAGCTGATGAAGCTGACAAGCTGTCGGTGGAAAGGGATGGGAAAGGGATGGAGAGGTGGGAAAGGGATGGAGAGGTGGGAAAAGAGATGGAGAGGTGGGAAGGGGATGGCAAAGGGATGGAGAGGTGGGAAAGGGATGGAGAGGTGGGAAAGGGATGGAGAGGTGGGAAAGAGATGGAGAGGTGGGAAGGGGATGGCAAAGGGATGGAGAGGTGGGAAAGGGATGGAGAGGTGGGAAAGGGATGGAGAGGTGGGAAAGGGGTTGAGAGGTGGGAAAGGGATGGAGAGGTGGGAATGGTATGGAGAGGTGGGAAAGGGATGGAGAGGTGGGAAAAGAGATGGAGAGGTGGGAAGGGGATGGCAAAGGGATGGAGAGGTGGGAAAGGGATGGAGAGGTGGGAAAGGGATGGAGAGGTGGGAAGGAGATGGGAAAAGGATGGAGAGGTGGGAAAGGGATGGAGAGGTGGGAAAGGGATGGAGAGGTGGGAAAAGAGATGGGGAGGTGGGAAAGGGATGGGAAAGGGATGGAGAGGTGGGAAAGGGATGGTAAAGGGATGGAGAGGTGGGAAAGGGATGGACAGGTGGGAAAGGGATGGAGAGGTGGGAAAGGGATGGGAAAGGGATGGAGAGGTGGGAAAGGGATGGAGAGGTGGGAAAGGGATGGTAAAGGGATGGAGAGGTGGTAAAGAGATGGAGAGGTGGGAAAGGGATGGAGAGGTGGGAAAGGGATGGAGAGGTGGGAAAGGGATGGAGAGGTGGGAAAGGGATGGGAAAGGGATGGAGAGGTGGGAAAGAGATGGAGAGGTGGGGAAGGGATGGAGAGGTGGGAAAGGGGTTGAGAGGTGGGAAAGGGATGGAGAGGTGGGAAAGGGATGGAGAGGTTGGAAAGGGATGGGAAAGGGATGGAGAGGTGGGAAGGGGATGGAGAGGTGGGAAAGGGATGGAGAGGTGGGAAAGGGATGGTAAAGGGATGGAGAGGTGGTAAAGGGATGGAGAGGTGGGAAAGGGGTTGAGAGGTGGGAAAGGGATGGAGAGGTGGGAAAGAGATGGAGAGGTGGTACAGGGATGGAGAGGTGGGAAAGGGATGGAGAGATGGGAAAGGGATGAGAAAGGGATGGAGAGGTGGGAAAGGGATGGGAAAGGGATGGAGAGGTGGGAAAGGGATGAGAGGTGGGAAAGGGATGGAGAGGTGGGAAAGGGATGGCAAATGGATGGAAAGGTGGGAAAGGGATGGAGAGGTGGGAAAGAGGATGGAGAGGTAGGAAAGGGATGGAAAGGGATGGAGAGGTGGAAAGGGATGGTAAAGGGATGGAGAGGTGGGAAAGGGATGGAGAGGTGGGAAAGGGACGGAGAGGTGGGAAAGGGATGGAGATGTGGGAAAATGATGGAGAGGTTGGAAAGGGATGGGAAAGGGATGGAGAGGTGGGAAAGGGATGGAGAGGTGGGAAAGGGATGGTAAAGGGATGGAGAGGTGGTAAAGGGATGGAGAGGTGGGAAAGGGATGGAGAGGTGGGAAAGAGATGGAGAGGTGGGAAAGTGATGGAAAGGTACGAAAGGGATGGAGAGGTGGGAAAGGGATGGAGAGGTGGGAAAGGGATGGGAAAGGGATGGAGAGGTGGGAAAGGATGGAGAGGTGGGAAAGGGATGGGAAAGGGATGGAGAGGTGGGAAAGGGATGGAGAGGTGGGAAAGAAATGGGAAAGGGATGGAGAGGTGGGAAAGGGATGGGAAAGGGATGGAGAGGTGGGAAAAAGGATGGAGAGGTGGGAAAGGGATTGAGAGGTGGGAAAGGGATGGGAAAGGGATGGAGAGGTGGGAAAGGGATGGGGAGGTGGGAAAGGGATGGAGAGGTGGGAAAGGGATGAAGAGGTGGGAAAGGGATGGGAAAGGGATGGAGAGGTGGGAAAGAGATTGAGAGGTGGGAGAGGGATGGAGAGGTGGGAAAGGGATGGAGAGGTGGGAAAGGATAGAGAGGTGGGAAAGGGATGGAGAGGTGGGAAAGAGATGGAGAGGTGGGAAAGGGATAGAGTGGTGGGAAAAGGATGGAGAGGTGGGAAAGGGATGGAGAGGTGGGAAAAGAGATGGAGAGGTGGGAAAGGGATGGAGAGGTGGGAAAGAGATGGAGAGGTGGGAAAGGGATGGAGAGGTGGGAATAGGATGGAGAGGTGGGAAAGGGATGGAGAGGTGGGAAAGGGATGGGTAAGGGATGGAGAGGTGGGAAAGAGATGAGAGGTGGGAAAGCGATGGAGAGGTGGGAAAGGGATGGAGAGGTGGGAAAGGGATGGAGAGGTGGGAAAGGGATGGAAAGGGATGGAGAGGTGGGAAAGGGATGGAGAGGTGGTAAAGGGATGGAGAGGTGGGAAAGGGATGGAGAGTGGGAAAGAGATAGAGAGGTGGGAAAGGGATGGGTAAGGGATGGAGAGGTGGGAAAGAGATGGAGAGGTGGGAAAGGGATGGAGAGGTGGGAAAGGGATGGGAAAGGGATGGAGAGGTGGGAAAGGGATGGGAAAGGATGGAGAGGTGGGAAAGGGATGGAGAGGTGGGAAAGGGATGGAGAGGTGGGAAAGGGATGGTAAAGGGATGGATAGGTGGTAAAGGGATGGAGAGGTGGGAAAGGGGTTGAGAGGTGGGAAAGGGATGGAGAGGTGGGAAAGGGATGGAGAGGTGGGAAATGGATGGAGAGGTGGGAGAGGGATGGATAGGTGGGAAAGGGATGGAGAGGTGGGAAAGGGATGAGAAAGGGATGGAGAGGTGGGAAAGGGATTGGAAAGTGATGGAGAGGTGGGAAAAGGATGGAGAGCTGGAAAGGGATGGAGAGCTGGGAAAGGGATGGGAAAGGGATGGAGAGGTGGGAAAGAGATGGAGAGGTGGGAAAGGGATGGAGAGCTGGGAAAGGTATGGAGAGTGGGAAAGGGATGGAGAGTTGGGAAAGGGATGGAGAGGTGGGAAAGGGATGGGAAAGGGATTGAGAGGTGGGAAAGAGATGGAGAGGTGGTAAAGGGATGGAGAGGTGGGAAAGGGATGGAGAGGTGGGAAAGAGATGGAGAGGTGGGAAGGGGATGGGAAAGGGATGGAGAGGTGGGAAAGAGATGGAGAGGTGGGAAAGGGATGGAGAGGTGGGACAGGGGTTGAGAGGTGGGAAAGGGATGGAGAGGTGGGAAAGGGATGGAGAGGTGGGAAAGGGATGGAGAGGTGGGAAAGGGATGGTAAAGGGATGGATAGGTGGTAAAGGGATGGAGAGGTGGGAAAGGGGTTGAGAGGTGGGAAAGGGATGGCGAGGTGGGAAAGGGATGGAGAGGTGGGAAATGGATGGAGAGGTGGGAGAGGGATGGATAGGTGGGAAAGGGATGGAGAGGTGGGAAAGGGATGGAGAGGTGGGAAAGGGATGGAGAGGTGGGAAAGGGATGGGAAAGGGATGGAGAGGTGGGAAAGGGATGGAGAGGTTGGATAGGGATGGAGAGGTGGGAAAGGGATGGGAAAGGGATGGAGAGGTGGGAAAGGGATGGAGAGGTGGTAAAGGGATGGAGAGGTGAGAAAGGGATGGAGAGGTGGGAAAGGGATGGGAAAGGGATGGAGAGGTGGGAAAGGGATGGAGAGGTGGGAGAGGGATGGAGAGGTGGGAAAGAGATGGAGAGGTGGAAAGGGATGGGAAAGGGATGGAGAGGTGGGAAAGGGATGGAGAGGTGTGTCCGATATTCCGGGTCAGCAGACAGTCAGAATACCAGGTCCTGGAGTCTGTTAACCCACACTTACTAGCAGTCTCACGCTCTCTAACACGCTGGAAGAAAGCGTTGGAGGTCTCACCCCATTCCGATCCCGGCTTTCTCATGCTTTTCGACAAAGTGTGGGACTGCGGAAAGCGTGGTCGCTCCCCTGTCTCGCTTTAACGTAGCTGCAGGAGAAGACACAGGGGGTCTACTTTATTTTTCAATTAAAAGTTGTTTTTTTTTGTTTTTTTTTTTTAATCAGAGTTGGCTGCTTATCTTTTCCCTAGACCAATTTAAGGAGAACTGAGAGAGAGAGAGAGAGAGAGAGAGAGAGAGAGAGAGAGAGAGAGGAGTAAGGGAGAGAGACACAGAGATAGAGGGGAGAGAGAGAGACAGAGAGAGGCAGAGAGACAGAGAGAGAGAGAGAGACAGAGACAGAGAGACAGAGAGAGACAGAGACAGAGAGAAAGTACCATCATACATTCGCACAGAACAACACACGAATTTACAGATCTTTTCACAGCGTCAACAAAACACACAACATCACGCAATATGATAACAACACACAACATTACAAATAGCAACACACGGCGTCATAGTACAATAATGAAAGATGTACGGCAAAAAGTAGAGGGAGAGAGAAACACAAAGTTTTATAGTTCGACGTCTGAGATTTCCAGCGTTCGGACTGACCCCGACCTTCGCCAGTATGAGAGCGTGGTACCTACCTGCACGCGTGCATGCATCATGTTTGTGTGTACGCACGCGCATGTATGTGTGTGTGTGTGTGTGTGTGTGTGTGTGTGTGTGTGTGTGTGTGTGTGTGTGTGTGTGTGTGTGTGTGTGCGCGCGCGTGCACACGCGTGCTCTCGCCTCTGAAGGTCTGTCACAGAAACCGTGATATAGAATATGAGCACTTCGCGCTCCTCGAAGTTGCACGTATAATAACCATAACTGAAACTGTCATCCACCCCCAACTCCACCCCATCTCTGGCAACCTCCCTTCCCGCACCCTGCACCTCCCACACCTGCAGCCCTTGGGTGGGCATCATGGACAAGGCACATACAGACGACTTACTTGGGTAGGAGTTGAGCGGTTTGTGCAGCCCTTGGGTGGGCATCATGGACAAGGCACATACAGACGACTTACTTGGGTAGGAGTTGAGCGGTTTGTGCAGCCCTTGGGTGAGCATCATGGACAAGGCACATACAGACGACTTACTTGGGTAGGAGTTGAGCGGTTTGTGCAGCACGGTGTGTACAAGCTGAGCGTCCTCGTCCCACGTGTCCTGTTCATAGACGGTCAGGAAGTCCCGGGGGGAGGAGTTCCGACGCCCCTCCTTCCTCCCCGTGTCTCCAGACGTGCCGCGACGACCGACCAGCCTCCCGTTCCCCGTCAGACAGCGGCACATGACAGCCTCACGTGACTCACTCTGCGAGGCGTCAGCGTCGGGTGATCTGACTCGGCGAAGAGGCTGAGCAGCGTAGGCGTTGGAGACAGAGGGTGTGGTGATAGAGGTGGTGATGCTGGTGGCGGCGGACGGCGCCCGGTGACTGTCCCGAGATTTAGTCCGTGGTGATTTCTGAGTCGACGCCTTCCCTGGCGGTGCAGGGTCTCCGCCGACTCGCACGCTGCACTGCGACGCACAGCACCTGGACCGACTGGCCTCCAGAGAACTCTTTCCCCCTGCTTCCTGATCCTCTCGGTCGTGTCCTTCCGAGTAGCTCCGTACTTTCAGCTTGGTGCCACTGTCCACTTCCAGGGAATGCACTCGCTGTTTGGGGGTCTTGGGAACGGCTTCAACGTCCTGAGGGGGCGGCTCTCTGCCCGCCCCGTCCCCACAGCGCCGCTTCTCGTACGTCTTGCGTGTGTGGGTGGGGCTGACGGTGGCCGTGGTCTTCGCTCTCCTGGTGTTGCGAGGGCTCAGGGATCCACGGAAGTGCGGGTCTTTCCAGCCGGTGGGCGTGGTGGGTTCGCTGCTGGGGGTGGGGCATGGGGGCCCTGAGGGACTGGCGCGGCCTGCGTGGTGAACCACCCTGGGCTCCGCTGGGCTCACACGCTCGGTTTGCCCCGCTCTCCTCCTGTTGCCGGGACTCAGGCTGCCGGCTTTCAGTATCCTCTTGACTCCTGACGGACTCTTGTCCCGGCTGACCGGTGATCTCCTGGACACGGAGGGGCTGGGGGTTCTGCTGCTGCGGTGATGGCCATGGCGATCTTCAGGGGAGCTGGCCAAGCGGCGGTCATCGGGGCTGGTCAGTCTGTCCGAGCGGGGCGACACCCGCCCCTCCTGCAGGGAGCGGAAGACGCAGTCCTCGTGATGCATGACGGGAGACCGCGGCTCCGCGTCAGAAAAGCTGGACTTCTGCACCGTGATGGACAGCTTCTGACCTCCTGACCCCGACGACTTCTGGAAGGCCCGTCGGCGCGTGCTGGCCGTCTTGTGCAGAAAGCTGTTACAGGAGGCGTCGAACACGACCGAATCGGGCCGGAAATGAGTGTAGTCCTCGCTGCGGGTGAGGTTAAAGCTGCTGGGACGTTCGGGAGTGAGGGGGGAGGTGACAGCACTCTGCACACCCTGGGGAAACACCTCCGTCTCCTCCACAGAGTCCGGAGAAGTGTGAAGGGGGATGCTCACGAACCTGTCCGGATAGGAAGCCATGACTCTCGTCTCTGCCGAGGAAGAACTCAGCTCCTCCTTTCTCTCCTTCACGTTCGAAAAAACCGCTTCTTTGACACTCCACCCTCCTCCTCCTCCTCCTCCTCCTGCTGTCTTACCCTGCCCGTTCTGCATCGACCTCCTCTTCAGCCTCTTCTGCTGGCGGCGTCGGTAGGACAGCTTCCGCTCCAACAGGATGTCCTGGATGCTCTCGTCCTCGTCGTCATGGTCCGGAACGTGCCGGTGGTGGGACGGGGGCGGGGCGGTTCCCAGGGGCAGACTCCGGCGGCGAGAAGTCGGACGGAGGGCACTGGGGTGCTGGGCACGTCTGGAGTGGTGCCCGGGGTCACGGGCAGGGTCAGCCAATAGTTGAGAGTCACTGACAGGCTTGAGGGCGGAGTGGGAGAGCTCGTCGCTGTCCCCTTGTTTTCTGCGCTCGTCTGGAGGGCAACGCCGTCATGCATGAAAGCTACATTCCCGCATCGCACACAACACCGACAGACAGACAGGTAGACGGACACACACACACACACACACACACACACACACACACACACACACACACACACACACACACACACACACACATTTTTAACGTACATAACGTACTACTTTGAGCTTTATGCAGGTGAAAAATGTATTCGTCCATCATTATAATTGTTCTCATTGTGGACAGACATTTCTTTGTCGTTCACTTTGACAGGAAACCCTCGGCCGAGGCTCCCCAGTGGTCCAAAGAGCTTCTCCCCCATCAATGTGTCTGCAGGCCAGGTCTCTGCTCTTAGCTTTTGATGTGTTAGCAGTTATTGTAGCTGTACTGCTTTGGCACTCTGCAGAATTTCATGAAATGTGGTGTTTCAATCTAGAATGCCCTATCCTCAGTCTCACAAAGCTCACTTGGTCTGGTCCGTTAGGAGGTAATATGCATCCTTTCTGTTGTAGTGCAGGTGCTGTTGAAGCCATCTTTCTTTCTGCTTCTCTTTGATCATGGTCTCGGCTTCTTTGAGTGAGACTTCCAGCTCCACTTAGGGTGGTTGTTCTCCTTCCCTATCCAGTCGATCAGCTTCCTCGTTGTCCTGTATGCTGCAGTGTGAGGGTATCCACTGGATGACGGTGTGCCCAGTACACTGCTGCAGAGCGGCCAGGGCAGAGACAAGGGAGCCGAGTTCCTTGTTTTGAGGACCTCGTACAGCCTGTTGTACCGACAGAGAATCAAGGATGACGACAACTCAAAGAAGTGTGGCCTCTCTGTTCTCAAAAAAACAGTGTTCTGGCTGCTGCCAATGGTGCATCTGCCTCAGCCTGGAAGTTTGTGGAGAATGTGCCAGTGGGGATGGCTTGTCGGACAGGTGTTCCCGTCTTTCAATGTCAGGAAGATTCCTCTGCCTCCTTTTAGCCTCTTCTGCTGAGCCGTGTGTGTGTGAGTGTGTCCACAGCTCTTTGGGATATGCCTGTTCCGCGTTAAACAGGGCGATTGTTTTCCTTTCAGTTAAAGCATAACCGACCGGTCATACATCGCGTTATTCAGGGACGACACCAGAGACTGAAACACATCCTTA
>CM065726.1:14970480-14982980 GCA_033310375.1 Conus canariensis
GTTGTCCCATACACAGCAGACATTGTTCTGTGAATTTCACTTGCTTTGCACTGTGCAGCTACCAAATTTTACAACTGACCTCTGTTCAGTCCTAGAACATGTTTCTTGGTTGGCCATTTTGTATAATCTGAAAACCGAAATAAAAACAAGATGCAAAGCATATAAACGTACTCCCAGTTTATCTTGAATACGCGTGAGATATTCCATAAAGAGGAAAAACCGTTTTGGGCCGTTATAGACGTTAGTAACGGCTGTTCTGGTAAACATGGGCCATCATCTGTGACCCATAATGAACATACCTTCAAATTTTCAGAAAGATCGGCCAAATATTTTCTGAGATTTTCCATAAAGAAGAAAATTGTTATAGGCTGTTATAGCCGTTAGTAACGGCTATAACGGTAAAATAAAACATCGGGCATGATCCGTGACCCATAATGAACATACCTACAAATTTTCAGAAAGATCGGGCATGATCCGTGACCCATAATGAACAATGGGTCACATACCCACAAATCTTCAGAAAGATCGGCCAAGTACTTTCTAAGATATTCCATACAAAAGAAAAACCGTTATGGGCCGGTATAGCCGTTAGTAACGGCTATAACGGTGAAATAAAACATCGGGCATCATCCGTGATCCATAATGAACATACCTACAAATTTTTGAGAAAGATCGGCCAAGTACTTTCTAAGATATTCCATAAAGAAGAAAAACCGGTATGGGCCGGTATAGCCGTTAGTAACGGCTATAACAGTTAAAATAAAACATCGGGCATCATCCGTGGAACATAATGAACATACCTATAAATTTTCAGAAAGATCAGCCAAGTACTTTCTAAGATATTCCATACAAAAGAAAAACCGTTATGGGCTGTTATAGTCGTTAGTAACGGATATAACGGTAAAATATAACATCGGGCATCATCCGTGACCTATAATGAACATACCTACAAATTTTCAGGAAGAGTGGCCAAGTACTTTCTGAGATATTCTATAAAGAAGAAAAACCGTTATGGGCCGTTATGGCCGTTTGTAACGGATATAACGGTAAAATAACACATCGGGCATCATCCGTGACCCATAATGAACATGCCTACAAATTTTCAGAGAGATCGGCCAAGTACTTTCGGAGATATTCCATAAAGAAGGAAAACCGTTATGGGCCGTTATGGCCGTTACTAACTGCCATAACGGTAAAATAACACATCGGGCATCATCCGTGACCTATAATGAATATACCTACACATTTTCAGAAACATCCGCCCAGTAGTTTTGTCTGGAGCGAGTGGAACACATTTTGACCACGGACGGACGGACGGACAGACAGACAGACACACACAGACAACATTTCTTCGTTCCCATTGTAGAGTAGAAAGAAACTCGTGGAGAGCGTGGCAGCAGAGAGTCCTCAGAAGAGAAGCCCCCTTCAAGCAAGTGTTTCGGCCCTTATCTCCTGACACTCTAGGGGGGTTGGGCCACACCCGGTTCATGACTCCGGATGTCCCTCTGCTGCCCCTTTTTTTTTCCCATCTTGGGACGAGCCATGGCTGGGATTCGAACCCATGACCCTCTGGACATGCTCATTTTCCACTTAATGACTCGCGCTTTAACCACTGAGCCACAGGGACACCTGATATTTGTAGGGAAATTAAGCCTTATGAAGTTCACTTTTGTTCCTCCTTGACCAGATCCAGCTTGAACACCTCTCTGCCGCTTCTGCCATTGCTTTCAGGGCTCTGGTTTTTTCCTTCCCTGCAACTGAGAGCTGTTTCATGAGGCTGTATGCAGACGTTCCTACAAACCCCCTAGCTCCAATTTCTGCAGTGAGGACTTTGACCTGATAGCCTTCTCTCCTCAGGCTGTTTGCCAGATCAGCATACTTTTCAGTCTTGTAGATTTGAGCTGCCTCCATTCTGTTCTCATATGGCACCGTGAGCTCGATCATGATCAGCTGCTTGGTTGACTTAGAGTGGACTACTATGTCTGGTCTCATGCCACTCTTGCTGATGATCTCTGGGTGACTCTTCCATTCTGGGAGGTCTGCAGTGCACTCCCAGTCATCTGCCCCGTCCAGCAGATTCTGCCTGCATGTTTCGAGTGGCACTGTTGTTCTTGGCCATGATTTGCTGCCTCCTGCCGTGAAGAATGTTGCGGGTGCTTTTGGAGTCCTGATTTTCCCTTTTGTGGTGTTGGTACTAGCCCAGACTACTTGTACAATTTCTTTGAGCACTTGGTTGTGCCTCCATGTGTACCTTCCTTGAACCAGGGCTACTTTACATGAGCTTAGGACATGCTCCACTGTTTGTTTTTCATGGCAGAGGGGGCATGCAGGATCGTCTGTTTTCCCCCACTTCACCAGGTTTGCATTTGAGGGCAGAAGGTCATATGCAGATCTGAGAATGAAGCTGATCCTGAGAGGGGCCATGTGCCAAATGTCATTCCAAGTGAGACTTCTTTGGAGTGCATTCTCCCACGTTGTCCATTGCCCTTGCTGGCTCTGCTGGACTGCTTTTTGGAGTCTTTTTTGGTCTTCTTCTTTTCTCATCTCCTGAATCATCATGTCTCTTTTGGCTTTTCCTTTGGCCTTTGACCACCATTCAGTTTTGGTCACCCCCAGTCCCTGTCTGTTGGTCTGTGTGTGTCCTGTTATTTCTCTGATCTTGAGACTTTCTTTTGCAGAATCCATCGCCTCTTGAACTTTCCATTTTCTGCCTGTCTTCAGCTGGGGCTTAATTGCTTCTACCACCTTGTCTCCTGAGTCCTCCAGCATGCTTTGAAGTCTGATCTTCCCTGCTTTGTATTCCTCCAGGATGGATTTCAGGGGTAGTTTCAGCTTTGCTTGGCGACAGTACAGCGCTATGTCAGTCAGACAGGGTGGGACACCAAGCCATTTCCTTGTGAACTTGTTGATTTTGGCTTCCATTGCCTCCACTATGCTGGTGCAGATGTCGTATATCATCAGAGGCCATAGCAGCTTTGGTATCAGCATGAACTGCAGACACCAGACCTTGTATTTGCCAGGGAGCCCACACTGGTCAATGGTCTCCAAGCCTTCCTCCGCCATCTGCTTGGTTTCTTTTGCTCTTTGTGTGTCTTTCAGCGTATCATCATACCATCTTCCAAGGCTCTTGACTGGTTCTTCTGTGACTGTTGGAATGGCCTGGTTGGCAACACTGAAGACCACAGATCCGGCCACTTTTCCTTTCCTCAGTGAGAGACTCCGTGATTTCTTTGGCTTGAACTTCATTCTGGATGAGGCAACTATGTCGTCCAGCCTCTCCAGCACATGACGTGTCTCGTCTTCTCTGGATGAAATCACTGTAGTGTCATCCATGAAGGCCTTGAGAGGAGGCATCTTGTATCCATCGCCAAGGTCTGTTTGTCTCGCGTTGTTTGTTGCTGCTTTCAAGATGAGTTCCATTGCCAGCACGAACAGTATTGGGGAAATTGCACAGCCCATTGCAATACCCACTTCCAAGTTGATCCAGTCTGTTGTGTACTCCTTGGTAGAGAACCGCATTGAGAAGCCATTGAAGTACTTCTTGAGCATGTCGCGGATGTTCTTTGGCACATGGTACATCTCAAGAGCCAACTGTATCATCTCATGGGGCACAGATCCATATGCGTTTGCCAGATCAAGCCACACTACGTCCAGGTCTCTCTTTTCTGTTTTTGCTTTTTGGATTGCGTCCCAGATCATTGTGGCGTGTTCTACACAGCCCGCCACGCCTGGGATGCCACCTTTCTGGACTGACACATCCAAGTACTTGTTTTCCATGAGGTACTTGGTCAGCCTTGCTGCCATGACAGAGAAGAAGATTTTCCCTTCGACGTTCAGTAGTGATATTGGCCTGAACTGGCTAATGTCACTTGAGTTTTGCTCTTTGGGGATGTACACACCATCTGCCGTCATCCACTGGCCGCTGATCTTCTGGTTTCTCCAAGCCGATCGCAGCAGCCTGTGGAGCCACTCCAGCACCTTGGGACATTTCTTGTAAAGCTGGTAAGGTATTCCGTTTGGCCCTGGTGATGATTTGGCTCTGGCTTTGTCGACCACCTTCTTGATTTCCGCCAACGTTGGAGGCTTGCCATTGAACTGTTCCTCAGGGTTGGTTGGCCACACCAGACCTTGAATGTCGAGTGGTGCTTTGCTCTGTGGGTCAGAGTATGTTTTCCTCAGATGCTGCTCAAGAACTCCTTTGTCCACACTTAGGGTCCCAGATTTTGGCTGCTCAAACAGTGTTCTGGCAAACTGGAAGGGGTCTCTGAAGAAGCGCTCTTGTGTCTTCTTCTTTTTGCTCTTCCTCTTCTCGCAGATTCCGCTTTGCTGAGGGCACTGTGTTTTTCTTTCAGGTCTTTCCACAGTTTTTCCAAGCCTTGTTTTTCAGCTGGCAGTGCGGTCTTCATTTGCATCTTGAGGTTTTTCTTTTGGACCCTGATCTTGTCCATCTTTTCTTGGCGTCTGGATTTCTTTGGAGGTGTTTTCTCTTTGGGTAGTTTTGCTCCATAGGCGTCTCTACATGTGGCATACACAATGTCCCCATATGTGGCTAGTTTGTGTTCCAGGGTGCTTTTCCCTATCAGTGCATCGAGTCTTTGGACGATTTTTGCATCCAGTTTCTCCCAATCTTCAGTTTCGTTTGCTCGTGGCAGGTTGAGTTTCAGGCGCCTGGCATCGAGGGCCTGTGCAAATTCCTCATCCGAACCAACAGCGTGGATGTCCTTGGCACTGTGGTTTAAATCCTGGCCTTGGTCTTCCGACGTCTTATCTGCTGATGCAGTGCGCTGCTGCTCATTCAGATGAGTCTTCACACATCCCATCTTTGTTCTGTGGATCTTCATGCCACGGGTGGTAGCGAAACGCTTTCCACAGACACATGGATATTCCATTTGGTCCATGTTCATAGTCCGTTTGGGATTTGCAGTCATGATTGGTTGAGCACCGATGGATTCATCATTCTCTCCCCCTTTCGGTGAATCCTGGGAGCATCTTTTCCTTTTATTTTTAGTAGCCACATGTTTAAGGCAAAGTGGGGAGCCAGCCCACAGAGCCCTTGGTTCTGGTCTTTCCAGTGTCCTCCGGTCTTTCCCGGACGTCCTCGGCCTATTCCCGGAAGTCAATGGTTTACCCATGCATCAGTAGAAAGAAACTCGTGGAGAGCGTGGCAGTAAAGTACTCCCTGTTCTATGAGATCTGGGAGTACAAAAATGAACATAATGAAACAAAATAAAGTAAATGACAGCAAAAATAGTATTTAAAAAAAGTAAGCTTCTAGCTGTATTATAAGTCCTTATTCAGGATAATTTACCCTATATATTGAATGGCCCTCGTACGTTAAACTACGTCTGATTTAAAGCTGATGGATAAATGAGTTAATGACTATGATGACAGAATTTAAGAAGAGGGTATTGTGGCTACGACTTAGCAGATGTCTGACCTACATATTACCAACGCACTGATCAGATTTTGGGTGGATTTCTACGTGATACTGTCTGTGCCATTATGATTGTTATCATGCGTGTATGTGTGTGCGTGTGCGTGCATGCGTGCGTGCGCGCGCGCGCGCGTGTGTGTGTGTGTGCGCGCGCGCGTGCGTATTGTAAGTGTACGAGGGTATGTGTGTATATGTGTGTGCATAGGTGGATGGACACTGGCCCAATTGTGTGTACCATGTATGCGGTGCTTGTGTGCATGTGTGTGTGTGTGTGTGTGTGTGTGTGTGTGTGTGTGTGTGTGTGTGTGTGTGTGTGTGTGTTAGTCAGTACAACCTTGACAATAAATCTGACAATAAATTGGTTTCAGTGTGTGTGTGTGTGTGTGTGTGTGTGTGTGTGGTGTGTGTGTGTGTGGTGTGTGTGTATGTACTTGAGTAAGCATTCTCCTGCATGCACTGATGCGCGCATGTGTACACAAAATGGACGAGATGAGCGAGTGTGGGGGATCACTGAATGTGCTTGTTAATTCATGTGTTTCTTGTCATGTCTGTAACGTCACAGTCATGATACTGTCCCCGCTAGCCCTCACAATGCCTCTGTTCGAACTTCCTTTCCCAGCACCACCAGTTCAAAGATGCTATCAGCGCCAGGCAGCTGCAGGGCTACTTTCTTGACAAGACGCGGCACTGATCCTCAGTCATATTGTACAGGACAGGACCCCCCACCCCCACCCCCCCTAGAAACCTCTGAGTGACGGATATTGATGCATTCTTTAAAATTAAGATAAAAGTTTGCTGTTTTTAATATCATTTCAACCTCCACGCATTTTTTTCTACACTCCCAGGGCATTTTCGTACTTCCATTTACACCATACATACATGTTCGACTGACGTACGTAAAATATGATTCCCATATTGTAATGCACGTAATAGCTTAGTCACTAAAAACAGACTGAATGATAGACACTGTTTGTGAATTGAAAGAAAAAAGCAACAATTTGCCAAACTCCCAGTAAATGAAGTGGACAGCTATCAATCAAATTATTTTCGCTCTTCCTGTCAATATGAAGAAATACCATTTTTCCGATCACATTGGTTTTTTTTCTCTCTCTTCCAATGGGGTGTTGATTGGTCGTTATTCATGACAGGACACGTTTTCTTGTCGCTCGAATGGGACACGTGATTTTGGTACCTTACTGATGTCCTATGTTGATGTTTGATAATCAGTTGTGGAAGGCACCAGCCTTCAGCTGCGTTAGCTTTTGAGCGGTCTGCGGCTGTTCTGTCCACTATTCATCCTTCATGTTAAAGCGTCGCAAGGAGTGAGATGGGACTCTACATCGCCATGTTGCAGTGACACGAGAGCAGACGGGTCATGCTAGGTTTGCTCCCCGTACTTGTACTGGGGGAGTTACTTCTTCCTGCGGGACGTGGAAAGTAATCCTGGACCCAACTCCTCTCAGAGGCAAGGACCAGCATGAGGCATGTTCGATGTCTAGTACACGGTCAACCAGTAGCATGAGTCAGCTTGGGAAGGACAACCCTTCAGGTGGCACTTACAGTGAAGCAGCAAGCCAGCCTACTCTCTCTGACATTGTTGGCTTGCTCAACTCCTTGGGCTTGAAGCTAGACACCAAGATTGGAGAGGTCAAAGAAGAAATCCGCATCCTGCACGAGGACTACGTGGCCATGAAGGACGAGCTGAGAGCGCTGAGGGAGGAGGTCGGCACGCTCCGTGAAGAGAACGTGGATCTGCAGAGGAGGAACGACGATCTCAACCGGAGGATTGCTGACCTGGAGACGAAGACGGACGACCTCGAGGGACGGTCCAGACGGAATAACCTTATTTTCTACGGCTTACCGAGAAGTGAGAACGAGACACCGGCCGAGTGTGAAGGTATGGTAAACGATCTTCTCACTGACAAACTTGGACTGTCACATGATGTGGAATTTGACAGGGTTCACCGGATAAGCTCTAAGTCTGACTCCCCTGTGATTGCCAGATGTGTTTTCTATAAACAGAAGGTAGAAGTGCTAAAGGCAAAGGGCAAGCTCAGGGGAAGTCAGGTTTTCATTGGTGAAGACTTTTCTACCCATGTAAGAGAAGTCAGGACAAGGTTGATGCCACACTTAAAGAAAGCTCGTAATGATGGAAAAAGAGCTACAATGACATTCAACCACCTCCTGATAGACGGCAAGAAATATTCTGTCGATTCTAGTGACATGCTAGTGGAAATAAAATAGGACAGTGGCCGGCCCATAGACATTGTGTGTGGTGTTTCAACAGAGGGAACAGACCTTCATGGTGCACCGGTTTTGCTGTCACCCGGTGATGGGTATGACACAGAGCTGGCACGTGCTGATCGTGGAACGGTTGACCTGGTTTGTTGTGCTGGCGATTCAACCACCAAACCTGAATATGTGTGTGTTAACAGTGAGCGTGTGTTGGTTGAATCCGTATCTGTGTATGACGCGCGTCATGACGGCGCGTGCAATGCTTCTCCCGGGTTTGCTGACAGTGACAATTCAGATTGTTTCTTTGTAAATAAAAATTCTAAATCTTTCTCTTTTCTCCATTGGAATGTGAATGGTTTACTGTCTAAATTGCATGATAAAGAATTTGTCTCTTTTGTTTGTTCTTTTGGCTTCATATGTTTTGATGAAACATTTCTGGAAGATTTTCATTCATCTGTGTTTGTAGGTTATAAATCGTTTTGCAAACCTGCCATTAAACTTACAGCTCGTGGAAGGCGTTCTGGTGGTCTTCTATGTCTTGTTAAACACGAGCTTTGCTCGTTCATTAAGTTATTAGATATTAAATCTGATAACTGTGTTGCTTTTGTCATTGATAAATCTATTTTGCGCAAAGAAAGATATCCTTTACATATGTGCTTACGTACCACCGATTGATTCACCGTACTATACACATTCTGACATTGAAAATGGAATATGTATGCTTGAAGAATTTGTGAGTGATTGTATACTTGCTCTTGATGATGTTTATGTTTTATTAAGTGGTGATTTGAACAGTCGAACTTCAAACTTTTCACATGATTTAGAAGATGATGGTTTGCCTATTGATGATCAGTATGTAAGTACTCCTTTATGTACAAACAGAAATTCTGAAGATAATGTATTGAATAATTATGGTAAAATGCTAATCAATATGTGCACTGCTTCGAATTTGTGTATCATGAATGGTATGTGTCAGGGCGTGCTGAATGGTCGCTACACATATATATCTGATAGAGGTAATAGTGTAATTGATTATTTTTTAATGTCACGAGATATGTTTTTGAGTTTCTCGAATGATTGTAAATTACAAGTGCTAGAAAGAATCGAGTCAGACCATATGCCTTTGTTGATGAACCTCAGTGTTCCAAATGACTGCATGAATAACACAAAAAGAAATGTTTCTAACCTTTTCATTGAAAAGTATGTTTGGAATGAGACGTATACTAATGTATTTAGTGATGTAGTTTGCTCCCCTGAGATTCAACAGAGAGTTGAAATGGCGATCAGTGTAATTGATGTGGATATAAATGAAGCTCTGTATATATTTAACTGTTGCTTGAAAGAAGCAGCTGCGAGCATGAAAAAACAGAGCAATGTAAATGTAAAACATAGTTATGATGATGACTGGTATGATGTGGAGTGTAAGTCTGGTAAGAGAAAGGCCCGTAATTTGTTAAATAGATATCGTCGCACTTTATTGCCACCAGATCATGTTTCTTATAGTAATGCCAGACGTGCCTATAAACAACTTCTAAAAACAAAACGTAAACAGTTTAATCGAGCTATGTTAGAAAAACTGGTATCCTCTGTAAATAACCAGAAGGAATTCTGGAATTCAATGCGGAGAATCCACAATAAAAGTAAACAACCATCTAACAATATTAGTTTAGAAAACTGGTTTCAGCACTTTCAGAAATTGCTTGAAAAAGAAGTAGATACCTGTAATATTATGGACGATGAAGGCGGTAGTGATGACAATGGTAACAATGATACTAGTGATAACAATAATACCAGTGATGATACATTAAATCGTCCAATTTCAAGAGATGAGATTCTGCTGGCTTTAAAGAAATTAAAGAATCGTAAAGCTAGCGGCCCTGATGGAATCATTGGTGAGATGTTAAAAAATGCATGTAAATCTGATTTGTTGTTAGATTTTGTTACAAAATTTTTTAATGCTCTGTTTGACAGAGGTGTGTTTCCTGAACTGTGGACTGAATCTATTGTTCTTCCTTTATACAAGAAAGGTGATGTTGATGACCCAAGCAATTACAGAGGCATTTCTTTGTGTAACATTTGTAGTAAACTATACAGTGCTGTTATCAACAGAAGGCTGCAGGACTGGGTAGAAGAAAAGAACCTCACTGGTGAATTTCAAGCTGGATTTAAGCGGAACTATTCTACAATAGATCATATGTTTACTTTAATGGCATTTGTGCAAAAACAATTTTGTTTGAATCGCAAATTATATGTTGCTTTTATTGATTTCGAAAAAGCCTTTGATTCTGTTAATAGAAGTATTTTGTGGCATATTTTGTTTAAAAATGGAATCAGAGGGAAATTATATCGAAGTGTCATGAGCATGTATGACTCTGTCAAAGCTAGAGCGAGAAGCGGTGGGTCTTTGACTGATTGCATAAACTGCACGACTGGTGTTAAGCAAGGTGATGTGTGCAGTCCTATATTGTTTTCCTTATTTATTAATGAACTGACATTAGAAGTTACCAATTCTGGACGACATGGAGCAAAGTTTATAAATGATTTTTTGGAAATTTTCATTCTTCTGTTGGCAGACGATGTTGTATTAATGTCTGAAACTATAATTGGTTTACAAACCCAGCTGAACAGTTTAGAAAGAGCTTCTTTTGCATTGCAGCTAAAAATAAACATGACGAAAAGTAATATAATTGTGTTTAGAAAGGGCGGTTATCTTGCCGCAAGAGAAAGGTGGACATATAATGGCGGAGGAAGGCTTGGAGACCATTGACCAGTGTGGGCTCCCTGGCAAATACAAGGTCTGGTGTCTGCAGTTCATGCTGATACCAAAGCTGCTATGGCCTCTGATGATATACGACATCTGCACCAGCATAGTGGAGGCAATGGAAGCCAAAATCAACAAGTTCACAAGGAAATGGCTTGGTGTCCCACCCTGTCTGACTGACATAGCGCTGTACTGTCGCCAAGCAAAGCTGAAACTACCCCTGAAATCCATCCTGGAGGAATACAAAGCAGGGAAGATCAGACTTCAAAGCATGCTGGAGGACTCAGGAGACAAGGTGGTAGAAGCAATTAAGCCCCAGCTGAAGACAGGCAGAAAATGGAAAGTTCAAGAGGCGATGGATTCTGCAAAAGAAAGTCTCAAGATCAGAGAAATAACAGGACACACACAGACCAACAGACAGGGACTGGGGGTGACCAAACTGAATGGTGGTCAAAGGCCAAAGGAAAAGCCAAAAGAGACATGATGATTCAGGAGATGAGAAAAGAAGAAGACCAAAAAAGACTCCAAAAAGCAGTCCAGCAGAGCCAGCAAGGGCAATGGACAACGTGGGAGAATGCACTCCAAAGAAGTCTCACTTGGAATGACATTTGGCACATGGCCCCTCTCAGGATCAGCTTCATTCTCAGATCTGCATATGACCTTCTGCCCTCAAATGCAAACCTGGTGAAGTGGGGGAAAACAGACGATCCTGCATGCCCCCTCTGCCATGAAAAACAAACAGTGGAGCATGTCCTAAGCTCATGTAAAGTAGCCCTGGCTCAAGGAAGGTACACATGGAGGCACAACCAAGTGCTCAAAGAAATTGTACAAGTAGTCTGGGCTAGTAGTAACACCACAAAAGGGAAAATCAGGACTCCAAAAGCACCCGCAACATTCTTCACGGCAGGAGGCAGCAAATCATGGCCAAGAACAACAGTGCCACTCGAAACATGCAGGCAGAGTCTGCTGGACGGGGCAGATGACTGGGAGTGCACTGCAGACCTCCCAGAATGGAAGAGTCACCCAGAGATCATCAGCAAGAGTGGCATGAGACCAGACATAGTAGTCCACTCTAAGTCAACCAAGCAGCTGATCATGATCGAGCTCACGGTGCCATATGAGAACAGAATGGAGGCAGCTCAAATCTACAAGACTGAAAAGTATGCTGATCTGGCAAACAGCCTGAGGAGAGAAGGCTATCAGGTCAAAGTCCTCACTGCAGAAATCGGAGCTAGGGGGTTTGTAGGAACGTCTGCATACAGCCTCATGAAACAGCTCTCAGTTGCAGGGAAGGAAAAAACCAGAGCCCTGAAAGCAATGGCAGAAGCGGCAGAGAGGTGTTCAAGCTGGATCTGGTCAAGGAGGAACAAAAGTGAACTTCATAAGGCTTAATTTCCCTACAAATATCAAGTGTCCCTGTGGCTCAGTGGTTAAAGCGCGAGTCATTAAGTGGAAAATGAGCATGTCCAGAGGGTCATGGGTTCGAATCCCAGCCATGGCTCGTCCCAAGATGGGAAAAAAAGGGGCAGCAGAGGGACATCCGGAGTCATGAACCGGGTGTGGCCCAACCCCCCTAGAGTGTCAGGAGATAAGGGCCGAAACACTTGCTTGAAGGGGGCTTCTCTTCTGAGGACTCTCTGCTGCCACGCTCTCCACGAGTTTCTTTCTACTGAGTCGAAATGCCCGTAGTGAATGCTTATAAATATCTTGGTATTTATTTTTCTACACGCTTAAGCTTTACCTTTGCTTGTAAAGATCTTGCAAGTAGAGCTAAATATGCTTTATTGTGTATTTTGAGGAAATTGGCACAGTTAGATAATGAATCTCTATCTTTGTTGTTGAAATTATTTGATATTCAAATTCAACCAATGTTACAATATGGTGCTGAGCTATGGGGCTTTGATTCTGCTGCTATGCATGTTGAGAAAATTCATTTGTACGCTCTGAAGAAATTTCTTGGTGTTTCGATGAGAACACCAAATGATTTGGTATATGGAGAGACTAACTGATATCCTATCTATTTAATATCTGTGATTAAATGTATTCGTTACTGGTTAAGGATAACACAAA
>CM065726.1:14987980-15007980 GCA_033310375.1 Conus canariensis
ATGAAACCCACATTTTGAAATCGTTTTCGGAATCTGTTTTCCATGTGTGTACGTGTCATTCAAAACACATTCCCAAACTACTTGCTGTGACATGGAGCTTAAGTACAGCCCCAATCCCAGGTTCTGAACAGTGCGGAAGATGTTTTCCAGCGACAGACAAGACAATCCCAGAGTGCGGAAGATGTTTTTCAGCGACAGACAAGACAATCCCAGAGTGCGGAAGATGTTTTCCAGCGACAGACAAGACAATCCCAGAGTGTGGAAGATGTTTTCCAGCGACAGAGAAGACAATCCCAGAGTGTGGAAGATGTTTTCCAGCGACAGACAAGACAATCCCAGAGTGATGTTTTCCAGCGACAGAGAAGACAATCCCAGAGTGTGGAAGATGTTTTCCAGCGACAGACAAGACAATCCCAGAACACTCACAGCGACACCTCCTGACTGTGAAGCTAGGACTGATACACACACGATGAGCTTCACTTCAGGCCTGGGGAACTTGTTAAGGCATGTGGGAACGACTTCCAGAGAAACCTATGCAGCATGCAAAGGATGTGGAGCAGTTTTAGTCAGAGTAAGGATGTGAAGGGATTATGTTGTCCAGTACAGTCAAAGAGCATCGCACAAAGATGTCGAAGAATTTGAAACGACGGTCTTATGACATGACAAGCACGGGCGAAATCAAGGTCATCCGCCAGTAGCAGAAGTTTAGCCAGCACAAACACCCGACAGATCTTTCGGCACGAATGTACGCACAGCGCGTGCTCCATTACTGAGCCAACGTTAGGAGATGACGTGGAAGAACTCAGCTGAACATGGCTTACGTTATGAAGGGAGGGGGTGGGAGGGGAGGAGGAGGACCCAGCCGGAAGACGACAGTCAACAACACAAACGGGGGTCCGCAGTCAGTGGTTAGAGCGTTCGGGTTTGAAGAGTAAAGTCGTGAGATCAAACGACACATGGAGTCAGAGGTTTACGGTTTGAATCCCTTCCCTGTGCACGCAGCGGTAAATGCGCACCTGAATCAGATCAGGGAAGTTGAAGGGGGCCGTAAGACAGGGGCCAGCTTCGTCTTCTATCAGGCCATGGCCTGGACTCGCTGGATCTCTGACAGCTCCCCGTTCCGTCAGCCGTTAGGTTATGGGACAGTCACCGTTGAAACAGAAAAGCTCACCGTTCCCGTCAGCCGTTAGGTTATGGAACAGTCACCGTTGAAACAGAAAGCTCACCGTCCCGTCAGCCGTTAGGTTATGGGACAGTCACCGTTGAAACAGAAAGCTCACCGTCCCGTCAGCCGTTAGGTTATGGGACAGTCACCGTTGAAACAGAAAGCTCACCGTCCGTCAGCCGTTAGGTTATGGGACAGTCACCGTTGAAACAGAAAGCTCACCGTTCCGTCAGCCGTTAGGTTATGGGACAATCACCGTTAAAACAGAAAGCGACTACCATGGAAATGAGATATTCAAGTTGCTGGTTGACCTCCCACAGGGAGGGCGGGGGGGGGGGGGGGGGGGGTTCGTGAGCTGGATTTTTTTCTTCACTTGAATTCTGGGAGAGGATATGGGTTGTGCCAGCAATTCCCACATACTGGGTGAAATGCCATGTTGGTCATTGTATCCTGCCGTGACCCCATGTCCAAGACTGAACAGCGTACAGTGGACAGTAGACCTCAATACGCACACAGTAAAAGTCATAGATCACACACACACACACACACACACACGCGCGCGCGCGCGCGCGCACACACACACACACACATACACACACACACACACACACACACACACACACATACATACACACATACATACACATACACACACACACATACACACACATACACACACTCATACACACAATACACACACGCGCGCGCGCGCGCGCACACACACAACATACACACACACACACACTACACACACACACACACCACACATACACACACACACACATACACACACACACACACACACACACACACACACACACACACACACACACACACACTGAAGACTGGTCTGACGACAATACTTCTGCCTTGCTGGTCATGAATGAACAAGGGCCGTGGCGATCCTCGGTTGCAATGGCCAGAGAGCTGAGCACTACAGGGGTCACCCTGGACAGAGAGCTGAGCACTACAGGGGTCACCCTGGACAGAGAGCTGAGCACTACAGGGGTCACCTGGACAGAGAGCTGAGCACTACAGGGGTCACCCTGGACAGAGAGCTGAGCACTACAGGGGTCACCCTGGACAGAGAGCTGAGCACTACAGGGGTCACCCTGGACAGAGAGCTGAGCATACAGGGGTCACTCTGGACAGAGAGTGAGCACTACAGGGGTCACCCTGGACAGAGAGCTGAGCACTACAGGGGTCACCCTGGACAGAGAGCTGAGCACTACAGGGGTCACCCTGGACAGAGAGCTGAGCACTACAGGGGTCACCCTGGACAGAGAGCTGAGCACTACAGGGGTCACCCTGGACAGAGAGCTGAGCACTACAGGGTCACTCTGGACAGAGAGCTGAGCACTACAGGGGTCACCTGGACAGAGAGCTGAGCACTACAGGGGTCACCCTGGACAGAGAGCTGAGCACTACAGGGGTCACCCTGGACAGAGAGCTGAGCACTACAGGGGTCACCTGACAGAGAGCTGAGCACTACAGGGGTCACTCTGGACAGAGAGCTGAGCACTACAGGGGTCACCCTGGACAGCCGGGGAACTGCCTGTCTTGACCCAACCTCACGCAGAGTTAGCCGACTGATACACCTGGGCCAATGTGTATCCCCTTTCTCGGAGAGGTCCGAGCCAAACAGACGTGTTGAGAGCACCTGCACTCTCAATCGCTACCATCTCATTCCCCTCCATCACAGGTTGCATCGCACGGCAAACCCAGCGGGTCTTAAGACGATCGTAGAGACAAGAATAACGAAAAGAAGACTTGAAGGGGATAGAAGATAACTCAAAACTCAAACTCAAAAAGTTTAATTGTAAAGGCCACCGACCTATCTGCAATGAGGTCAAGAACAAAAGTAGAACACACACGCGCTCGGTGCATATACTGAAAATCATGAAAGAAAATATTTGCATAACAAAATGTTCTTCCTGAAATTACTCTGGCATTTGTGTGTTAACTGATAACAGCTCCTCTCTTCGTTTTAGTGCTTTAAAAATGAACAGAGCTACAGAGCGAGTTACAATTCTCTTCTCATTGTGCAGTAAAAGAAGCAATGACACTTGATGAACATTTCTAGTATGAGGCAAAATGTATTTATATCAAATCTTTTAGGATGGACAAACAATCAAAAAATGTATTTCGTCCTCAATTTGATGACAGAATGGACAGTTGTTTTTTTTAAATTTGGTGTATATCTTTGATGGACATTCAAATCACTAATACCAAGTCGAAATCTCACGAACACTGCGAAATTTAGGAATTGTAATATCAGTTGAATATTTCTCAGGCTGCGATAAGGATTTGAAGGAACGATCTGTTGAATATCTGTCACTATTAAGTATTTTACTGGGATAGGAGATAAATATTCAGTAAGAAAGGCTAAAGACAGGAACAGGAAAAAGATGGCTTACACTTTGTCAGCATCCTCACCCCTAGCCTGTCTGACATGGGAGACCCTACCAAGGGCATCAACTCCTGCCACGTTGTGTTTAGGCCGGTCAGCTGCTTGCCTAACAGGATAACAGGATAACAATTTTATTTGTCCAAAAGATGGAAAATTCATTTTCGACAGCACAGCAACCATACACCAGGACAACACACACCACACACACACACACACACACACACACACACACACACACACACACACACACACACATGGTAAATCAATCCCATCAGTAAAATATCTTCATGCAAGCACAAACACTCTTCCCCCCTTCCCCACCCTCCCACCCAACCGCCCCCCCTCCCCCCACACACACATCACACACACGTACAAACACATGTGCGTGCGCAGCTACAGTACACATCCACTTTCTTTAAAACATGGAACCTAAAATTACAAAAAGAGAGCATCATCATTAAAAGCAAGCAACAAACTCTATTTAAATATATTCAGTTTAATAAGATTGAAATAATGAATATGATACAGGTCTATACAGGTCTGGAAGCGTTTTGTCAAACTAGCCTTCCATTCAAGTAGTGCTGCCCCCGTCAGCAGAGCCAAACGGATCACTGAACCACACAAGCCGTCCGACCAGGGTGGCAACTCCCAGAGAGTCATTAACAGCCGAGTAACAAAGTGCTGATAGCACATTCACAGACAATAAATGTTATACCGATAATAAATGTTATATGCTAACGTCTGTAACACAGAGGGAAAAAAGTGTGTGTGTGTGTGTGGTGTGTGTGTGTGTGTGTGTGTGTGTGTGTGTGTGTGTGTGTGTGTGTGTGTGTGTGTGTGTGTGTGCATACAGCCATAATGAATGAAAATAGCAAATAAAGAAATCCACGGGAACATCTGTATGACAGAATCACTAACTATATCTAGAAGATCAATAATTTCCTCCTAAGGAGAGTTTTGACAAGAAAGGTTCAACTGTAGCGATCTCTCCCCGCTACCTCAAAATCACAAATTTGTATGTACAAAATATTTCCCAACTGTAATGCAACTCATAAAAAAACAATCCAAATGTTGCTTTTGAATCTTCCAGCATAAGGTCACGCCGAAAAAAAAAAAGGGAGGAGGGTGGAGGGAGGAGGGGGTACAGCATACAAGTGTTGAAACACACGAGAGAGAGAGAGAAGAGAGAGAGAGAGAGAGAGAGGAGAGAGAGAGAGAGAAGAGAGAGAGATGAGAGAGAGAGACAGAGACACAGAGAGAGGAGAGAGAGCAAGAGAGAGAGAGAGGGGGGGTGAGAGGGGGAGGGCAGGAGAGAGAGGAGAGAGAGGAGAGAGAGAGAGAGACAGACAGACAGACAGACAGACAAAGAAAGAAAGGCAGGGAGGGGTGGGGTGGGGGTCATGGTGGGGGTGGTGGACGGTGAAGAGGGAGAACATGTGGGAGAGGGCAGGGATGGCAAAAAGGGAGAACATGTGGGAGAGGGCAAGGGGGAGAAGAGGGAGAATATGTGGGAGAGGGCAGGGGGAGAGAAGAGGGAGAACATGTGGGAGAGGGCAGGGATAACAAAAAGGGAGAACATGTGGGAGAGGGCAGGGATGGCAAAAAGGGAGAACATGTGGGAGAGGGCAGGGGGGGGGGAGAAGAGGGAGAATATGTGGGAGAGGGCAGGGGGAGAGAAGTGGGAGAACATGTGGGAGAGGGCAGGGATAGCAAAAAGGGAGAACATGTGGGAGAGGGCAGGGATGAAAAAGGGAGAACATGTGGGAGAGGGCAGGGATAGCGAAGAGGAGAACATGTGGGAGAGGGCAGGGATAGCGAAGAGGGAGAACATGTGGGAGAGGGCAGGGATAGCAGAAGAGGGAGAACATGTGGGAGAGGGCAGGGATGAGGAAGAGGGAGAACATGTGGGAGAGGGCAGGGATAGCGAAGAGGGAGAACATGTGGGAGAGGGCAGGGTAGGAGAGAAGAGGGAGAACATGTGGGAGAGGGCAGGGATAGCGAAGAGGGAGAACATGTGGGAGAGGGCAGGGGAGAGAAGAGGGAGAACATGTGGGAGAGGGCAGGGAAGCGAAGAGGGAGAACATGTGGGAGAGGGCAGGGGGAGCGAAGAGGGAGAACATGTGGGAGAGGGCAGGGGAGCGAAGAGGGAGAACATGTGGGAGAGGGCAGGGGAGAGCGAAGAGGGAGAACATGTGGGAGAGGGGGCAGTGGGGAGAGAGAGAGAGGGAGAACATGTGGGAGAGGGCAGGGAAGCGAAGAGGGAGAACATGTGGAGAGGGGCAGGGGGAGGAGAAGAGGGAGAACATGTGGGAGAGGGCAGGGGAGCGAAGAGGGAGAACATGTGGGAGAGGGCAGGGGGAGGAGAAGAAGGGAGAACATGTGGGAGAGGGCAGGGGAGCGAAGAGGGAGAACATGTGGGAGAGGGCAGGGGGAGAGAAGAGGGAGAACATGTGGGAGAGGTCAGGGGAGAGAGGGAGAACTGTGGGAGAGGGCAGGGGGGGGGGGAGAAGAGGAACATGTGGGAGAGGGCAGGGATAGCGAAGAGGGAGAACATGTGGAGAGGGCAGGGGGGGCGAAGAGGGAGAACATGTGGGAGAGGGCAGGGAAGGAAGAGGGAGAACATGTGGGAAGAGGGCAGGGGGAGGAAGAGGGAGAACATGTGGAGAGGGTAGGGAGGGAGAAGAGGGAGAACATGTGGGAGAGGGCAGGGGGAGCGAAGAGGGAGAACATGTTGGAGAGGGTAGGGGAGCGAAAGAGGGAGAACATGTGGGAGAGGTCAGGGAGAGCGAAGAGGGAGAACATGTGGAGAGGGAGGGGGAGCGAAAAGAGGGAGAACATGTGGAGAGGGCAGGGATAGCGAAGAGGGAGAACATGTGGGAGAGGGCAGGGAGAGCGAAGAGGGAGAACATGTGGGAGAGGGCAGGGGAGGAAAGAGGGAGAACATGTGGGAGAGGGCAGGGAAGCGAAGAGGGAGAACATGTGGAGAGGGAGGGGAGAAAAGAGGGAGAACATGTGGGAGAGGGCAGGGAAGCGAAGAGGGAGAACATGTGGGAGAGGGCAGGGATAGCGAAGAGGGAGAACATGTGGGAGAGGGTAGGGAGAGCGAAGAGGGAGAACATGTGGGAGAGGGCAGGGATACGAAGAGGGAGAACATGTGGGAGAGGGCAGGGGGAGAAAGAGGGAGAACATGTGGGAGAGGGCAGGGGAGCGAAGAGGGAGAACATGTGGGAGAGGGCAGGGATAGCGAAGAGGGAGAACATGTGGGAGAGGGCAGGGGAGAAAAGAGGGAGAACATGTGGGAGAGGGCAGGGAGAAAGAGGGGAGAACATGTGGGAGAGGGCAGGGGGAGAAAAGAGGGAGAACATGTGGGAGAGGGCAGGGGGAGAGAGAGAGGGAGAACATGTGGGAGAGGGCAGGGAGAAAGAAGAGGGAGAACATGTGGAGAGGGCAGGGAGAAAGAAGAGGGAGAACATGTTGGAGAGGGCAGGGGGAGCGAAGAGGGAGAACATGCGGGAGAGGGCAGGGGAGCGAAGAGGAGAAACATGTGGGAGAGGGCAGGGATAGCGAAGAGGAGAGAACATGTGGGAGAGGGCAGGGGGAGAGAAGAGGGAGAACATGTGGGAGAGGGCAGGGGGAGAGAAGAGGGAGAACATGTGGGAGAGGGCAGGGGGAGAGAAGAGGGAGAAAATGTGGGAAAGGGCAAGGATAGCGAAGAGGGAGAACATGTGGGAGAAGGCAAGGGGAGCGAAAATATCTCATATAATTTAGGTTCTCGGATCAGTTAAAGTTGTATTGACTACTGTCTTTTGCGCGTATGCTGCAAGCTAACCCTCACCCTACGCTAATCAAATATAATCCCAACCGTAACCCTAAGCCGTTAAAACAGCCTTTAAAAAAAAAAAGGAAAAAAAGGGAAAAAAAATATATATATTCAATCATAAACAAAGCTTGCTTTTATATATATATATATATATATATATATATATATATTATATATATATATATTCCCCACCCCCACCCCACCCCCTTAAACGAGCTGCTATTTCTGAATCTGTAAACAGTGACTTCCCCTGATTGTGAGATTTACTGTAAGAAGGATTTGAGCGTTCTTCATGTCATGGTTGTTCATAACTATTGAGCGACGTCCGTCTCACTTCAAAGAATGCCTTTTTATTATGTTGTTATTTCAAAGAATAAGGCTGTTATGATTTCCAAGAATAAGGCTGTTATTATTTCACAGAATAAGGCTGTTATTATTTCACAGATTAAGGCTGTTATTTTAAAGAATAAGGCTGTTATTATTCCAAGAATAAGGCTGTTATCATTTCAAAGAATAAGGCTGTTATTATTTCACAGATTAAGGCTGTTGTTATTTCACAGATTAAGGCTGTTATTATTCCAAGAATAAGGCTGTTATTATTTCACAAAAAAGGCTGATATCATTTCACAGAATAAGGCTGTCACTATTTCACAGAATAAGGCTGATATTATTTCACAGAATAAGACTGTTATTATTTCACAGAATAAGGCTGTTATTATTTCACAGAATAAGGCTGTTATTATTTTACAACAATAAGGCTGTTATTATTTCACAGAATAAGGCTGTTATTATTTCACAAATAAGGCTGTTATTATCTCACAGAATAAGGCTATAATTATTTCACAAAATAAGGCTGTTATTATTTCACAGAATAAGGCTGATATTATTTTACAACAATAAGGCTGTTATTATTTCACAGAATAAGGCTGATATTATTTCACAGAATAAGGCTGTTACTAATTCACAGAATAAGGCTATTATTATTTCACAAAATAAGGCTGTTATTATCTCACAGAATAAGGCTGTTATTATTTTACAACAATAAGGCTGTTATTATTTCACAGAATAAGGCTGATATTATTTCACAGAATAAGGCTGATATTATTTCACAGAATAAGGCTATTATTATTTCACAGAATAAGGCTATTATTATTTCCAAGAATAAGGCTGTTATTATTTCACAGAATAAGGCTGTTATTACCTCACAGAATAAGGCTGTTATTGTTTCACAGGATAAGGCTGTTATTGTTTCACAGAATAAGGCTGTTATTATTTTACAGATTAAGGCTGTTATTATTTCACAGAATAAGGCTGTTATTATATCACAGAATAAAGTTGTTATTATTCCACAGATTAAGGCTGTTATTATTTCACAAAACAAGGCTGATATTATTTCACAGAATAAGGCTGTTATTATTTCACAGAATAAGGCTGTATTTATCTCAAAGAATAAGGCTGTTATTAGTTCACAGAATAAGGCTGTTATTATCTCATAGAATAAGGCTGTTATTGTTTCACAGAATAAGCTGTTATCGTTTCACAGAATAAGCTGTTATCATTTCACAGAATAAGGCTGTTATTATTTCACAGAATAAGGCTGTTATTATTTCACAGAATAAGGCTGTCATTATTTCACAGAATAAGGCTGTTATTGTTTCACAGAATAAGGCTGTTATTGTTTCACAGAATAAGGCTGTTATTGTTTCACAGAATAAGGCTGTTATTGTTTCACAGAATAAGGCTGTTATTGTTTCACAGAATAAGGCTGTCACGTCTTTGTGTCCCTTTGACTCATTCCCGCACCTTACCAACAGCTGGCAAACAAAGCCGTATGGAAATCAGATGAACTGGTTGGCCACCGAATGCCATCTACCCTGAGGGAGGAAGGGGTTTGACGCTCTGTCCCACGGAATAACCGACATCTACCTCCTAATTCTCTCTCTCTCTCTCTCTCTCTCTCTCTCTCTCTCTCTCTCTCTCGCCCCGTGCCTAATACCAGTATGTGTAGCTAGAATCGGTGTTGTAAATCATTACTGCGTGTTGATCATAGCCTCGATTTCTGCCCCGTTAACTGTTTTCGCCGTGTGTGGTGAACTTGATTTCCTACTTGATATCCCTTATAGTATTCACCATGAGGAAACATTTGTATGGGCAGGTTGGGGGAGGGGGGGGGGGGGGAGGAGGGCTTGAATGGGGAGTGGATGAAAGAGTGTCTCACGTGTGCATTTATGTGCGTGCGTAAATGTGTGTGTGTGTGTGTGTGTGTGTGTGTGTGTGTGTGTGTGTGTGTGTGTGTGTGTGTGTTTGCGCGCGCGCGCGCAGGTGCGTGCGTGCGTGCGTGCATGCATGCTTCGTTCGTTTCTGCGTATGTGCAAACGTGCGTGCGTGCATACCTCACCATTTCTCTCGTTGATCATTATGTCAGCCGGCGTATTTACTGCGAAGGAGTAACGGTGGTTGGATTAAATGGGTCCCTCCATCTCTGTCTCTCAACTCTCCTCCCTCCCTCCCTTTCTGCCTCCTCCCTCTCTCTCTGTCTCTGTCTCTGTCTCTCTCTGTCTCTGTCTCTATCTCGCTCTTCCTCTCTCTCTCTCTGTGTCTCTGTCTCTGTCTCGCTCTTCCTCTCTCTCTCATTCGCACTGCACACACACACACACACACACACACACACACAACACACACACACACACACACACACACACAAGAGACAGAGACAGAGAGACAAAGACAGAGAGACAACAGACAGACACAAAGACAGAGAAATACTCTCTCTCTCTCTCTCTCTCTCTCTCTCTCTCTCCCTCACACCACACACACACACACACACACACACACACACACACACACACACACACACACACACACACACACACGAACAGACAGAGACAGACAGGCAGACAGACAGAAAGACCGACGGACAAACAGACAGACAGAGAGAGACAAACAGACAGACAGAGACAAAGAGATAGACAGAGACAGACAGACGGACAAATAGACAGATAGTCAGAACAGCAGACAGACAAGAGATAGACAGAGACAGACAGACAGACAAATAGACAGATAGTCAGAACAGCAGACAGACAGTGAGATAGAGACAGAGACAGAGAGATAGAGACAGAGGCACAGAGAGAGAGAGAGAGAGAGAGGAGAGAGAGAGAGAGAGAGAGAGAGAGAGAGAAAAGGAAAGAATGAGAAAGGGAAGTGGACAGTCAGACAAACAGGAGACAGACAGACAGACAGACAGACAGACAGGAGACAGACAGGAGACAATAAGAGAGACAGACAGACAGGAGACAGACAGACAGACAGACAGACGGGAGACAGACAGACAGACAGACAGACAGACAGGAGACAGACAGACAGAGAGACAAAAAAAAACAGACAGACAGATAGGAGACAGAGAGACAGACAGACAGACAGAAAACAGACAGACATATAGGAGACAGACAGACAGACAAAAAACAGACAGATAGAGACAGAAAGACAGATAGGAGACAGACAGGAGACAGAAAGAAAGACAGACAGGAACCATGCAGACAGACAGACAGAATACAGACAGGAGACAGACAGACAGACAGACATATAGGAGACAGACAGGAGATAGACAGACAGAAAACAGACAGACAGAAAACAGACAGACAGACAGACAGACAGACAGACGGACAGACAGCAGACAGACAGACAGACAGAAAACAGACAGAAAGACAGACAGAAAACAGACAGACAGATAGGAGACAGACAGACAGACAGAAAACAGACAGACAGACAGATAGGAGACAGACAGGAGACAGAAAGACAGACAGACAGAAAACAGAGACAGACAGAAAACAAGACAGAAAACAGACAGAGAGGAGACAGACAGGAGACAGACAGACAAACAGAAAACAGACAGACAGACAGACAGAAAACAGACAGACAGGAGACAGACAGACAGACAGAAAACAGACAGACAGGAGACAGACAGACAGACAGGAGACAGGAGACAGACAGACAGACAGACAGAAAACAGACAGACAGATAGGAGACAGAAAGACAGACAGACAGACAGAAAACAGACAGACAGATAGGAGACAGACAGACAGACAGAAAACAGACAGACAGATAGGAGACAGAAAGACAGACAGACAGACAGACAGAAAACAGACAGACAGATAGGAGACAGACAGACAGACAGAAAACAGACAGACAGATAGGAGACAGACAGACAGAAAACAGACAGACAGATAGGAGACAGACAGGAGACAGAAAGACAGACAGACAGAAAGACAGACAGACAGATAGGAGACAGACAGATAGACAGAAAACAGACAGACAGATAGGAGACAGAGAGACAAGACAGACAGACAGACAGACAGACCAATCCGATCATAAACAAATGCCTCCCAGCTCCTCCCCCCACCCCCGAATGACAGACCACACATTCAGACACTGTCTTCTTCACGGTGGATCTTTCAATTGACTTGTGGCCAAGATCACGTATTTCTTTTTGATTATGAGATGATACAGCATGGTTACCTTCAGACAAGCAGCAGACAGATTGGGTTAATCCAATCACTGTCATTAACACGGGCACAGGCCCAATCAAAACAAAGTAGATAACTCAATTCCACGGCCATCTGTCCAAGCCTTGACAGGTATCTGACATTTATTATCTGTACGTGCCTCTGTGTGTGTGTGTGTGTGTGTGTGTGTGTGTGTGTGTGTGTGTGAGTGAGTGTGCGTGCGTGCGTGCGTGCGTGCGTGCGTGCGTGCGTGCGTGTGTGTGTGTGTGTGTGTGTGTGTGTGTGTGTGTGTGTGTGTGTGTGTGTGTGTGTGTGTGAAGTCTCTTTGTATGTATTGATGTGAGTGCTCGTGCGTGAGATCAGGATACTTGATACATGTGTGAGTGCGCGCGCGCGTGCCTGTGTATATATGTGATGCAACATAGAACAAACGCAATAAGATGAACACTAAGAATATGTTCATTACTGTTTTCTCGTTCTTGTCTATAGATCCATGTATCTTCGTTTCTCTTTCCCGGAGGTGGGGGCTAGAAGGAAAGATCAGATAAGGGATTTGTATACGTGTACTGTTCTGGATAAACGAATACTGGTACGTGTGTGCATGTGAAATTGATGCTGATTGAGTAATCTCCGATTCATCAGCTGGTAGGCAGATGTTTTCGCTGTTATCACATACAGCACAATGAACTGGGCATGTAGTCTGCCTATACTTCCATAAAGAATTTTTTTTTATCAATCAGATGACGGTCTGTTTACTGTAATGGAAAAAAGCAGCGTAGCAGTTGGAAAGATCTCCTTTCTAATGTCTAATCTTTGCGGACATTTAGTCATTTTACCTGCATGGAAGATAAAGGTGCTACGTGGGAAAGAATATAAATTAAAGATTGTGTTCGTAATAATGTTTGTCTTTCCCCCGTCTCCTGTTTCAGCCATATATATATGCTTGTTCAACACACACACGCGCGCGCGCGCGCGCACGCACACACGGATACGCACACAACGCGCGCGCGCGCACGCACGCACGCACGCACGCACACACGCACACAGAGGAAGAGGAATGCAACACACACACACACACACACACACACACACACACACACACACACACACACACACTCACGCACGCGCGCGCGCGTTCGGGCACCTGTGAATTCTGTAAATTGTGCTGAAAACATGGAAACAACTTGGGCAGTTTTGTCATCACTGGAGAGAGAGAGAGAGAGAGAGAGAGAGAGAGAGAGAGAGAGAGAGAGAGAGAGAGAGAGAGAGAGAGAGAGAGAGAGAGCATCGAAATGAAATACGGTTTGTGAAAACTCGGCCCAGTAATGGCCTCGTGTTGATTTGCAACGATACCATCTCTGTGACCCTCCCCATCTGCCCCCCCCTCTCCCCCCCCCTATCTATAATCGTTTCATTCAAACTCTGTGTCCAGCCTACCCCCCCCCCCCCCCCCCAACCACACCTCACACACTCTTCCTTCCTCTTCATTCCAATGCACATCAGATTCTTTCCCTCTCCCCTTTCAGACTCTACACCTGCATGCCCACTACCTCCCCCCCCCACCTACTCCCTTCCTCAGCCCCCCTCCCCACCCTTCCCTCCTCTCCCTATCTCCACCCTCACCCTCACCTTCCTTCCTCAACTCAACAAGCTAAGCCAACAACGTAGGTCACCGCAGAGTTGAGTCCCCCATCCACCCACCCATTTCTCTCACCCCCTTCCAACTGCCACGTCCCGTAATCCCAAATCTGTCACTCGGTTTTTGCCCCGGTCATGGGTTTGGAGTGGTAGTAGTGGTGGGGTGGTTGGTGGTGGTGGTGGTGGTGACGGTCGTGGTGGTGGTGGTGGTGGTGGTGGTGATGTTGACAAGTGTTATCTTGACAGGTCTCCGTCTCGTTGTCCTCCATACAGAGGCGAACAGAGGGTCCAGTCTGTTCCACCATCTGTCCCGGTGCCCTCTGTTCCACCATCTGTTTAGGGGTGGTCTGTGTCTGCACCATCGTCTGTCTGTGTTGACCTCTGTCTGTACTATCACATGTTATCTTACGACCTTTGTGTTGTCATCCATTCCTGACGGCTTCCGTCATTGTCGTCATTTCTTTCTGGTGATCTCTGCTACGTCAGCAGCTACCGGTGACATGTCTGTGTCCTTACCTGTTTGTTGTGACATCTCTCTGTGCCACCGTCTGTGTCTTTTTACAGTTCCTCTGTCAGTGTCACCATTTTTGATGATCTTTGGGTTGAAATCTGTTTCCTGTGACCTCCCTCTGTGTCTGGTCATCACTGTCTGTATCGCCGTTTTGTTTCTGGTCATTACTGACTGTATCGCCGTTTTGTTTCTGGTCATTGCTGTCTGTTTCGCCGTTTTTGTTTCTGGTCATCACTGTCTGTTTCGCCGTTTTGTTTCTGGTCATCACTGTCTGTTTCGCCGTTTTGTTTCTGGTCATTGCTGTCTGTTTCGCCGTTTTGTTTCTGGTCATCACTGTCTGTTTCGCCCTTTTGCTTCTGGTCATTGCTGTCTGTTTCGCCGTTTTGTTTCTGGTCATTGCCGTCTGTTTCGCCGTTTTGTTTCTGGTCATTGCTGTCTGTTTCGCCGTTTTTGTTTCTGGTCATTGCTGTCTGTTTCGCCGTTTTGTTTCTGGTCATCACTGTCTGTATCGCCGTTTGTTTCTGGTCATCACTGTCTGTTTCGCCGTTTTGTTTCTGGTCTTTACTGTACGTTTCTAATCACCTGTGTCTACACCACTTTATGTTTTCGGTGATCTCTGTGTCGTCGTCTGTCGCTCATGATTTTTCTACGTCTCACCATCTCTCTCTGATGACCGCTGTGTCATCATCTTTTTCTGATGACCGCTGTGTCGTCATTTCTTTCTGATGACCGCTGTGTCGTCATCCCTTTCTGATGACCGCTGTGTCGTCATCTCTTTCTGATGACCGCTGTGTCGTCATTTCTTTCTGATGACCGCTGTGTCGTCATCTCTTTCTGATGATCGCTGTGTCATCATCTCTTTCTGATGACCGTTGTATCGTCATGACTTTTGAGACCGCTGTGTCGTCATCTCTTTCTGATGACAGTTGTGTCGTCATCTCTTTCTGATGACCGCTGTGTCGTCATCTCTTTCTGATGACCGCTGTGTCATCATCTCTTTCTGATGACCGCTGTGTCGTCATCTCTTTCTGCTGATCGCTGTGTCGTCATTTCTTTCTGATGACCGCTGTGTCGTCATTCTCTGCTGACCGCTGCGTCGTCATCTCTCTTTGCTGACCGCTGTGTCGTCATCTCTTTCTGATGACCGCTGTGTCGTCATCTCTTTCTGCCGACCGCTATGTCGTCATCTCTCTTTGCTGACCGCTGTGTCGTCGTCTCTCTCTGCTGACCGCTGTGTCGCCATCTCTTTCTGATGACCGCTGTGTCGTCATCTCTTTCTGATGACCGCTGTGTCGTCATCTCTTCTGATGACTGCTGTGTTGTCATCTCTTTCTGCTGACGCTGTGTCGTCATCTCTTTCTGCTGACCGCTGTGTCGTCATCTCTTTCTGATGACCGCTTTGTCGTCATCTCTTTCTGATGACCGCTGTGTCGTCATCTCTTTCTGATGACGCTGTGTCGTCATTCTTCTCTGCTGACCGCTGTGTCGTCATCTCTTTCTGATGACGCTGTGTTGATTCTCTTTCTGATGACCGCTGTGTCGTCATCTCTTTCTGCTGACCGCTATGTCGCTGTCTCTTTCTGGTAACCCACTACGCTGTCGTGTCATTCTTTTTGTAACCACTATGTCGCTGTCTCTTTTTGGTAACCACTATGTCGCTGTCTCTTTTTGGTAACCACTATGTCGCTGTCTCTTTTGGTAACCACTATGTCGCTGTCTCTTTTTGGTAACCACTATGTCGCTGTCTCTTTTGGTAACCACTATGTCGCTGTCTCTTTTTCGGTAACCACTATGTCGCTGTCTCTTTTTGGTAACCACTATGTCGCTGTCTCTTTTAAGTGACCATATGTCGCTGTCTCTTTTGGTAAACCACTATGTCGCTGTCTCTTTTTGGTAACCACTATGTCGCTGTCTCTTTTAAGTGACCACTATGTCGCTGTCTCTTTTTGATGACCACTATGTCGCTGTCTCCTTTTGATAACCACTATGTCGCTGTCTCTTTTTAAGTGACCACTGTGTCGCTGTCTCTTTTTTAAGCCACTATGTCGCTGTACCTTTTGTGTAACCACTATGTCGCTGTCTCTTTTAAGTGACCATCTAGTTGCTGTCTCTTTTTTACCACTTTCGAGTGACCACTTGTGTGTCCTTTGTGCACTTCTGTTTTAAGTGACCACTATGTCGCTGTCTCTTTAAGTGACACATGTCGCTGTCTCTTTAAGTGACCCTGTCGTCTCTTAGTGACCACTGTCCTGTCTCTTTTAAGTGACCACTATGTCGCTGTCTCTTTTAAGTGACCACTATGTGCTGTCCTTTTAAGTGACCACTGTCGCTGTCTCTTTTAAGTGACCACGATGTCGCTGTCTCTTTTGACCACTTGTGCTGTCTCTTTTAAGTGACCACTATGTCGCTGTCTCTTTTGTACCACATGTGCTGTCTCTTTTGTGACACGTGTCTGTCTCTTTAGTGACCTTGTCTGTCTCTTTTTGACACGTGTGTGTCTCTTTACATGTCCTCTACCCTTGTTGTCGCTTGTCTCTTTTAAGTGACCTACGTTCTGTCTCTTTTGTGACCGTTACTGGCTCTTTTTAGTGACTACCACTGTGCCCCTTTGTCGACTGTCTCTTTTACGTGACCACTTGTCGCTTCTCTTTTGGTGACCCTGTTCCTTCTCTTTTATGTCTCCACATTTCGTGACTCTTGCTCTCTTTCTGTACTGTCCCATCTTTGGTCTCTGTGTCTTCTATCCTTTCTAGTGACCCTGTGTCTTCCATCTTTTGGTGACCTCTGTGTCGTCCATCTTCGTCTTGTCTTCTCTTTTGGTGACCCTTTTCTTTGTGCGCTCTCTCATCTTTCTGGTGACCTCTGTGTCTTCTCTTTGTGACTCTGTTTTTCCCATCTTTTGGTGACTCTGTGTCTTCCTTCATCTGTCCTTTTGTGGTGACTCGCTTCCTTTGGATTGTGTTGTCTTCCCATCTTTCTGTGACCTCTGTGTCTTTCCATTTGGTCTGGTGATCCTCTTGTGTTCTGTCTTCCATCTTTGGTGACCATCGTTTGTCTTCCTCTTTTTCCTCTTCTGGTGACCTCTGTGTCTTCCCATCTTTCTGGTGACCTCTGTGTCTTCTCTTTTGGTGACCCTGTTTCCTTTGCTGTGTCTTCCATCTTTTGTGACCTCTGTGTCTTCCATCTTTTGGTGACCTCTTCTCTTGTGCTGTGTCTTCCCATCTTTCTGGTACCTTGTGTCTTCCATCTTTTGGTGACCTCTGTGTCTTCCATCTTTTGTACCCTCTGTTGTGACCTCTGTGTCTTCCCATCTTTTATTGTGTCTTTCTGTGATCCGTGTCTTCCATCTTTTCTGTGTTGACCTCTCTTGTTATCTCTTCATCTTTGTGGTGACCTCTGTGTCTTCCCATCTTTGTGTTGACTTTGTATGCATCCTCCATCTTTGTGGTGACCTCTGTGTCTCCATCTTTCTGGTGACCTCTGTGTCTTCCATCTTTCTGGTGACCTCTGTGTCTTCCCATCTTTCTGGGACCTCTGTGTCCTTCCTGATCTTTTTGATGACCTCTGTGTCTTCCATCTTTCTGTTTACCTCTTTGTCTTTTCATCTTTGTGGTGACCTCTGTGTCTTCCCTTCTTTGTGTTGACCTCTGTGTCTTCCCATCTTTGTGGCGACCTCTGTGTCTTCCTATCTTTTGGTGACCTCTGTATCTTCCCATCTTTCTGGTGACCTCTGTGTCTTCCCATCTTTCTGATGACCTCTGTGTCTTCCCATCTTTCTGATGACCTCTGTGTCTTCCTATCTTTCTGATGACCTCTGCGTCTTCCCGTCTTTTGGTGACCTCTGTGTCTTCCCGTCTTTGTGGTGACCTCTGTGTCTTCCCATCTTTGTGGTGACCTCTGTGTCTTCCCATCTTTGTGGTGACCTCTGTGTCTTGCCATCTTTGTGGTGACCTCTGTATCTTTCCGTCTTTCTGGCGACCTCTGTGTCTTGCCATCTTTGTGGTGATCTCTGTGTCCTCCCGTTTTCTGATTACTTCTGTGTCTTCCTATCTTTGTGGTGACCTCTGTGTCTTCCCATCTTTGTGGTGACTCCTGTGTCTTCCCATCTTTGTGGTGACTTCTGTGTCTTCCCATCTTTGTGGTGACTTCTGTGTCTTCCCATCTTTGTGGTGACTTCTGTGTCCTCCTATCTTTGTCGTCATATATTTTTTCAATGATTTATCACTGTGGCCTCAATTTCACCTGGTGATTAATGACTGAGTCCTCAACTGTCTCTTGTGATCTCCATGTCATCTACTTTTGATTAATCTCACACGCATTCTTATATACACCGACACGCGTACAACAGACACCTAAGTTGACAAAAACTGGATTTGACTCAAACTGACATGTAATTTGACTCAAATTGGATTCAACTGTGCAAGTGTGACATCACAGAAATTGTATGTCCTTACTTCATGTCCAATGCGCATATATAGTGTGTATTCGTGCGTGCGTATATGAGTGTGCTCGTACGTGAGAAAGTGCGTGCCTGTGTGTGTGTGTGTGTATGTGTGTGTGTGTGTGTGTGTGTGTGTGTGTGTGTGTGTGTGTGTGTGTGTGGCGCGCGCGTGCGTGCGTGTGTGTGTGTGTGTGTGTGTGTGTGTGTGTGTGTGTGTGTGTGAGTGTGCGTGTGTGCGTGTGTGTGTGTGTGTGTGTGTGTGTGTGTGTGTGTGTGTGTGTGTGTGCTAAAAAGCAATCTACGAATAAAGTGATACAACACACACACACACACACACACACACACACACACACACACACACACGCACACACACACAAATACACACACACACACACACACACACACACACACACACACAAAGACACACACACACACAAAGACACACACACACACACATCTACTGAGAGAGAGAGAGAGAGAGAGAGAGAGAGAGGAGAGGCATTGTCTCTCCTTGATGATAAGTAATTCAGTGACCCCTCTGCTTCCCCCCCCCCCCCCTCCGCGGCGTTTAGGTAACCTGTGTTAGACAGATGCTGTGTGGACATGTCTTTATAAACACTTGCTGATCCCTGTGGGTACGACAGATATCTATCTACCTATGAATTGAGAAATGAAATCATTGATCCAAGAAAAATGTTAAACAAAGGAAAAGAAAAAAAGAAAAAAGAAACGAAGACAGAAAGAAAACGAAGCAAACAGATAGTCAGACAGACTGGCAGGACAGATGTAGAAATAAACTAATCGACATTTACACCGACAGACAGAGGAAACCAGATATAGACCGCCAGGGAAAAAAGACAGGGAGAGAGAGAGAGTAAAAGAGAGAGAGAGGGGGGTGGAGTGAGAAAGGGAGGGAAGAGGGGAGGAAGAGAAAGGGAAGGGAGAGAGGGAGGAGGAAAGGAGGGAGGGAGGAGTAGAGAGAGAGGGGGAGAGAGAGAGAAAGAGAGAGAGAGAAAGAGAGAGAGAGAGACGGAAAGAGACAGAAACAGGTGAGAAAGAGAGAGAGAGAGGAGAGAGAGAGAGAGAGAGAGAGAGAGAGAGAGAGAGGGTTAGAGACAGAAACAGCGACTCCGAGAAAGATACAGTCAGACAGACAGACAGACAGACAGACAGACAGACAGGGCAAACAGATAGACTAACAAGAAACTAACGGACAGAGACAAACAAACAAACAACACCCACAGAGGCAGTATCAGCAGTAACAAGGTCATTATCACACGGCACAACCAAAACTTCCCAGAAGACCAGAAACATGTTCACATCTCAGCAATTATGACAACACTAGGCACCAGTACAGACAGGCGCCATAAAGAGGAACAGTGAACTCTCACCTTCTTGATAAGGGAACTCATCACCGGTGCCAGAGATGCAGGGGGTCTTTGGCTGACGTCATAGGTCACGTGATCTCTGCTGGCCAGATGGCCGTGGTCTATTTCCGCTCGCTCATGTCTTT
>CM065726.1:15012980-15017980 GCA_033310375.1 Conus canariensis
CTGATGCAGAAATCGTCAGGCTTGCTTCAGGCTTCAGGCGGTTCCCACTGACAGGAAGCCCTTCCACATAATCAAAACGAAACAAAATGTAGAAAGAGAGGGAGTTAGTTACCGCCAAGGACACAGACAAACAGTACAGGACAAGACACAATGTATTTCGACCTCTTGGGTCTTCTTCAGCGAAAACAGATAACATTCCAGACAGTGAAAACGAAAAACGAGAAACCACTTATCTTCTCATGTTCAAACATTTTGATCGTGCGGCGAACATGAGAAGATAAGTGATTTCTCGTTCGTCGTTTTCACTGTCCTAAATGTTATTTGTTTTCGTCTGAAGAAGACCCAAGAGGTCGAAATGCATTGTATGTTGTCCTGTACTCTGTTTGTCTGTGTCCTTGGCGGTATCTAACCCCCTCTCTTTCTACATTTTGCTTCATTTTCCGCCCTCAAACATAACGAAATAATTACAAAAACAAAAACCATATCCCCCCCACCATCATGACACGACAACGCAGGGCGCGGCGGGCGCGGGAGGGAGGGGCGGCGGGGGATAGGGTGGGGGTGGGGCGTTCGAGACACGTTCAAAGTCGGAGCTTTGGCACGTTTGACTCTTAGCGGATCCTCATGACCCCGGCATGACGACGACGTGAGGTCAAAAGTCAACGAGGGGTCATCGATCATGGTCTCTGAAGATAAGGAAATCTACCAACCCTCAAGACCAGAGGAGCGGTCGAAGCGGAAGGGTTGCAGGTAGATGGAGGGAAGGGGAAAGAGGAGGTGTGTGTGTGTGTGTGTGTGTGTGTGTGTGTGTGTGTGTTTTGTGTGTGTGTGTGTGTGTTGTGTGTGTGGTGTGCGCGCGCGTGTGCGCGCGCGCGTGTGTGTGCGCGCGCGCGCGCGCGTGTGTGTGTGTGTGTGTGTGTGTGTGTGTGTGTGTGTGTGTGTGTGTGTGTGTGTGTGTGTGTGTGCGTATGCCTGCGTGCATGCAGTGAGAAACCTTTGGAGCTCAATTTTAAAACTCAGCTAAAATTAAACGTACGTGGGCGACTTAAAGTAAGGAAAGAAAATGGCCTGGTTCTTTCAGCCCCCTAGTAACGGCAGAGGTCACCTTACACTTATCAATATCATCGTAGACAAGGACCCTATCTTCCACAAATAATGTGTTGCAAACCTTTGTGCGAATGTCTCACGTTTTCACCCCACCCCACCCCCTTCCACAAACCCTTATTCTCTTTGACTTCGTTCTTTTTCTGGCTTTGCACGTCTATAGAGCTGGGAATTGTTCAAGTTCTTACTGTTCTAAGTTGCCTGCCTGCTTTGTATTTCGTATAACTCATAAACCACAGCACGGATCCTGGTCCATTCTGGCAGGGTCAGTTGTCATGTCAGTATGGAACGGATCCTGGTCCATTCTGACAGGGTCGGTTGTCATGTCAGTACGGAAGGATCCTGGTCCATTCTGACAGGGTCGGTTGTCATGTCTGCATGGAACGGATCCTGGTCCATTCTGACAAGGTCGGGGTTGTCACGTCACTATGGAGCGGATCCTGGTCCATTCCGACAGGGTCGGTTGTCATGTCAGTATGGAACGGATCCTGGTCCATTCTGACAGGATCGGTTGTCATGTCAGTATGGAGCGGATCCTGGTCCATTCTGACAGGGTCGGTTGTCATGTCAGTATGGAACGGATCCTGGTCCATTCTGACAGGGTCGGTTGTCATGTCAGTATGGAACGGATCCTGGTCTATTCTTAGAGGGTCGGTTGTCATGTCAGTATGGAACGGATCCTGGTCCATTCTGACAGGGTCGGTTGTTGGGTCAGTATCTACTGTGGATCTCATTGTGGACGTCTCGTGGTTCCCATGTGACGAACTGCCCAAGGGGAAATCTCTCGGACGGTGCGCTAAGATCTTCACTTGAGCAACGGAAGGTGCTGATGCACGCACGTTTTGTGTCCTGTTGTAAGGCACTGCTGTTCTTCGCCTTTTTTTTTCACTTAGCGAACCAGTGAAAAATGACCTTACTGCCATAAAAATGTACACTCATACAAACGAAAAGTATGCTAATGTCTGCCAATGTAAATCTTCTTTTTTTTTTCATTTCTATTTATCTGTTAATTTCTTATGCCTTTATTCATTCATTTTATTTTTTATGGGGCGTTGGACGTTGTGTCATTCAGATTCAGACAACAAGGCTATGAAACAGGGAATCAAATGGAATGACGTGAGATGATGGACATTAAAAGAATGCTTGTTCCAGCCCACCTCCCCTCTTTCCCTCTCTGTCCCTCCTCCCCCCACCCCCACCCCCCACCCCCGCCGACAGTCTCACCCTTCGATTTTTCCAACCCTGATGGACGGAGAGTGAAGCTCCCCACAGGGACGGACCCTCCAAATACATCTTCACCGTGAGGAAAGAGACCACACTTGGCTAGAACACCCCTACACTACGAGGGGGAGTATCATTATTGTTGCTAGTGTTCTTAACCGTCTGTCTGACTGTCTGGCTGTCTGTCTGTCTATCTCTGTCTCTGCCGCCCCCCTCTCTCTCTCTCTCTCTCTCTCTCTCTCTCTCTCTCTTGCATTGAACAAGGCATCATTTCGACATATACCAGGCCATGTTATACCAATGCCCCATTTACAAACCTGAATACCTGTTTAGGCTCGAAGAGAATCCTTCTCCCTACCCACGCATTGATCAATACAAAACAAGCCCAGCTCACTCTAAACCATATGTCTGGAACTCACTTCCACTGAGTCTACAAAATACGAATACATTAAAACATTTCAAGAAACATTTACATAAAGATCTTATGTCTCAACAATTTGATTAATCGATTAAAATCATTACGGTCCATTTGCAAAGTCTTCTGTAGGTGATATATTGAATGCACCGTCTGAACACAAAACCTACTCCATTAAACCGCTTATCCCCGCTCCCACTCTCTCTCTCCCATCCCTCTTCCTCTCCCCTTACCCACCTCTTTTCCTCCCTCCCTCCCTCTCTCTCTCTCTCTCTCTCTCTCTCTCTCTCTCTCTCTCTCTCTCTCACTCTTCAAGATTGGAATGCAAAAAAGCTCAGAGCGACCGTTTTTCAATATACAGATCATTCAAATCTATATTCCACACAGAAAAATATTTGTCAGTTATCACGATTAGTAAATTTCGGTACGCTCTTTCGAGATTTCGTTTGGGATTCTGCGATTTAAAAATCTATCACAGATATGACGAGCAACCAAAAAACTGTCCATTTTGTAATAAAATTGAAAACGAATTTCATTTCTTGTTTGAATGTCTAAAGTACTCATATTTGCGATAGAAATATTTATCAAGATTTTATTCCTATCCAAATGGCGATTGCTTAGCTTATTTGATGCAACCTGAAAACATGACGATCCTTAGAAATTTCGCAATGTTTATATTTTATGCGCTGAAAACTAGACATGAACTTATGAACGGAAACTAGATATATGAATATGTGTTGTCATTGGTTCCAATGCAAGTGAACATATTTTTGTTTATCTTGGTTTGTTTCCTTGAATTGTTTCCCCTTGCAATTGTTTGCTTATGTGTTTCTGAAAAGAAATTACTTCCTTTTGCTCATGACCCGTACTCATTTTCATTTCATTCTCAGCAAACATGTACCCATTGTATACAGGTCGGTGGCCTTACAATTAAAAATTTCAGAGTTCTCTCTCTCTCTCTCTCTCTCTCTCTCTCTCTCTCTCTCTCTCTCTCTGTTTTTGTTCTATCATATTCTATTTTTTTTTAAAATGGGGTCCAAGGAAAATTGTTTAGATGCATAATGAGTATGTACAACAGTGTGAAGGCCAAAGTCAGATGTGGGGGAAAATTGACTGATTATATCCAATGTACTTGTGGGGTTAAACAAGATGTGTGCAGCCCAATTCTATTTTCTCTGTTCATCAATGAATTAACTTCTGAAGTCGTTAATAATGCGAAGCATGGTGCACAATTTACGTCAAAAATTTTGCAGTTATTCATTCTACTTTTGGCAGATGATGTAGTTCTGTTGTCTGAGACTGTCATTGGCCTTCAAACGCAATTAAATAGTTTATATCGATCTGCCACTTCGCTTCAGTTACGGGTAAATATGTTGAAAAGTAATATCATTGTATCCAGAAAGGATGAATATTTAGGTGTGCGAGAACAGTGGACTTACAATGGAAGCCGGATGCCAGTTATTAACGTATATAAATATCTTGGAATTTATTTTTCAACTCGGCTGTTTTTCTGCCGCTTGTAAAGATCTTGCAAGCAGAGCCAAACATGCTTTGTTAAGCATTATGCAGATGTTATCTAGGCTAAGAAACAAGTCTATTCATGTATTTGTCAAACTGTCCAGCCTATTGTACAGTATGGTGCTGAAATTTGGGGCATAGGAAATGCTGCGCATCACTGTGGAAAAAGTCCATTTATTTGCCCTGAAAAAAAATTCTCGGTGTGTCTGCACGGACGCCAAACGATTTAATCTATGGCGAAACAAACAGGTATCCGATGTACTTAAATTCTGTGATGAAGTGTGTAGGCTACTGGTTAAAGTTACTTGAGATGGAAGATACAAGATTGCCTAAGAAAGCCTTTAAGATGTTATTTGAGTTAGATAGTAGGGGTAAGGTGAACTGGGTGACAAGAGTTAAAGTTAGATTATATGAATTAGGTTTGGGATATGCGTGGGTTAACCAGTGTGTTGGAAACAAGACTGCTTTTCTGAAAATGCTGCGTACTAGGCTTATCGATTGTAGATGCAAGATTGGGTTACTAATATACAAGATAGTAGTAGATTTGATTTATACAGACACTTTAACCCATTACATCGTATCCCAGGCTACTTATCTATGAAAATGGACAGTCATTTGAAGTGCATAATGACAAGCTTTAGATTTGGGTTGTCTGATGTTAACGTTCATCGACATCGTTGTCATAAAGAGTGTACAGAGATTAAACTTGTTTGTCCATTGTGTAAAGAAGCTCGTGAAAGCG
>CM065726.1:15022980-15025480 GCA_033310375.1 Conus canariensis
TTGAATATTTTTTGCAGTCATTGCAACACCTAGCTGCTCTGTAAGTTGCTGGAATGGTGCTCGGTACTTATCCTTGGAATTTATTAGTTTATTGTAATTTAGTCCCTTGCGGATTCATTCCAAGAACTGGCCCTCAGCACTTGTGTCTTGAGAGGTTATCTTTTTATATTTTCTACTTTTCGCAAGAAAATGTAGCTTGTTTTGCTCTTTCATGATTTTCTTTTGCTTCTTAGGTGGCACCTTTGGTTGGTTTTTTGAAAACTCAACAAACATACTACGGTATTGCACACCAGCCTTTTCTGGGATAGCATTTTTCTTAAAACCGAAAAGGCAGAGGAGTCAAATTACCACTTTCCGCGGTCACTGAGGAGAAACAATCAGGTTTCGAAATATCGGTATCTGACCAGGAGTTATATGTTAGTGGGTTTTCTCCCCATTGGAGATCGTCTCCCACTTGGAGACTATAAGCTTGCTAAAGGCTCATTTTGAGAAGCATTTATTTTATTTTTTCCCCATTCACCCACTCAAGCACATACTGTTAGTTGGCAGAATGATCTACCACTGCAGATATGAATGCTTATCTCCCCCTATTTCTTCAATCTAAGACATAAGAGCAAGCTTTGTTTATAATTGAATATTTCTTGCAGTCATTGCAACACCTAGCTGCTCTGTAAGTTGCTGGAATGGTGCTCGGTACTTATTCTTGGAATTTATTAGTTTATTGTAATTTAGTCCCTTGCGGATTCATTCCAAGAACTGGCCCTCAGCACTTGTGTCTTGAGAGGTTATCTTTTTATATTTTCTACTTTTCGCAAGAAAATGTAGCTTGTTTTGCTCTTTCATGATTTTCTTTTGCTTCTTAGGTGGCACCTTTGGTTGGTTTTTTGAAAACTCAACAAACATACTACGGTATTGCACACCAGCCTTTTCTGGGATAGCATTTTTCTTAAAACCGAAAAGGCAGAGGAGTCAAATTACCACTTTCCGCGGTCACTGAGGAGAAACAATCAGGTTTCGAAATATCGGTATCTGACCAGGAGTTATATGTTAGTGGGTTTTCTCCCAATTGGAGATCGTCTCCCACTTGGAGACTATAAGCTTGCTAAAGGCTCATTTTGAGAAGCATTTATTTTATTTTTTCCCCATTCACCCACTCAAGCACATACTGTTAGTTGGCAGAATGATCTACCACTGCAGATATGAATGCTTATCTCCCCCTATTTCTTCAATCTAAGACATAAGAGCAAGCTTTGTTTATAATTGAATATTTCTTGCAGTCATTGCAACACCTAGCTGCTCTGTAAGTTGCTGGAATGGTGCTCGGTACTTATCCTTGGAATTTATTAGTTTTATTGTATATATATAATATATATTGATGTGTGTGTGTGTGTGTGTGTATAAAGCTATTTAGACTCCTCCCCTTCCTAAGCACCGGAATGAGTACATAAATGTAAATGACAGGTTTAGTTTCTATAGAAAGGTTAAGACAAGTCCGATACTCGAATAATATATTACGATGAATATTTAAATATATGTAAGGAGTATACTGACCAAATCTAGATTGGACATGTGAGATATAGCAGTACATAGTCACAGATATTATCACACTAACGGTAAAATTATTCATCCGTTTTCTAAAACAGCAGTCACAAGATGAAGATGTTCTTTCCAGCAATGTGGTTCGAGACTCACGGACTCAAGAATGATATAATTTATGGCTTAAATACAGCTTGACTAAAAAAAACTTGTTTTCTCTGACACTGCTCTTGTTTTTAAAAAAAAAATCAAATCTCTAGAAGACTGGCCTTTAAAAGTCGGGTAACGAAATAACTCTGGACATATTATGAACTGGCACCGTTAAGTTATTGTGTTCAAATCCCATTGATGAAAATGCATCCGTTTTCCTCTCCACCTAGTCAAAACGTCATTCCAATATTCTCACAAGATACCAGCTAGGTTTTTGTTGTTTATTCGTTTGTTTATTTGAATTATTTTTGTGTTTATTTGTTTGTTTTGCCCGCAAGATTTCGCAACATCTGCCGAGGCAGTGTTGACCAAACTTTGTGGACAGCCAGACTGCCAGAAGGACCTGATTAAATGCAGGGGCGATCAGGGTCAGTCGGTATTTCGGGGGGGGGGGGGGGGGGGGGGGGGCCTTCAAGCACCAGGAGAAGACGTTGTTGTCTGAGCAGGATAAGCATGGTGAAATTGGTGGTGAAGAGTTCATCATGACATGGCACGGGATTTATTGGCATGAGAGTTTGCCACCGATGCACACGTTCACATCCTGTATTCTCCATATCTCTTTCTTTTGAAAAAAAAAGTTGTTCCTTCACATGGAAGCCACACACTGCAAAGCTGTCTTTGTTTTGGTTTTTGTTGTTTATTCATACAGAGGACAGCTGCATAGCAAATCTCTTTTGGTTGCTGTTGTAGTCTATATACACGAAGGATAGGTACACAGCAAAGCTGTTTTTGTGACTGTTGTAGACTATATACA